>QLOH01000699.1:0-525577 GCA_026901365.1 Sesbania bispinosa | reverse complement strand
TGGTGCTTGCAAGTCTTGATAGGATGTCGGCTCTCGTGTTGTCGGCTCTGGGGACGTGTTGAAAAATGATTTCATCAAACCCGTCGCTCGATACTTTTACCTTCTCCAGATACTTTTGTAGTAGTGGTTCCTTTGCTTGATATTCCCCTTTGATTTGGGATACAATTAGTAGGGAGTCACTGCACACGAGGACTTTTTTGGCATTTACTTCCTTTGCCATCAGGAGCCGGCAATGCATGCTTCATACTCGGCTTGATTGTTCAAAGTTTGGAACTCGAACTTCAGGTATTTCTCAATGCAGACCCCATTGGGTTCTTCCAAAACTATTCCGGCTCCAGCACCTTTTTTGTTGGAAGAGCCGTCAACGAAGACGGTCCATTCGGAAGTAGATGAGTCTTCAGGGGCTGTTATCCTCAGCGACGAAATCAGCTAGAACTTGACTTTTGAGGGCAGTGCGCCCTTCAAAGTGGTTGTCAAACTCTGATAATTCCAAGGCCCAAGCAGTCATGCGCCCAGAGAGGTCCGGTTTGTGGAGGACGAGTCTGAGGGGTAAGTCGGTTCGAACTGTGACTCTGTGTCCTTGGAAATAGTGTCTCAATCTCCTGGCAGTGGTCAATACGGCTAAGGCAGCCTTTTCCAGCTTCTGATATCTCAATTCAGCTCCTTGGAGAGCCTTACTGATGAAGTAAATGGGGAGTTGGGTGCGCCCATCTTCTTTAACCAAAACCAAACTTATAGCTTGGTTTGGTTACAGAGATGTAGAGATATAGATGTTCTCCTTGGGTCGGCTTCACTAAGATTGGTGGGTTTTGCCAAGGTCTGCTTCAGCTGCTGAAAGGCGGTCTCGCACTCATCTGTCCAAGTGAAGGTTTTCCCTTTGCGGAGAAGTTGAAAGAAAGGGAGAGAGGTTGTGGTTGACTTGGGGATGAATCGGCTGAGGGTTGTGATTCTTCCATTGAGTTGTTTGTATCTCCTTGATACAAGTTGGGCTTTTCATGTCCAACACGGCTTTGCACTTGTCCGGGTTCGCTTCTACTCCTCTACTGGTGAGGAGGAAACCCAAAAATGGCTGAGGGTACTCCAAATGAGCACTTAAGGGGGTTAAGTCTCATGTTGTGCTTCCTGAGGCGATCAAAAACTAACTCCAAGTCGGTTATGTGGTCATTTCCCTCTGCTGTCTTGGCTATGATGTCGTCTATGTAGACTTCAACTGTGCTGCCCATCACATCACCAAAGACTTTAGTCATCATTCTCTGATATGTGGCACCGACATTCTTCAAACCAAAAGGCATCATGGTGTAGCAGTAGATTCCCTTGTCAGTGATGAAGGCTGTTTTCTCCTCATCATCTCGGTCCATAGGTATTTGGTTATAGCCTGAGTAGGCATCCATGAAGGATAACCAACGATACCCTGAAGAATTGTCAACCAATTGGTCAATGTTGGGGAGTGGGAAGGGGGTCTTTGGGGCATGCTTTATTCAGGTCTGTGTAATCTACGCACATCCTCCATTTGCCGTTCGACTTCTTCACTAAGACGACATTGGATAGCCAGGTGACGTATTTACACTATCGGATGAACTTGGCCTTGAGGAGTTCTTCTACCTGCTGATTGGCAGCCTGTTGCCTTTCAAGGCCAATTTTTCTTTTTTTTTTGGGCGACCCGGCTTGGCATTGGGGTCAACTAACAGTTTATGACAACAGAAATTGGGGTCGATACCCGGCATGTCAGCCTATGTCCATGTGAATAGGTCTGAGTTTTTTAAAAGTAAAGATTTCAATCTTTCTTCCATGGTGCGGTCCATATCGCAACCGATTTTGGTCGTCTGTTCTGCTGAAATACCAATCTGAAAAGGTTTGGTCTTCGCAGCCGGCTCGATTCTTTCTCGTCCTTTGGGATTTATCTCGGCTCTGGGGTCGAGATCGATCATGTGGACTTGATCTCTGGAGACTGCTTTCTCTGGTTGAGATGTGGGGTGCAGTGGTGAAAGCAGCGTTGTAACACTTCCTTGCTTCTTTTCTGTCTCCTTGGACAGTGATCACCTTCCCGTCTCGGCTGGGGAACTTCATTACTAGGTGCTTGGTAGAAATAATTGCTCCCAGGGCATTCAAGGATGGGCGTCCAAGAATAGCATTGTATAAGCTGGGGCAATCAACTATTAGAAACTTAGCTTAGACGGCTTTGTTCTCGGCTTCAGAACCGATTCTGAGTGTGGTCTGAAGGTAACCCTTGGGTTGGATTCTTTCTCCTGAGAAGCCCACCAGATCTCCCGAGTAGGGTAATAGTGATTCCGGTGGTAAAAGCAGTTGGGTGTATGTTCTGTAAAAAAGAATGTCGGCTGAGCTGCCTTGGTCAACGAACACACGCCCGACATCTCCATCACCTATCAAGGAACGTATCACGAACGGGTCATCGTGATCAACGACGTCATCGAAGAAGTCTTTATCCGAGAAGGTGATGACTGGGTTGGGGGGTCTTTGAGTCACCGTCTTCAAATCGGATTGTTCGACATTATAGACTTCACGCAGGTGCCTTTTCTGGAGTTGTTCGATAGCCCTCCTCCAGCGAAACCTCCTGAAATCATGTTTATCCTTACCCTTGGCGTAGTCTGAGTGCTAGAGTCGGGTTTGTCTTCTTTGTTGTCATGTTTCGTGGGGGACGCGGAACGTTTACGTTTCTTGTCTTTTCCCCCATCAAGGCTGGGTGACCTCTTTCTTTCGTCACTCTTTTTGTATCCTCCCCTGGGACCGATTTTTCTTCATATATCGGTCGAGTCGGCCGTCTCGAATTAGCTGTTCGATGAGATCACGTAACTGTATGCATTCATCAGTGTTGTGTCCATATCCCTCATGGAATGAACAGTACTTGGTTTTGTCCTTCTGAGCTGCGGCTTTGAGAGGCGGGGGCTTTGGTATGTCTACAAACTCAGTGTGCATCACCTCCTTAAGGATCTTTCCTGGATTGGTGTTCAGGGACGCATAGTTATTGTATCGGCCTTTAGGATGCCGATGTTGGTCTTGTTGATGTTGTCCCTTGTCTTTCCCTTTATGTCGGTCCTGGTAAGAGTCTCGGCCTGATCCCTGGTGAGAGTCCTACTTGGCGGCGACGGCCAAGTGAGCTTCCCGTCCCACATATTTATGTGAACGCGCTTTAAACTGTTCCATGGACCGGACCGGTTCTTCTGACAAGGAGATGGCCAGAGGGGAACCTGGTGAAAGGGCCGACACGGCGCATACGAGCTGGACGTTCTCGGCCAGGTCCGGGATTAAAGCACACTCTTTGTAGAATCGGGCGAGGAAACTTCTAAGTGGCTCATCCTTAGTCTGCTTGACCTTTGCTAGTGTGAACTGATCTCTGGGGATTTCAGTGGAGATCGTAAATCGTCCCAGGAAGGTTCAAGCCCCTCCTTCTAGCGCCAAATGTTCTAGGGTAGAACTCGAACCTGGGCTTGAGTCAGCAGGAGAGAAGTCGGATCCGAATCCGGGTTGCGGAGGCTTGAATTCGAGTTGAACCGGGGGTACCTGCAAAGGGACTCCGACGCCCAAGTCAGATAGGTAAAACAGTCAAAGGGATTGACTGAGTGAGATTGCGTACCTTATGAACTGTTACTGTCCTCTATTTATAGGGGTTTTCCCTGTATAAATGTGGTAAGTGAGCATATATAAAAGAGGTAAGTTTGCAGATATTTGTAATAATGACAGATATAATTATTATATTGTGTGTGGGCCACTTTGGCTATTGGGCCTTAAGTTTAGACCGTAACAAAATCTCATTAAGAAAGTTTTTAAATAGTAGAACAAATTTTCTTAAAAAATAAATAAATTTAAACATGTACAAAGTTTAAAAGGTCTCAAAATATCATGAACTTTATATTTAACCTCTTATTTTAATTTTTTTAAATAAGTCGTCAATAAATTATTTTTGGCTTATAGGGAAATGATTTAAATGAAGGCTGAAATTGTTTATAAGTTACTGGTTTAAGAAGTTTCATTAAATTTTTTATAATATATATTAGCTGTACATAATTTTTTTCATAATATTCTTATAGTTTAATATCAATAAAAAATCAAATTGATATTTGATATCAAATATGTATGAATTAAGAGTTAAATATAATTTTACATAACAATACATATAATTTTTTATATTAACAATACATATTTATTAAATTTAAACTATATTACATATTTATATAAAAAGATTATAAATATTGTGATTAACAAATCCACTATTAATTATGCTTTCGGTCCGTAGAAAATATCAAATTTGAAATTGTTTTTTCAAAAATTATTTTTATTGACTAAATGATTCCTTGTTTCTATACTATGTATGAGTTTTGCAAACTGATGGAGTTTACAAACCCGAAATATCAAAACTTAGGGGCTGTTCGGGGTGGTTGTGGTTTTTCAGTTTTTGATTTTTAAAATTTTCAATGAAATTTTACAACTCAAAACCAAAATTTGAAAATCACTTTCTGTGGTTTCAAAATGTTTGTTTTGAAAACCATAAAACAAGTTTTCAGTTTTTGGTTTTTGAGTTGTAAAAACTTGATTAAAAATTTTTAAAAACTAAAAACTGAAAACTCGCAACCACCCCGAACGACCTCTAAGTTTTAAACAATAAAATAACTCATGGAGAATTTATTTAAAAAAAATTAAAAAATAGGAATTAGATGAAAAAATGATGATATTTTGAGAGATTTAAAATATATTTAAATTGATATAAAATTTATATATAGAACAAGTGACTTTTTATATTGTTTTTTAAAATCTACCATTCAAACTAATAAAGTTGCAATATAGGCCCCTTCCAAAGAAAAAGTGTGATGCATTGAAAGCTTGTAAAGACTGTCACCTCGGCCACTAGCATGTAATTGTAGACTTTGTCAAATTAATTTGATTAGTACAATCTGGATTTGGAGACTTTGAAAAAAGCAACACCTTTTGTTTTATAAAAATAAAAAAGTTCATCGTTTAGGAATCAATCAAAGGAAGAGAAGTTTATTTAAAATTTCTTTTTAATACATTTTTATTACTAAGTAAATTCAATACAAATTTTCTTACAAAATGTAATTAATTCTTTTTAATAAATTTCATATAAAACTATTTAATAAAAAATATTTTCAATGTTATAAACCTTCTTCATCTAGAAAATTGCATGGGTAACTAGATGGCGAAGATAAAAAAAATTCATTATAAGCATATATGTTTTATTTATTTATAAAGTATTTTTCTTTCTATTTTCTTTTTAATAAAGGGAAGTCCTTAGCCCAATTTGGTCATTTAACAAAAGAGGAGCAAAACATGAAAATATCACATATGAAATAATTTAAATGACACACAAAAATGTGGCAAAACATTTGAATAATCATAAAATATTCACGAAATTAAAGTTTGAAAATTGAATTTTTTACATATAACTGATAGGATGACAATGGGTAGGGTTTGGGTAGGGTACTATAGTACCTGTTCCATACCCACGTTTTAAAAAAATACATGTACCCGGACCCATACCCGTGTGGGTAGTGATTCTAATACCCGTACCCTTACCCGCTGGGTACTCAAGTACCCGTACCCGTACCCATTACCCGCACTTTTGTTAACTATAAAAATAATAAATTGATTATAAAATAAAAATTAATTAAAAAATAAATAAAAAATAAACTATAGATCATCCAAGTTTAACCTATAAAATAATTATAGTATGTGGAAGTGGATGAGAGATTAAAACAATGGAAGGAGAAATCAAATTAGTTCATGTTTTACTATTTTATTATTTAGGACAAAATTATAATATTTTCAAAATTATAAATTTTAAATTAATTAAATTAGTAATATATATTAATGTTTTTTTGTGACTATAATATATATTAACATTAATTTTTTTTTAAAAAATGGTAATTAATAATATAAGCATATATATATATATTAAATTAATCATATGTATATAAATTACATTAATTATATATATATATTATATAAGTACGGGTATAGGTAGGGTAGGGTATTATAGTACCTGCACCCATACCCATTAAAAAGTGCGGGTAATTATCTATACCCAGACCCATTTGGTGGGTAATTACGTGTATCACTAGGTGTGGGTCCAATAATAACTCAGCATATATATAAATATAATTGTTCAACTAGTAGCTTTTAATTTTAACTTGGGTTCACTCTTAACTCTTAAGTTTAACCAAACATTTTAGGGCCTGTTTGGTTTACATTTTCATTTCCTGTTTCCATTTTCTGTTTCCTATTTTCAGAAATTTTACAAAGGAAAAACTAGAAATGCTGGAAACAAAAATTTGTTGTTTCCAGCATTTCCAATTTTTCCTTTGTAAAATCTCAGAAAACAGGAAACAAAATGAAAACAGGAAATGGAAACAAGAAATGAAAATGTAAACCAAACATGCCCTTACTTTGCACAAAAGTGCAAGATAGACGTCATCAAATAATTTTTCATAAGTGTAATTATTCATATCTGTATTTTATTTTCCATGATAACAAGAATATCCACAGCTATAAGATGTCAAAAAAACAAAAAAAGAATAAAGAAAAAACATTAATAATTAATTAGATCTTCACATCCATAATTGAGACAGGTTACAAACGAAACAATGCCTTAACCAGTTTCATTTCATAATCACTGATCCTTCTCCATTACTATTCCCCTTTATTTAAAGATCCCATTTTTCTCATTCTCTCTCTCTCTCTCTCTATCTGAAAGCAAAACACTTTCTTTCAAAAACTGTGTTGTGTTTCCACGTAAACGCCGTTAGAAGCGGTCTATCATCTATCCAATTTCTTCCTTCATTTTCAGCGCTTTATTGCCCCCTCCTTTTTCTCCCCCTTTCTCTTTCGCTAGGGTTTTTGAATCTTCCAATTTTTCAATTCTTCTTCATCATCATCACTATCCAGCTCCTGTTTCACGGAATCTTCAATTTGACCTTAAACGACGTCGTTCAAGATGATGCCCCCGGGCCTCGTTTCCAATCTGCAAGAAGCGCTTCTCAATAGAAAAGGCTCCCAAGGCCAAGAGCAAGAAGAACCCGGTCAACAATCTAACAACAATGACAATGCTTCTTCCACCGATGACCCTGTTGAATTTGATGCTTCTAAGCCTATTGTGTTCGTCACCAATAGCGATGGGGTTGAGTCCCCTGGCCTCACACACCTCGTTGAAGCTCTTGTTCTTCAAGGCCTCTACAATGTCCATGTCTGCGTTCCTCAATCGTGGGTCTTTCTTCTTTTCTCCTAATTTTGATTTTTGTTGGATGCAATGCGTTAATTTTCGTGTTTTGGTTTGTGGGCTCTGTATATATTTGGTTATTTTGTTCAAAGTTTGGAAATTTTTTTATGGGGTGTTGTTATTGAATTGGGATGTGTTTGTAATTTGTTAGTTGGTAAAATGGTTGCTTTAGGGACAAATCGGTTTCTGGGCACTCTGTAACCCTCCGAGAAACTGTGGAAGCCAGTTCTGCCAAAGTTAGTGGTGCCACAGGCTTTGAGATTTCAGGTATCACTTGAATTGTATTTCTACATCTGTGTTTCTATTTTGGGTTCCCTGTGTATCAAGTTCATGTTAACTCGGTGCATTTATGATGTGGATTTACTTATCTTCTCTAGTTGCGTATGAAAAAGAAATTCATCCTCATCATCATCCATGGAAATTGAGGACATCTATCTATTAATTTTTGTATCATTTATCTATTGGGCGGATTTATAATACTAATCAAGTTACATAAATTTCTTATTGTTTTCTAATTTATATAATTCAGGAACTCCTGTGGATTGTGTTTCACTAGCATTATCTGGGGCATTGTTTTCGTGGTCAAAACCTATGCTGGTTAGCATTTATATATTGCTCAACCGAGAAACATGTCTGTGCCTTTTGTCATAATAAATTGCTGAGATTTGTGAATGATATTATGATTTAAATTTCAGGTTATTAGTGGGATTAACCGGGGATCAAGCTGTGGTCATCACATGTAAGTTGCTCACTCATGGTTGGAGATAAATATATAAATCTTAGTACACAATCTCTACCTTCCCTGTTGTACTATTCCATAGTTGATGGTTGTTTCATTTCAAGCTGTGTATATATTCTCCAGAATTTGCAGCTGTGTATAAACCCACATTTATCTCGTGTTTTAAATTGCCCCAGGTTCTACTCAGGGGTTGTTGCTGGAGCTAGGGAGGCATTATTATATGGTGTACCATCATTATCAATATCATTAAACTGGTAAATTGATGATTCTTATACATCCAATTTAAGCTGTGCTTTCATGCTAAATAGATATTATGAATTGGCATTGTCTTCTGTTGTAGGAAGAAGGATGAAAGTCAAGAATCCGATTTCAAGGATGCAGCAGCAGTCTGTTTACCCTTAATAAATGCAGCTATCAGGGATGTTGAAAAGGGAGCTTTTCCTCAAAACTGCTTTCTGCATATAGAAATTCCCACGTCACCTTTGAGTAACAAGGTGTGCAGATTTTATTATGTATTGGATTTTTTTTTCCAAATTTTATGCTGCATCATGCAAATGCTCTAGGTTTTGGGTCATGTATTGTACAAAGTCTAGTGTGCATGATAATATTCTTGGTTATAGATTCTAATGATTAAAATATTTTGTAGTTTCTTTCTCTTTGGGCATATTGTTTACTTGGATCCAGTGTTATCCTTTTATTGACAGGGCTTCAAATTGACCAAACAAAGTATGTGGAGATCCACTCCAAACTGGTTAGCTGTTTCAACTACCCGCTATCCACCTGGTCATTTCTTGGCCAATCAACCAGGCGGCCTTGGTCTTCAGTTTGCACAGCTTGGTCGAGATGCTTCTGCAGCTGTAAGTGTCCTACATACTTACAAATCATGTCTTTATGTTCTTGTAATCTGAAGGGATCTTAATGCATCTAAACTACTGATGCTGATGATCAAATCATCCTCACTGTCTACTTCAGGGTGCAGCTCGTCGATTGGCTACACAGAAAAAGAATTTGGAGATAATTGAATCAATTGGAGCTGCAGGAAAATCTGATTCCAACAGGGTGAAGAAGTACTTCAGACTAGAGGTACTACTCCGGACTTGAATATAAGCAAAAATAACTAAATTCACACGTATTAAGAAAGTTAGTTAAACTTATTAAATTTTCTTGGTACCATGTAAAAAGTATTTGCATGGCCTAAATTACCCTACATTCAATTTTATTGAAAATTGTTTCAAGTGGACATACTATCTTTCTATTGGCACATGATTCATTAAATAGAGTGGTTGGAAAGTAAAATCTGAATTAAATAAAGGGGTTTATCTCATCAAAATAGGGTAAAATTAGTTAAGATTTGCTTATATTTTAGTCCACCATATGTGAGTGTTTTTTTTCCTTATATTCAAGTTCGGAGGGAGTAATAAATAGGAAGGGGAAAACAAAATCTTTAGTAGAGTTTTCTATCATCATGTACAAATCGTATTAATATTGAAGTTAATCTGTTTTTCATTGCCGAGTATATAAGATAACAATTTCTGGAGAAGAGATTATCAATATAAATTTGAATTTATTTTCATAATATCATCTGCAGCCTTGAAAAGATTTATTTTATCCATGGGTTATTGTACTGTTCTACACATTACTTGTGATCCTTCCCTTTACATATGATTCAGGTTGCTAGTTTCCTTTCATGCATTGATATGTTATATTTGTATACCAGTTAAATAGTTTCAAATAATTTGTAGAAGTGAACTTAGTTATGCTCTACTTGTATCTTCAGTTTTTGGACAAGCAGCAGGAAGAAGCAGATGACGATCTGGATTACCGAGCACTTGAAAGTGGATATGTAAGTTGGAACATTATATTTAGAGCTTTTGATTAAACTTCAGTTACATTAAATAAGCATTATAACTCGTGCATAATTTATTTTTAACGATTGATTTTAAAACAATTTTATCTACTTGTAAACCAAACGTGCACTTGGTTTTAGTGTCTATTTGATTTGGCGTTGAAACTGACCAAACTCAAGTTTGGATTTCTTAATATAACTATTTCTTATCATGTTTTAATGCTAAACCAAACATGCTCTTATTAACTAACATTTTTATGTTCTTAATGGGTGCATACTAGTATCTTTATGGATGATACATATGCCAATTTTCCCCATTTTCTGACTGAATCTTGCATGTGATTTGGGGGAGCAGGTTGCAGTGACCCCGCTGTCTCTTTCTCCTCATATTGAGACTGATATTGAAATGGCAGCTTCTAATTGGATTTCTGCTGCGCTTCCTGGTGAACAATAAATTAATAGTACGATTGTGTAAATCTGAGATTTATGATAATTCTTTCTTCTTTTTTTTTTTCTTCCTTAAAGCAAAGATGGAGCAGAAGTGGTAGTCACACCAATTCAATAGTTGATTTCAATTTGTACTTTTTTTTCCTTTTACATTTTTTTGGTTCCGTTCTTCATTGTTTCGGATCCTTAGTTATTTCTGATTTGAAGCAAATGCTTCTTGTAATTTCTTGGGCATATTTTAGAAAAATGCCATTGCGTCTGTTTGTAATATCCATTACTAGCAAACCACGGGAACAGTTGTAATATTCCGTTCATTTCTTCGTTTGAAGATAGTTGAACTTTGGATTGATGATTTCCTGGAATATGCTCTGATGAAGGAAATTGCTACACGTTAGTTGTAATTTTGGTGATATTGTGAAAAATTAACGTTGTAAGGATTAATTTTATAATTGAGTTTGCATACATAATATGATTTCACGTTGAAAACTATTTATGAGGGTATTGAAAAATACAGCTTCGTTTTTTAAAAGTAAGCTTTATTTATGGTGTTAATTTTAGGAATGTTACTGTTTTAAAAAATAAAATTGATTCTAGGTAAAGGTACAATTACGTTTGGTGCAAAACTTAGCACCCTGAACTCAAGGAAGTGTAGTACCGACATGAACGTGATGGAAATTACTTGAGTGTCGGCAGATGAATGGAAGCATTGAAGGTTCTCCTTTTACCTCAATGTTAGGGTTATAAGTGTCCACCTAAAACGTTCATTGAAACCAAACCATTAACCAACAAGCTACTCCACTAACCTTGGTCATTACCAATTTGCAATTACTCACCTCTGGCACCCCCATTCCATTACCATACCTATTCAGTTCTTCCCAAATTTAATTACGTAGTACATTATTAGGTTTTGGTACATAACTAATATACCGGTACATTATTAGATTTGATGGAGTGTTTTATTGAAAAGAAATAATGGTCAGGTTATTTTATTATGAATGATTTTGGGCCTACTTTTTCTTGGTCGAAACTTTTTTGGGCTGACTAAAACCATCAAGTAGTAGTGTGATGAGATGGGCTTTGATCTACTATATTCCCAATGACAGGAAATGAGAGGCAAATCTTGTGGGTCGGACTTTGTCCTTTGCTACTGCCCTCTTTGTCTACAGGATGTTTTGTGCTGAAAATTGTCACCTTAAGAAACACAGGTGGCAAAATGGTCAAGTCCATTGGGTCAACTTGAACTTGTTCATTAAATTGTAGAGTTTATGTTTTAAAATTTGAGCCCGAATTAAATCCAAACTTTTTTAGCCTGGACCATTTTAATTAAATGATGGACTTAGCCCGCAAGACCCGTTAAAATGGTGGGCTTAACCTGTATATTGCCAATTTTGGACACCATTTTTTGAGCTCGAATAAAATTCGGGCTTTTCTGTCCTGCCCATTATAATTGGTAGCCCATTTTGCCACCTCTCCTAAGAAATGTGGATATAACACGATATGAAGTTGAAATGGATTTAATGGATACACGAGATGTGGTGGAGAGAGATAATGAAAAAAGTGTGTTATATAAATTATTGTATGTATGGGTTGTATGAATAATATATCTCGTATAAAAAGATGTTATACAATCATCTAATAATTGTTATTACATCATTTATATAACGCATGATTTGTCATATTCATTAAATGATGTGACAATATATCTTTAGATGATAGTGTCAATTTTTTTTTACATTGATATTATATATTTATTAGACTCTATACAATTGTAATATAATAAAATAGGGATGTCTAAAGTATTCGATACAAATACTACCTTAAGTCCTTTTTATAGTGCCCTTTTTAACAATTAAGAAATGTGCTTGTTTGATTTAACAATATGAATTGTGCATGAGTTACGATATACATACGCTTAATGGAATTGATTTGATTTCAATTCTTCATAAGATGGATATGCACTATTACAACAACCAAAGAGACACTAAGTTAATCAATAGTAATACTTTTGTCAATAAATTGTGTTATTTTTCTAAAAGGGTCCTGCTAACGAGTGTCCTTAGGACACTAATTAAGGAACCATATATAGTACAATGGGTTTTTAACATTGATTATATTTATATAATTAAATACAATCCAATAAAAACTTTCTAAATTTAGAACCTTAACCAGTGCTTTTATGACACTCTTTAGCGTTCTTCTTCCTAAAATTATCTTTGCATTTATTAGCAAGGAGACTATTCATCTTCTCTATCCTCAAGAGAAACATAGAGGCAAAGTCTAATAAATTAAACTACATTTAATGCTTTTAGATAATAAAAAAACGTATTTAATAATAATTAAGAATATTTTTAAAAAAATAATTAATACTAGAGATAACTTAAATGAAGTTTTATAAAAACGATCAACACAAACTTTTCAAAAGGATACTATAAAAAAGACCATCGTATGTATCTGTCACGATTGTTATTTCAAAGTGCATGCAACTTCCTTGATTGTCACTGCTCCTTGCTAATAGTATGTGAATGGTCAAGGACCCATTATCAAATGCTCCTATATTCTCACTTGTGATTTTGAGTGTGATTGGTAACACATTATTAATTGAAATTGATATTATTTCATGATAAAGTGACTTTTTTAAATAGCCATTATCTTTGGTGTAATTCACATTAGAAACAGAATTACGCTGCGTTAGATGACAATACATAATGTTTCTTTCATATGAGCCCCAAGACAAGGATGACAGAGTTTAGTGTCTCTGACTTTTGGAGGTAAAGATTCAATCTAAGCGCACTTCATGCAAGACCCATCCAAATGTTGGAGATTTTAAGTGTGACCAATGAATTCTCACATTGGATAAAGATGAGTTAAATAAAAACAAAACAAAATTGTTCTGTTTTAAGGTTTAAGATAAAGATGTGATGTCAATTATTATTGTAGTTGTGGTACGCGGTTAATCTCTGTTTTGATCTCAACCTATGTTGTGGACAAGACTTTTTGGTTAGGCATAATGAAGGAGCTTAAATTGAATTAAAATACATTCCAATCTTCCAACTCATTAGAGAGAGACTCCAGAGTTAGTGCACTACTTTTTGTTTGAATCTGGTTGCAATATGTTTAATCATCTCCATCTCCAATGCCAATCCATACATGAATAAAAATAAATAATTTTATATATAGACCGACATAGATTCCATCATCTTCCTTTAATTATCACTCTCTGAACTGGAAAAGGGGGGAAATGAAACATGATAACACAAAATTAAACAAATCAAAGAAAGGGGGATGGGGTAACAATAAAATAGAGAAAAAAAAAATCTCCTTCAGATTGATGTAGCAAAAGACGTTAATAGTATATTTGGTTTATCCTAAACTATGATTCAAACGTGGATCCGGGAAAACGTTATTCTCAGTATGTGTTTAATTTCACACAAAATCATATTACAAACATGAATCCAGACCAATGCTCCTCTCAATAACGTTAGTTTAAATCTAACGTGGTTTTAATGGAACCAAACACAACTATCAGTAATGTTGGTCAGATTCACGTTTGAAATGTGATTTTAGAGTAAACGAAACACACACTAATTAGAGTGAAAAGGCAAGCTTTATTTAATTTTCCGACCATACTTTGTTGCTTAATTGAGATAATTCCCGTGAAGAAAAGGGTCTAGGAAAATGAAATGATTCTGAAGATGGTTGGCCCGGGCATAAGAAAGAAAGCTTTCTAAGATTCTGAGTTATGTTGAAATTGATTGGAATGCAAAATAATGCACTCCCCCTTCTGCCATAATAGACCAAGGGCCCTTCAAATTATTGAAGTAACGCGGTCAGCAAGAGGGCCTTGCTCAAACTTTCTGTTTCCTCTCTTTTTCATTGCAAATAAATTCACACCGATCCCAAGATTAGTAGAAATAAAAGAAAAGAAAAGAACGGGTTGGTATGCATAAAATCTGCTTATGATTGAAAGGGGTTATGTCTCCCTAGCTTAGATTCTTTCCAGAAGATTCTGTTTGTTGCCATAATCATACATAATTTGGCAATGCTAATGCT
Source organism: Sesbania bispinosa (assembly GCA_026901365.1). Taxonomy (NCBI): domain Eukaryota; kingdom Viridiplantae; phylum Streptophyta; class Magnoliopsida; order Fabales; family Fabaceae; genus Sesbania; species Sesbania bispinosa. The sequence goes on along the minus strand of QLOH01000699.1, from coordinate 511,249 downwards.
AGCTCTTTTACTAATTCAATTTTGATGATGGTGGTACCTTGGGTGGGGAAAGCAGAGCACGGTGAAAATAATGTAATTTTTTAACCCTGCTTTCTTGGTAAACACGTTAATTATGAATTCTTTTAGTCATTTTCTGCTTTATGATTTTGACAGCAATTGAATAATAGAGGGAATTTTTAAAACAAGATTCTCCGCTTTGAATTGAACAATAAAGGTAGTAATCACATTTTGGTTGTTGGGTTAGGGTTAATATGAGTTCACAGTAAAATTGAAATTAACCATTCTGCACATGTTTTGGTAACCGTAACTACAAGTAAGGGAAGTAGCACTATACTACAAGACATGTAAGAACACACATGGAGATGACCACTGGAATCTTTAAAACTCTTCCCAGTTTTGTAGCTTTCTATTACATTTCTCAATCCAAACTGCTTTAACTCTATTTCCTTTATTGCGTTCATATTTGCAATGTGAGAAGCAGAGACCCCAAAATTTCTCTTGACAAATTAGCTTAGTTTATGCAGTGTCTTCTTGTCGTTGTTTCCACACTTACAGTTATGGGAAAACACTGATTCGATTGTCCGGGTTCGACTATCCATCTAAATCAAACCAACATTTTTTTCTTTAACAATGGAACCACATCATATCATGTAAACTATTACCAACAAAGCCCGACATAATTTGTATATAGCTGGGTCCCTTAAACATTTTACTGGAGTTTGATATTTGGTTGTGTGTATAGAAAAGATTTTATTGAAAAAGGCAAAACCACTTCGGTGATCTCTATTCTTCAAAAGAGATCAATCTTTGGCTATCGGTTGGAGATACCCTTAATTTCCAAATAAAAAAAAACATATCCAAACTCTCCCATATGACCATGTCAATTCTAATGGATTTGACAAAGTATTCAATTACTCTAAAATAAATGGTGTATATTAGAGGACAAATCGTAAAAACATTTATTCTGACCGTCTCATTTTACTTGTTTTTTTAAGGTTTTTTTACAAGAATTAAGAAATGTAATTTGTTACGGTCTAAGCCTAAGGCCCAATAACCTAAATGACCCATAAACAATATAATTACATTATCTATGATTAGATCTGCCATTATTACAAATACCTGCAAACTTACCCCTTTTTGTATATGCCCACTTACCACATTTATACAGGGTAAACCCCTATAAATACAGAACGATAACAATTCATAAGGTACGCAATCTGACTCAGTCAATCCCTTGACTGTTTTACTTATCTGACTTGGGCGTCGGAGTCCCTTTGCAGGTACACCCCCCGGGTTCAACTCGGATTCAAGCCTCCGCAACTCGGATTCGGATCCGACTTCTCTCCTGCTGACTCAGACCCAGGTTTGAGTTCTACCCCAGAACATTTGGCACTAGAAGGAGGGCCTCCCCCTCTCCAGCATGACGGTCACGACCCGCCGCTAGACTACAAGGCACCGCCCTGAGCCGACACCCGAAGGATGGGTGGAGGATCTCGGACCCCAAGACGAATTAGTAGAGCAAGAAGGAACTTCCCAGCCTCACACTCAAGCCGAACCACGTGGGGAAGATCACCAAGACAACCCCCGGGACGAGGTTATCTGGCGCCTTGAGGCCCAACTCAGGGAGTTTCAGGAACAACACCAACAATCACTCTGCGATCCGCAACCTAGGACAGCGGACGAGCCGGCCGTGAACCAACTTGAGGAGCGCCTTCGACACTTGGAGCGTAGCATAAACCCTCAACCTCAACCCACTATTCAATCTCAGCCTGCATCGGACCGAGATCATCAAGAAGTCTTGCAACCGAAGGTCACGGCCCACCCAACTCCATTTAGACATCCATTCTCTGAAAGACTAGCCCGAGTCGAGATACCCAAACAATACAGAGGTGCCTTACCCATTGAAACCTTCAATGGAACTACAGACCCGGTCAAACATTTAGACGCCTTCACCAATGGAATGCTTTTCATTGGCGCCCCTGAAGCCATCATCTGCCGCTCATTCCCAAGAACTTTGAAAGGCGAAGCCTTAGCCTGGTTCAAGACTCTTCCCTTGGGATCTATAGATTCGTGGGACGACATGCAACACACCTTCCTGGGACGATTTACCATCTCCATCGAGATTCCCAGGGATCAGTTCACACTAGCCAAGGTCAAGCAGAACAAGGACGAACCCCTTAGAACTTTCCTATCCCGGTTTTACAAAGAATGTGCCCTAATCCCGGACTTAGCCGAGAATATTCAACTTGTATGTGAGGTCTCGGCCCTGTCGCCGGGTTCACCTCTTGTCGTCTCTTTATCAGAAGAGCTGGTCAGGTCCATGGAACAATTCAGACAGCGTTCTCACAAATACGTGGGATGGGAAGCCCATCTGGCCGTAGCTGCCAAACATGATACTCACCAAGGACGGGACCGAGATTCCTACCATGATCGACATAATGGGAAGGATAGAGGACATCACCAACAAGATCAACGGCGACCTTTCAAAGGTCGATACCACAACTATGCTCCTCTGAACACTAACCCTGGGAAGATTCTGAAGGAAGTGATGCACACTGAGCTGGCCGACATACCTAAACCCTCACCACTCAAAGCCTCAGCTCAAAAAGACAAGTCCAAATACTGCTCTTCCCATGAGGGGTATGGGCACAACACTGATGAATGCATACAGCTGCGCGATCTAATCGAACAACTCATTCGAGACGGCCGACTTGGTCGTTATGTAAAGAGGAACATGTCCTAGGGAGGATATCGAAAGAATGATGAGCGGAAGAGATCCCCTAGTCCAGAGGGAGGAAATGATAAGAAACGAAAGCGTTCTACATCCCTCAAGAAGTACGACAACAAGGAAGACAAAGCCGGTTCCAGTAACCACACAACTCAGACCACACCAAGGGTGCGAATCAACATGATTTCAGGGGGATTTGCTTGTGGAGGACCATCAAACAATTCAAGAAAGAGACACCTCCGAGAAGTATACAGTGTCGACCAGACCGACATGAAGACAATAGCTAAAAGACCCCCAAACCCAGTCATCACCTTCTCGGATGAAGACTTTTTTGATGATGTGGTAGACCACGACGATCATTTTGTGATTCGATCTCTGATAGGAGATGGCGATGTCGGACGCATCTTCGTTGACCAGGGCAGTTCAGTCGACATCCTCTTCTACAGGACCTATACCCAACTACTGCTACCCCCAGAGTCACTCCTACCCTATTCAGGAGATTTGGTGGGCTTCTATGGAGAAAGGATCCAACCCAAGGGATACCTTCAGACTACGCTCAAGGTCGGCTCTGCAACCGAGAACAAGGCAGTCTCAGCCAAGTTCTTGATAGTTGATTGTCCCAGCCTATACAATGCCATACTCGGATGTCCGTCCTTGAACGCCCTAGGAGCAGTCATTTCCACCAAGCACTTGGTGATAAAGTTCCCAGACCGAGACGGTAAAGTGATCACAGTTCAAGGGGACCGGAAAGAAGCAAGAAAGTGTTACAATGCTGCTCTGACCACCCTACCCACATCTCATCCAGAAAAGACGCCATCCAGAGGCCAAGTTCACATGATTGATCTTGACCATAGAGTCGAGTCTGACCCTAAAGGTCGAGATAGAATTGAACCAGCCGCGAAGACAAAACCTTTCCAGATTGGAACTTCTGCTGAACAAACGACCAAAATTGGCTGTGACATGGATCACACCATGGAGGAGAAACTGAAGAAGTTGCTTTCCAAGAACTCAGACCTGTTTGCATGGACCCTCAGCCGACATGCCAGGAATTGACCCCAACTTCTGCTGTCACAAACTGTCTGTTGATCCCAATGCCAAGTTGGTCGCCCAGAAGAAGAGGAAAATCGGCCTTGAAAGACAGCAGGCGGCAAACCAGCAGGTAGAAGAGCTCCTCCAAGCCAAGTTCATCAGAGAATGCAAGTACGTCACTTGGTTATCTAATTTCGTCCTTGTGAAAAAGTCAAATGGCAAATGGAGAATGTGCGTGGACTACACAAATTTGAATAAAGCCTGCCCCAAAGATCCTTTCCTCCTTCCCAACATCGACCGGCTGATCGACAATTCATCAGGGTACCGTTGGTTGTCTTTCACGGATGCCTACTCAGGCTACAACCAAATTCCTATGAATCGGGACGATGAAGAGAAGACGGCTTTCATCACCGACAAGGGTGTTTATTGCTACACCATGATGCCTTTTGGCCTAAAGAATGCCGGCACCACATACCAGAGGATGATGACTAAGGTTTTTGGTGACATGATGGGAAAAACTGTGGAAGTCTACATAGACGACATCATAGCCAAAACTGTTGAGGGAAACGACCATGTGGCCGACTTAGAATCAGTCTTTGACTGACTCAGGAAGCACAACATGAGACTTAACCCTCTAAAATGCTCTTTCAGCGTACCATCAGGACACTTTCTGGGATTCCTCCTTACTAGCAGAGGAGTTGAAGCGAACCCGGACAAATGTAAAGCCGTGTTGGACATGAAAAGTCCGACTTGCACCAAGGAAATTCAACAACATAACGGGAGGATCACTGCTCTCAGCCGATTCATCCCCAGGGCGGCCACAAGATCTCTTCCCTTTTTCCAGCTCCTTCGGAAGGGAAAATCCTTCACCTGGTCCAGTGAATGCGAAGAGGCCTTTCAGCAGCTCAAGTAGACATTAGCAAATCCCCCTATTTTGGTTAAACCGGCTCCAGGGGAACATTTGTACCTCTATATCTCCATAAACAACCAGGCCTTGAGTTCAGTTTTGATCAGGGAAGAAGGGGGCAACCAATTCCCCATCTACTTCATCAACAAAGCACTCCAGGGGGCCGAGTTAAGATACCAGAAGTTAGAAAAAGCTGCTCTGGCCGTCTTAACCACCGCTCGCAGACTGCGACATTACTTCCAGGGACACAAGATCACAGTGCGAACCGACTTACCCCTCAGACTCGTCCTTCACAAACCAGACCTCTCCGGACGCATGACGACTTGGGCCCTGGAGTTGTCCGAGTTTGACATTCACTTTGAAGGTCACACCGCTCTTAAAAGTCAGATCCTAGCCGACTTTGTTGCTGAAATGACCCCCTCCTGAGAATACCCCCAGTTCAGAGTGGACCATTTTCGTGGATGGCTCATCCAACAAAAAGGGTGCTGGAGCCGGGATAGTCTTGGAAGGACCCAACGGAATTTGCATTGAAAAGTCTCTGAAGTTTGAATTCTCTACTTCAAACAACCAAGCAGAGTATGAGGCGTGCATTGTCGGCTTGTTGATGGCAAAAGTGGTTGGGGCCAAAAAAGTCTTAGTATGCAGTGATTCTCTATTGATGGTATCTCAGATCAAATGAGAATACCAAGCAAAGGAACCATTGCTATAGAGATACTTGGAGAAAGTAAAACTCTCAAGCGACGGGTTTGAAGAAATCATCTTCCAACACGTTCCAAGAGCCGAAAACACCAGAGCCGACATACTCTCCAGGTTGGCAAGCACCAAAAAGCTGGGAAATAACAAGTCAGTTCTCCAAGAGGTCGTCTCGACCCCAAAAATTTCGGAACCATCCGTCTTGGCAATTGAAGAGTCTGAATCATGGATAACCCCCCATCAAATCTTACATCTTGATGGGCAAACTCCCTGAAGATGAGAAGGAAGCTAAGAAACTGAGACGACTAGCATCCCGTTTCACGGTTGTCAAAGAAAAACTGTACAAGAAGGGATTCTCGACCCCTCTGTTCAAATGTGTTGAAGACAGTGAGGCCAAGTACATCCTGGCCGAGTTACACGAAGGCAGCTGTGAAAACCACCAAGGAGGAAGAACACTATCAAAAAAATCTCTCACGGCCGGATATTACTGGATGACCCTGATTCAAGACTCCATGGACTATGTCAAGAAGTGCGAAGTGTGCCAAAAGAACGACTCCATCCACCACCAATCCTCTTCCGAGCTAACCACCATGTCGGTCCCTTGGCCCTTCCACCAATGAGGCATTGACATACTCGGTCCTTTTCCACCCGCTCCAGGACAAGTCAAGTTTCTAGTAGTAGCAGAGATTTACTTTACCAAGTGGAATGAAGTAGAGCCCCTTGCCACAATCACTTCGACTAAGGTCCAAAAGTTCTTTTACAAGAACATCGTTTCCAGGTTCGGGATCCCTCAATCCTTAATCACCGACAATGGAACCCAGTTCACTGACAAGAGGTTCAGAGAGCTCTTATCAGGATTGAAGATCAAGCACCATTTCACTTCAGTGGAACACCCACAAACCAATGGCCAAGCCGAGTTTGCGAACAAGGTGATCCTCAAATCCCTTAAACGTAGATTGGACAACGCCAAAGGAAACTGGGTGGAGCAACTCGACCACGTGCTCTGGGCATACCGGACTACTCCACAGTCATCCACCAACGAAACTCCTTTTCGCCTTACCTACGGGACTGAGGCACTCATCCTGGTCGAGATTGGAGAACCGAGTTCGAGGGTGGAAAACTTCAATCAAGACACCAATGATAAAGCCATACTCGAAGAGTTGGATTTCCTAGATGAAACCCGAGCGGTGGCACACATCCGAGACTTAACCTTGAAGGAACGCCTCACAACCCGGCGTAATACCAAGGTAATGGCTAGAAGCTTCCACCCCGGGGATCTCGTCTTGCGCAGAGCCGACATTGGCAACAAGAATGCAGCCTAAGGAAAACTTGCAGCAAATTGGGAAGGTCCCTACGGAGTCACCGAAGCAACCGGGAATGGAGCATACAAGATAGAAACGCTTGAGGGGAAAGTCGTCCCAAGATTCTGAAACTCGGACAAGCTCAAGACTTATTATTCATAAGTAATATTCACACTTAGGAAGTTTTTAAAGTTTTTAGTAGTTCTTTTTGTGGGAAACCGGATGCGAAGAGCATCCCGGTCCTAAAACCCAATTTCTAATAAAATCGAATGTGAAGAGCATCCCGGTCTTAAATTTTTCAAATTCTCAATAAATTGATGTGAAGAACATCTTAAAACCAACAAAGTTCCCCAACTCAAACGCCGTCAACACCCAAAGCGTTAAAAGTGTACCAACATTAAAAGCGCAAGTTCGAGAATATAAGCGTTAAAAGCGTATCAACGTTAAAAGCGCAAATTCGAAATTATAAGCATTAAAAGCATACTAACGTCAAATACGTACTAACATCAAAGGCACAAAATAGCAAAGTCAAAATGAAATTAAATGGACCGTGTCCTTACAAAATCTGAAATTCAAGAAATTACAAGTTAAAGTCAAAGGAAACTCATTCTTCGTACGGGCCGACTTCCTCACCAGAGGCAGCATCAACATACACCTTTTTATCCATATCGACCCAGCAAATCTTCCCTTGAAAAACTTCATAAGTAGCCGAGGTCCCCTCCACCTTCAATCCGGGATTCAACACCTCTAGCTGAGCAACTGCATTTACAAAAGAAGCAGCCGAAATTTGCTCAGATAACTTCACAAGACCAGCCTTTTATTGATTAAAATTGGTCTGAATTTTTTGCACGTTACTCTTCACTATCTCGACCACCTCCGCCTCTGTCATCCCGGACGCCGGGGGAGTTAGCCCTAACTTCTCCAAATCGGCCTTCAACTGGGCAATCTCAGCTTCAAGGGTCTTGTTCTTGTCTTTCACAGACTTGTAAAAACCCTTATACTTGACCCTCTCCTTCTTCTCATTCTCAAGGGCCTCTTGAGCAGTCTTCACATCCCCCAAGGCCTTATCCCTTTTGGTGGTACGCACCTCCAAAGCCTCATTAATCCGGTCATAAGCCGGCATGACATCCAACCGCAAATACCTCAGAAAAGAGGCATGCTGAAGACTTTGGCGCTCCACGTCATAAAGATGCTCGACCATCGGGACATTCTCATGAACCTCCTTCATGAAAGGGTTGTAGAGAATGTGATCTATCTCGGGCGTGTCCAACTCACAGTCAGATTCATAGAGATTGATCCCGGATTCCCCAGAAGACTCCTCAACCCTTGGCCTTTTCTTTGGCTTGGCAGCATTCTTCTTCTTTTGGGGACGATCCTCCTCATTGCCACTACCATGGGCCACCTCGTTATGAATACGACCGACATCGTCATTCCCGGTCGGTTGTGTTCCCGACCCACCAACACCAGCATTAAGGGCGAAGTCAATATCAACGTTTGGTTCCCCCTGTTGGTTATTGTTGGCATTATGCAAGGCCCTCAACTGTTTCAACGCCGTGTTCGCCATCGAGGCTACAGAAAAGAAACAAAGTCGGTTTGAAAGATTATAAAATAAAACCAAGCCGAAAAGAAAACCAAACATAAAACCTCACCAATTCTTGAACCGACATTAAGAGTCGGACCATCTAGTATTTTCATACTCGAAAACATCCCACACTCCTGAACCGAGTCCATCAATAACTTCCTCACAGCCTCATCTTGTGGGAAGAGAGCCGACTCAACCACCTCATAGTCGGGCGACTTCTTATCTTAATGCCTTTCATTCCAATAAATAGGAAACCTTGGAGTATTGGACAATTGTTCCTCCCAAAACGGCTTAACACCGTTAACCGCTTGCACCTGAAAAAACTCATGCTTAAAGGTAATGCTCCCCCTCTTGGTCGACTCAGCAAAGGGCGTTATCAATTTGCGATCCTTATGCCCCCTCAATGAAACCAACTCTTTAAAGTCTCATCCTTCTTCCCTTTAGGATGCTTCCTCAGCACTTGGAAAAAATGAAAGAAAAGTTTCACAGAGGGAGTGAAGCCGAACTCGACCATAATCAGTTGGAAACATCTGATGAATGCCCCACGAATTGGGATGCAATTGTGAAGGTGCACAGGTCAAATACATCAAAACCCTCTCTTCAAAGGTGGTGAAATGCAACCTCAACTTTACTTTGGAATGAAGAAAATCATAAGTGTATAAAAAGGGGGGTAGTGGTTTCTGAAAGATGGCAAACCCGGCTCCCCCGGGGAGGGATTACGATATGATAATTGTGCTTCATCTCGGACGTCCCAAACACTTCCAAGTCGAAAAGACGCTCTTGACAATGCTCTGGACATCCGGGTCTATACAAGGAACACGTGCCAAGGACCTCCGGGTCCACCCATCTATACCTATCTGCCCACACAGGCATAAAGTAATCTACATCACGAGCCTCAACCATCTCAGCACCTGCAGAGGCTGTATAACAACTATTCTTATCAGAACCGAGATGATCGACACTCGACTCGGACCAATAAAAAATACTATGATATGAATCCGACTCGGACTTCACCAAAGATTTATTCATCCCGTCCTGATCAATCAGATAGGAAATCATGTTCCTTCGTTTCAACACCTCGACTACATCGGGTCCGAAACCCTCATCATTATCCCCACAAGATGACCAACTTTGAGACACCCATGACTCAGGTTTCCCGGACAAAATCTCCAAGGACTCACTATCGCTCATTCGCACAAAATGAATTAAGAAAAGGAAGAAAAATACCTGATAGACGGATTCCAAGTTCAAGTTGCTGCACAAAACCGGTTCAATCATCCGAGATCAGTTTTTCAAACGAGAAAAATTCAGAGAATTTGAAGCAAAGTGATGAAATGATCATTACCATCCTCTATTTATAAGACCGAAAAGGCCCATAATCACTAACGGCCCAAAAAGTCGAACCGTCGCGACCCTATCCCAAAGGGACACGTCACTTGGGATACGAAGCGTCACTGGGAACTGAAACGTCCCAGAAGAAATGAAACGTGGTAGCAATACATCGGTTAGAAACTCGTTCGGCCTTTTGTAAATAAGACTCATCTCGAACCATTATATCAACAAGGGAATGACAAAAACGCATGGGAGCTACCAAGCAAGTTGTAAATCCCAAAGCCGCCTCGAACGAGTAGAGCCGTCTCATAACAACATGAACACTTAAGCTCAAAGCCAACTTCTTCAAGTCGACTTGAGCTGAGGTCTAAACCTAAGGCCCATTAGCCAACACGGCCCATACGCAATATAATTACATCCATAATTACATCTTATATAAGAGACCCGTCTTGAACGGTGACATTGTTGAGATAATTCAACTCGAACCACAAGCAAGCCGTCTCGTCCAAAGTACATACGCCTACATAAACACCCTCCTCAAATGCCAATGTAGTCTCAGCGCGCAGGCAAATACTTAAGCTCAAAGCCAACTTCATCAAGTCGACTTGAGCTGGGGGCTTCTGTTACGGTCTAAACCTAAGGCCCAATAACCTAAATGGCCCATAAACAATATAATTACAATATCTATGATTATATCTGCCATTATTACAAATACCTGCAAACTTATCCCTTTCTGTATATGCCCACTTACCACATTTATACAGGGAAAACCCCTATAAATACATAATGATAACAGTTCATAAGATACGTAATCTGACTCTGTCAATCCCTTGATTGTTTTACTTATTTGACTTGGGAGTCGGAGTCCCTTTGCAGGCACACCCCCCGAGTTCAACTCGGATTCAAGCCTCCGCAACCCGGATTTAGATTCGACTTCTCTCCTGCTAACTCAGACCCAGGTTCGAGTTCTACCCCAGAACATAATTAATTTTTTAATTAATTCCATCTAATATGTTAACTAATTTCCCATTGTATTCTTTATCATTTTTTTTATAAGCAAAATTATATTAGATGAGCATTAGGGGTGCTCAAACCCATCTACAAGATACAAAATGGGAAATCAAGGATCACCATATACAAGGAAAAAATGACATAAAACAAAAGACTGATGCATAGCCCAGATACCTAATGTTGCACTTGCAGGAAACACACCCTACCAATGAAACAAAGATATTCACAATAAAATACAAAGTTGTAACTCCCCAATCATAACAAAGCAGGATCACGAAAATGTTAGCAACAGCAGGCATGATTCTTCCATCAACCAAACAACTCCAAATATCAAGTAACAACAACTGGGCTTCATGATAAACAACCTGTAGGATTGATCAACCAAGAATGATAATCATAGCAAAAGCTATTGTGTCTAGTTGATACTCTTTACCATTTATTATTAAAATTGTCTCATTTATTATTTGTAAGAGATATATTTGGTAAAAAATTATTAATACTCCTTATAATTGTAGAATGACAAGTAAAATGAGCCAATTTTTTTTCCCTAAAAGGCAACTAAAGTGGGATGGAAGGAGTAGTAACATTTTATTTTTTAACGTGTGTAATATTACACATAATAATAAATGAAAACTGAAAATATTTTATTGAAAAATGTAACATGTATTCAATGTTATGATAATTATAATTTCTAATAATTTTTTTTACTTTTAATTTATTAATCTGTGCAATATTAAAAATATTAAAAAATTAATAAAAATATTATAATAGTATAAAAAATATAAAAAATTATAAAATAATATTAATTTAAAACACTTTTTGAGGAGTTCTAATGAAAATTAATGAGCAAAGAACACTCATTACCATTTGCCTCAGCTTTTAGGTGATCAAAGGCATCGAGCGCATATGACTGCAACAAAAAATTACAAACAAAAGTTTCTTGGAAAGCCAAAATTTCTTGTTAGCGGGATTTCTAATCTAAAGCAAACCGGCAGTAATTAAGACATCTTTGACTTTCTTTTTTCCATTGAATCTCACGTATGATTGCTTAGAATATTGATTAAAAATTTAATAAATAAAAAATTATTAAAAATCATTATGTTAATTATATGATTTTTTTAACATGTGTAATATTATACAGGTTAATAAATTAAAAATAAAAAATTTTATTGGAAATTACACCTATCAAAACATTCAATGCATTAGTAATATGAAATGTTATATTTTTTTATAAAATATTTTCTGTGCAATATTGCACAGGTTAGAAAAACTGTATTTTTATTACTTTAAGTAACTCAATTATTTTTTATCTCCATCATAACAACTCTAAGATTTCGTTGATTTTGTTTAAGCATTGATGCCTTTAAAATCTCGTTTAGCATATTGGGATAAAAATGTTCTAAGAGCATTTGTTAATGAACTAAAAAAGAAAGTCTTTATTATAATGTGTAGTATTTAATGTTATAAATGAAATCAATATTGTTATTTTCAATAAAATTATTCTATATATATATAGATTCCTTATTTAGTACATACATGACACTCATTAGGAGGACCTTTAATTTAATTGACAGGTATCAAATAAAAAAAAACAAATTCATAATATCATCAATGTAGATGGGAATTATAGGTCAGAAATAGTAAAGAAAATTCATATCCAGGTATTGAGTAATATAGTAGTATAAAATTAATAAAATTAAAATATAAAGTCAAACAAAATTTTTAAATAGTTAAGTAAAATTTATGTAATTTACTTGATATTGAATTTTCTTATTTATATATTAGAAAATTAGACACACATTAGTAAGAAATTTTAATATTTTTAATAATTATAAATAAAATATCATTTTTGTCCATTTAATAGTTTGATAATAACTATTCTTAAATTGATTATTTTGCATTAAAAATTATAAAAAAAATTGAGTAACATACAATAAAAATATAATCAAATATTTTTTATTTCATATGTTTTAAAAATATATATAGTATATTAATATTGATGTATATGAATAATATATTAAACAAATTTTAATTGATGAAAATTTAATAAGTAAAATATATTATATGTATTTGATTTGATAATGATTTTCAATTGAACATTGAAATTTAGGATAAAATATTAAGTTGTTGAATAGTGTGAGACTATTTTTATATAAGAATGAAAAAAAATTAATCATATTTTTTTTAACCACAGGTATTCTCCGCTGGAGACAATCCTGAACATCCACATCATGGTGGGACTAGCTCTTCCAGCGGAGATTTTTTCCATTCACAAGACTCGAACTCGAGACCTTGCTTAAAGGAAATCAAACATGTATCACTTTAACCAACCCCGTTGATAATAAAGAAAAAAAAATCATATGCAATCATATATAAATAATGATACGATTAAAAATTACTTAATGCTTATATGACAGCTAAAATCATCACATGGCACAAAAACTTTCAATTAATTAATCTTAATTTCGTTTTTCTTCTCTCTCTCTTCTTCCCTTTTTTCCTTCAAAAGATTGAAACTGACATTTTGTTCTTCATTCTTTTTCTAAAACTTTAACTAATTTATAAGCAAGATCACATTTTCCCCGGGTAAAGCAAGTCAAGACTTGATAGCATGGACCCTGACAAAATACGATGCGATGCAAAAGTAATTAACAGTGTGATATGTCTTGGACTTTGTTTCTATGGGAGAAAGGAAAATAGTGGAAGATGCCAAAGAAGTATCACTATATGGTGCAATATTTAATCAGTTTAAGTGCATGATCTTACCCATCAATGCGGAGAAATCTTAATTTAGTTCACTTCAATCACAAAATAGTTCATATTCTTCGTTTGATTTTTTATACACAAAATAGTTCATATTCGTGCATGCTCTTGTTAACTTTTATCGATCATCATATCACTATATGCTATATACAACTGCCATAACATTCCTAGCTAGCTAAGGACAATTTGGATTGCATGCAGTAAAAAAAATTGGTACAGTTACTACAATTAGCTAACTAGAGCCATCAGATGAAAATTGGACATATATAAGTTAATTTTTGGGTTAAATATGTTTTTGGTCCCTAAATTTTCATCTGAATTTGATTTTGATCTCTAATCTTTTTTTCGTTGGTTTTGGTCCCTAACATTTTCAAATCATTGAATTTAGTCCATGTCGTCACCCCTTATATTTAACAGAGTTGACGCCAGGGACTAATTTCAATGATTTGAAAATGTTATATAGGGACCAAAAACAACTAAAATTAAAGATTAGGGACCAAACCCACATTCGGGTTTGGTAACTTTCACCCGAATTTGGTTTTGGTCCCTAAAGTTTTCAAATTATTGAAATTAGTCCCTGTCGTCACCCATATATTTAACAGAGTTGACGACAGAGAGACTAATTTCAATGATTTGAAAACGTTAGGGACCAAAACCAACAAAAAAAAATTTGGGACCAAAACCAAATTCGGGTAAAAGTTTAGGGACCAAAAACATAATTAACCCTTAATTTTTTAAATTTGACTTTAATACTATTTTATTTTAATATGAGTAGTCTGAACTTCATCTAATCGCTTCAGTTAACAGAACATACTACTATTTTTTTACCAAAGCCAATCCGGATCCCTACTTAATTTGGCCTCAAGTGTGTCCAAAAGTTGACCATGGTGTGTGTACGGTCTTTTGTCTTTGTTTGACGTCAATCATCCATAAATGTCAGAGGGAGATGGAAAGAGAGAGAGAGGAAGCAAAGGAACATTAATGTTTCAACATAAAGTGCACAATAGGAACATGATTGTTAATACAAAATATATAGAGTATACTTCACAAGAGAAATACTAATCATAATACAAATAAACGACAAACATGTGAAACAACCTAGACATATTTATGGAACTTTAGCAACCGTGGCTCAATAGAAGAGCCTGAACTAGCAAGGCTCAGGTTTTAGTTTTACCAATAGGATAGGCCCTCTCTTATTCCAAAGTTCAATAGATATAATTAAATGCATGGAATTTATTGACCTCATCACATATATATAGATCCCCCCACTACTCACTATATATATATATACATAAAATTAATTAACCTATTATACATACACATATATATATATAGTAATAGTACTAATTAATGCTCAACACTCCAAACTTGAAGGAAGGATAGGTTTTGTGATTGTGACTATTTTCTCTCCTTGATTGAAGGATGGTGATGATGAAGATGTTGTTGTTGTTGAGGAGGATGGTAATGATGACATGATGAGGGCATCAATGTACTCAACTTGATTGGCTGCAGTCACAATTTCATAAGAATTACTAGCTGGTGTGTAGCATTGGTGAATTCTTGCAAGAGCCTCCTGTTGTTGTTGTGAATTAGAAGAAGAACAATATGGGATGCTATTACAAACATAATTATCCTTAATGCTCTCAGTCTCACAAACATTTGGCACAATAGGTTCCATCAATTGAGTTTCATAATGCTGCAATGTGCTTGGATTGATGAGATTCTCAACACTATATTGTGTTGTGGTGTCACTTTTGGTAATTTGATTTTCTTGATTTGGAATAAGATGAAGAGGTACACAACCCAATGACCATGTATCTTGATAAGAAAATGATGGTACTGTTTCTGGCATTGGATTCTGAATATGTAGAAAATTGGTGGCATTATTATTATTTTTATTATAATTGTGAATGTCTAATATCTTGATGATATCATTTGGATCCAAACCTTGAAGGATTGGGGATGGGATGGGAAGGAATAGGTGGTCATCAAGGTGATGATGGGAATTTAGAATAGGGTGGTTGTCAGTTAAAGGGAAGAAACTTTCCAAAGAACCATTGTGATGAATATGATCAGAAAATGTGGTTAAAGAAGGAACAACATCATGAGAAAGGAGCTTCTTCTTTATGCTTGAATTCCAAAAGTTTTTCACCTCATTATCTGTTCTCCCTGGTAGGTGCTTTGCTATTTGAGCCCACCTGTCCAAAACAACAACAAACACTCTCTTTAATTTGTTGAGAGAAAAAAAAAATAAAAGAAAAATATTAACCTTTTGAAAATTTAATTATAAAGAAAAAAAAAAACGATTGCTATGAATGAATGGCTATTAATTAGCTATATACCTGTTGCCTAGAATACTATGAAGTTCAATAATGAGTGATGCTTCTTGAGGAGAGAAGCTTCCACGTTTCAAATCAGGTCTTAGATAATTTATCCATCTTAATCTGCAACTCTTTCCACATCTTTGTAAGCCTGAACTCATGAATTAATTAATTAATTAATTACCATATAATTAATTAACAAGGTTTTGAATTTGAAGATCATAAAATGAGATCAATAAATTAAAGAAGAGGGAATTAATTAATTAATTAATTACCTGCAAGTTTTGGGACAGAGCTCCAGCAACCATGTCCATAAGTTGAGATATAGTTGATAAGCTTTTCATCTTCTTCAGGTGACCAAAGTCCTCTTTTGACCTTCTGTTTGTTGCAGCAAGAGTGATGACCCATATTTTCTTAACTCTCTCTTGAGTCTCAATGAGAGGAAACAAATTAAGATCAGAATTTGGTATTTATATATATTTAAAAGGAAAAGGAAAAAAGATGAAATGAAGGGGGAAGGAAAGAAGCACACAAGGGAGGTCTAGCTCTAGGGTCTATAGCTTTAGCCCTAGGTAGGTTTATATATAAAGAAAATGTGAAAAGAATGGTGTGAGGAAACTGAACAGAAAAATGGATGATATGCTGAATTGTGAGTACACTGAGGTGGTTGAATTTAACGTGGGAGATGTACCATTGTGGCCCAGTTAGGGTTTGTAGCAAAGGGCTAAAAGCTGCAGTGTTAGCCTGCAACTATTGTAGGCCTTATAATGGATTCCTTCTTTCTTTCTTTGTTTTGTTCACTCTCTCTCAGATGAGCTAAGCTTGTACACGTGTCACACATGCAGGGTGGTGGGACCTATGCAAGTTGGACATATTCAGATAGAGAAAGTTTTCACTAGTTGGTGGTGAAACTTGATATTGCTTTGTCCATGGCTTACCAATTTACCTCTCTAGTTTTGTCCTTTTGAAGGTGTTGTTATAATTTAACTGTGTGTGTCTTTTAAAGAGTGATGAATGCTTTTTTTTATTATTATCTACAAGAATCCTCTATTACTCCAGATAATCATATTCAGAATCATATTCAGAGTTTAGTTGCAGTTTATAAGATTTTTTACCTTTTTCAAAGAATATGTTTAATGGGGATCAAACCCAAGAGTTTTTTCTCACAATCTCACCAACTCACTCACAACTCTTTGAATTAAAGAATGACGAATTATTTTTTTTTGGTATAAACCACAGGTATCCCCTATTACCAGGGGCAAACCTGTTCGGGGCTTAGTCCTCCCCACCCCTCCGAAGAATATGTTTAATGGGGATCGAACCCGGAAGCTCTTCCCACAATCTCAGTCTGCGTTGCCAACTGAACCACAACTTTTTGGTGAATGATGAATTATTTGATATATATGGATCATTTGTTTTTTCAACAATTGGAATTCATTAGAGTCCCAATTAGTCTTCCAGCTGGAATATAAATAGTCATTTTAAATAATGAACCATTTTTAAGAGGTGTACGTATGGTTAATTAAAGGTAGCTTTTTTTTAGTAAATGTTTGATAAGCTCTAACTACTAGAAATATGGCTATTTTATTGGATCATATGTTGCATGCATGTATACATAAAGTTGCTAAAAGATTCCAAATTAAAGGTGGGCTTGAGGGGAAGACAGGGTGGCCAAGGCCTTCTTATGATATATGATCAAATTAATTTTTTTTAATCTTCAATGCAAAAGCCTGTGCTTTTCCAGCAACTTGGCCCTCCACAATAACATCATTTGCAGATTATATTTCCTTAACTTTGGTGTATAATATTTACAAAGTTAATAAGAAATTTTATTTTCCAGCACCATGTGCCGACAACATTCACCAAAAACAGTAACTACAAGAAGTTAACAGTGTGTTTGGATTTAAGCTGGATTTTTCAAAATCACATGAAAATACTAGTTAACATGGTGTTAGCTAGTGTGTGTTGGGTTTGGCGTTGAAACCGGCCAAACTCAAATTTGAATTCTCCAACACAATTATTTTTAGCGTTGAAAATGTGAGTTTATCACGTTTCAACGCTAAATCAAATATGCTCTTAATTAATTTAGGTAAATATTTACATGTGTAGTTCTATGTTGAGGAATTAATTCTGGCACCAAATTTAATTGAGTTATATAGCAACTTTGTGTTGAATTGGAAATTTTATATTGATTAATTTTTATTATATATATATATATATATACTTTTAAACATCAACACATAAATCACTTATCTTCAAATTTAATTTTAACCTAAATCAAATTTGTAAAATCAATTTCACATCAAAATGCTTTCTTTTTAATTAGTTCTTAGCTAGATTAATCCTTTTTAATTAGCTAGGCCTGACGTGAAAGGATTCAATCACTTATCTTCTAGTATTATCTCCTTAACACACTTGGGCATAATTTGTAGAAGGAAAATGTTGGGTGGACATGTTTTGGAGTGTAGGCATAAAGAGAGATAGGAAAAAAAAAATGATAGATATAATAGATAATCCTATTAATATGAGAAGAAGCTACAGAGATAAGATGAAGGGTGTCTAATGGGTTTGTAACACATATTGTTGTAGAAAATTACTATATATTTTGAGAAATGTAAATTGTACAACCTTACAACTTACTATATAATGTGAGAGAAAGAGAGAAAAAAAGTAAAAAGAAGAAATATGAGATGTAATGAAAAGAAATAGAGAGAAAAATATGTTGTATATTTTTATGTTGTCGGAAAGATTATGAAAAAGTAAAGGTTATTAAAACGGGGCAAGCTTAAAAGTTTTTTTTTTTTTTTTTTTTAGCTTGGGATCGATGTGTTCCAAAAGATTGGTACGTATGAACTTTACAAAATTGCCACCAAACGCGGTCAAAGGTAGTGATTATTTGCTGGATTACTTAATTATTACGTGTTCCCGTTTTAGGAAATATGGGCTATATATCCACAAATCTTATATATCAAAAGGTAATATTTTTTTGGGTGCATAGGAAAGAAAGAGTATAAGAGCAAGTGAAGATCTAAGTGTAACAATCAAAAAAAAAAAAAGATCTAATTGTTAAAATATATTATAGAGAAGTTACATCTTACAGTACGAATTAAGTGACTAACCCATATTAAAAACTAAAAAAAAGACAACCAATTCTTTTCACCTCATGTTAAATGATAATTACTTGAGAAGATTAATGAAAGCAGGTAAATAATTTTATGAACTATTCAATATATATAAAGAAAAAGAACTTTAAAAAATTGAAATTTCAAATTCTGTTTTCTTAACTTATGGCTCGGTGTACGCATTCAGATCAGACCCATATAAACATGCTTGACCTCTTAGGTGAATAAATGCTTAAGTAATGATGATTAATCATTCTTGTTCTTATTGAGACTAACCAAGCTTAATTGACTAGCGACATGATAATGTACTATCGTTCTAAATTATGATAAAACATTGGGCCGGGGGTTTATATCTTTGAGAAGAAGAAAACAATGTAAGTGTAGTGATACTCAACTTTAAACGTGATAAATCAAGATATTAATTATTTAATTAGTATCTCAAAGAGGAAAAACAATGAGATTATTTTAATTAGAGAACTCATGACAACATATATAAAAAAAGCGGCTTATTCAATGACTTCAGAGATATGCGATAATAGTAAGCTGAGCATCTACACTTTAAAGATTTTTTTAACTAGTAGTACTATAAAATTGTGCGTCAGGCCTAGCTAATTAATTAGCTTGTCCAAATAATAACTTTTCTAATCCATAACGCAACCGTTTTGGTTGTTGACCACTACCATATATAATTTGCATTAGTATGATTTAATTTGTCTTTAATTAAAGAGCTAGATCCCTTTAATAATGCGCCTCATATTTTTGATAATAAAAGTGTGTATAAAATTAAAAGTGAGTAAATCATATAATAAATGCGCATTTTTTTATAATGCGCCTCGTATTCCTTTAATAAATATGTCTTTAAGTACTGATTACAAAATACTACCTCCGTTCCTATTTACTTGTTCATTTTTGATTATAAAACACACATATTAAGGAATGCAATTATTACTCTCCTTTTCATGAAATAAATTTTAAACTTTCCATTTTACCCTTTTATCTCTCTACTATTATGACTCTCATTAGTTTTTATTAGTGGGACCATTTATTAACATAGGGTAAAATGAAGAAAGTATATTTATTAGTGCATTGAGATTGTAAGTGGACAGTTAAATAGGAACAAATTTTTTCTTTGAAAGTGGACAGTTAATAAGAACGGAGGTAGTATACTGTAAGTAAAAGATCGATATTTAATAAAATACAAATATTCATTGAAATGCAAATAGACTATTGGTTGGCGGAGATTTCTAAAATCTACATTTGACCTACTTCATAATATAAGTTGTCAATACGATCGATCTATTTATTTGATATAAGTATTATTTTAAGACTCAATTTACCCTTTTAAAAATTTGATGATGTCCTAATAAAGTTTTGTTTGAAAACCATGTGCAATAAAGTCTGTGTATAGGTTATAAATCTATCTTTAAATGGATCGGCTTAAGTTTCACTATGCTAAAAGAAAACTTATTAGGGCGCTCCTGTATCCTATAAAGGGTTGTTTTTGTGTGCACTTATAGCAAATGCTCTAGTATGATCATGGAGAGAAAGACGTTTCTGAAATGCCTTCACATACAGAAGTCAGTGAAGGGTGCTTAAAAAGATACAGAAACGCTCTCGAAAGCGCCCTCAAGTTTCTTGCGATTTATAGCGTATCCTGGAGGGCGCTCTTGGTAAGCGCCCTAGAGAACATTATAGAGGGTGTTCCATGTGAGCGCCCTCTAACCAGGATTTTTTTTAAGAAAAAATTGGGAGGGCATTTAAACCAAATGCCCTCGTTAATTTCTTTTTTTCAATTTCAGGGTAATTCTGAAATCTAATATTTTATTGCATTCTATTCTATATGGTTTTTAATTCCAATGAGGTGCCTCTAAAACCATATTCCTTATCATTCAAACAATTATTAGATGTAGGAAGAATTTCATTTCCATGTACATATTTACAACACAAACACAAGTAAAGTTATCAATACTTCAATATATATATATATATATATATATATAAAGAATTCAAGAACTCTAATAGATTGGCAGTTTCGTATATATTTTTTTTAAATTTTCTTGAAAATATTAAATACCTATAAAACTACATAGAAGCAATCAGAAATCATGAAAACAGTACTCAACTCAATTGGTAAATACAAACATACATTACCTATAAAAATTTCGGCAAAGTTTCCTATGTTTTTTCAACTTTTTCCAAATTATCAAATACTTGTAAAACTCCATACCAGCAGCTAGACCTGATCATTCAAAGAGTTCTAACAAGTTGAGAATAGAATATGCTTGCATCCGTTGTATTTTGAATTTAATGTTTACAACAGTACTCAAGTTAATATCTCAATATTTATAACACTACAAGGAATTCGTTAATTTAGTGACGACCTTTTTAGAGATGGCCGTAAAGGCGTCTCTAGTAGCGACAACTGGCCGTCGCTACAGCATTAAATGCATTGTTCAGTGCATTTAATACTTAGTGACGACCAAGCCGTTTGCTAGGTAGCGATCGACGTTAGCGACGGCCAGACCATCGCTACGTTAAAATTTTTTTTTATTTGTTTCTGAAAAAATGAAATTTAAATGTAGCGACATCGTTTAAAAATGAAATTTATATTTTGCGTGTGCTGATTAATTTTAACGTAGCGACGGTCGTAGCGACGACCCAACTACGTTAAACCTGTACGCGTCAAAAACCCTTTCCCCTCCTCCCTCCCTCCCTTTTTCTCCATACGGTCACACCTTTATTTCTGTCCCTCTCTCTTGTTATTCTAAAAAACTCACCGATTAAAAAGTTTTCCCTCCTTCTTAGGAACGTTTTGAACCGATCAGAAATCGAAATAATTACATGTAGGTGACTTTAGAGCTCATTCCCCATTCGTTCTTATATGTAAAAATTTAACACAAATAATCCACGATTATAAATAATTATAATTCAACAGTTTGATCAATAAAATTCATATACAATTTAAAGTTATTAATAGTATAATACTTGATGTAATTCACACTGGTGTATATAAGTTGTAACGTCCTTATATATATACATATATATCATGTTATCTTATGATAATTTTATTAAGTAAAATAAAAAATATTAATATGTTTAAAAATTAATATATTTAAATGAATTTATATATGTTTCTTGAAATTAATAATATTTATTTTTAATTCTTATACAAAACTTTAAAGGACATTCTTCATAAAATGGAGGAGTTTATTATTTTTTCTTGATTTCCAGAAAATGCTATTCCCTCTCGACTCAAATATAAACAATAAAAATTCTACTTATGGTGGTCTAAAATATAAGCAAATCTCAACTAATTTTACCCTATTTATTGACATTTTGTACCAAAATATCCTTTAATTAAATTCAGATTTTATTTTCCTAGGACCATATTTAATGAACATATAGAGAGAGTATTTTCACTTGGAACAAGTTTCAATAAATTGAAGTTTTTCATGGAAGATAATTAAAAAATTCAATTAATTTTTAGATGATATCAAGAAAATTAAATGAACTTAATTAATTTTTTTAATTAACGTGAATTAAATTTTTTTTACGTTCTAGAATAATATTGATACGGGATAATAAATGGGGTCGAGGTGAAGAACATAGTTGCCGGCCACTACGTAGGCATTGCATTTTGATAGATTGACGAAAAGCAGTTTAGAAAAGGATGCTTACACCCTGTTTAGTGATTCCGTCTAGTAGTACTAAAATAATTGGGTTATCTAATCTTTTTTTTGGTTGGATGATCCTAAATTATTAAATGGAACTATGTCTTAAATTTACACGTCACAATTTCTTTTTTTTTTTTTTTGAGTTTTGTTTTCTGATTTTCAAATGGATTAGGATACTCTATTTGATCATCATGTTAAAACCTTGTGTTTATATCTCTCTCTATTAATACTCACATTTTTTAATATGATACCATTTATTTAATATTAATTATTCACAATAGAATTATGTTTACGTGGTCGTGTTTTCTATATTTCTGTGTCTGTAACGTTGGACAGCAGATGATATATACTCCCTTCGGACCTGAATATAAGAAAAAAAAAACTCACATTTGGTGGACTAAAATATAAGTAAATCTTAACTATTTTTACTCTATTTAATGAGATAAACCCAAAATACCCTTTGATTTTACTTTCCAACCACTCTATTTAATAAGTCATGTGCAATAGAAAGAGAGTATATCCACTTGAAACAATTTTCAATAAAATTGAATGTAGGGTAATTTAGGCAATGCAAGTACTTTTTACATGATACCAAGAAAATTTAATAAGTTTAACCAACTTTCTTAATAAGTGTGAATTTAGTTATTTTTGCTTATATTCAAGTCCAGAGTAGTACTTGTAAAGATACTCAATAAAAGGGAGTGGGTATGAATTCAAACAATATCTTAGCATGATTAAGAGGAGTTACCTATATGTATAAATTTATAGGCATGTTGGGTGTGAGCGGACTCTGACCCCAATATATTTGGTGGTGTAGTCACATCAATAGTTGTCTAGTATAACTTAGTAAGACACCTGACATCCCTATTAATGGAGAGGATTTATGGAATCTTGTGTCTTTTCTTCCAAGTGGCACTTGGGGAAGTAATTGACAGCACGCCAAAACATGGAGGGTAGGCTTGGTAGGCTCTCTGAGCAGGAGGGCTAAGTGTTGGTAGGCCAATCGGGTAAGAGAGCTTGTAAATTGTCCAGGATGGAGACTAATAGGTTAGCCTAGTAATAAGACTGGTAAATAACTAAGCCAGTTGAGGTAAATCCGAGTTAAACTCCTAAATATTAATGAAAAGAGAAATAGAAATAAAATTTTAACATAACATGATTACGAGAAATTGGAACTTGAGAAATATAGTCCATTTCAAACACTACAAGAAAATCGATGATTAGCGACAGCCATAAGTCGTCGCTAACATTATGAAAGTCGTCGCTATGTATGCTCTAATCAGTCGTCGCTAGTTTTGTGACGCAACAGCCGTCGCAACGACCATTGCTAAAGTCACGGTTGTCACAACGTATCGACGGCCGCAGCCGTCGCAAGTTAGCAACGGGCATAATGTAGAGACGGTCTGCTCATCGCTAAGCTTATCCCCTTTAGCGTCAGTTTTTTAGTGACGGCCCCGACTGTCGCTAGTAATATTTTGTTTAAAAAAATTGATTATTTAGTTAATTACAATTATAAAATTAAATTAAAAATCATGGTAAAAATTAAATAATATTGTACACATTAATATTGACTTCACGGAAAAGTACATCAATATTAATATTAACTTCATGGAAAAGTACACAATATTAATATTAATCTAATTATACATCATTTCATCTTCTTGATCTTCATCATCATCTTCATTGTCATCCCACTCATCTTCATCATCATTTTCATCTTCTTGATCTTCATCATCATCCTCATATCCATCATCTTCAACTATAGTCTCAAGCTGAATAACTGGTTCATATCGATTCTCAACTAAGCCTGACAACTGTTCAGTGTCTACAATTGGTAAAACAATTGAAGTGTCATTAGCCTGATAAGGAACTTCTTACTCAACCCCATCAACCTCAACATGACCCCTTAGTTTTGTTGTGATTGCCACAATCCAACCTCGTAAGTCCTTACATAATTCTGGATAAGGGGTATAATAGACATGTCTTGCTTTTTTATGCTAGAATGAATAGATCATACCGATTATTACCTTCTACTCTTCCTTATTTCTACGATATTGTATTGTCTTGAACTCGCATGCCACTATTTGTGGTTGGATCAAACCATTCACAATAGAAAATAGGAATCAAGTTAGGCAAATCAAGATACTCTAATTCATAGATACGGTTGATGATACCGTAAAAGTCATCTTCACTACCATCGGTAAGTCCTTCTACTCAGCCTGTTTCTCCTAAACCCTCTTTTACTCCTTCTGAAGGGGTGATCACCTTTGCAATAATCTACGATGACAATCAAACAATGAGTTTTTTCCACCATGCCGCAACGTGAAAGCTTTTGTGTCTTCCATACAGTATGGACATGCTAATTTACCCTTTGTTTGCCAACTAAATAAACATTCCATACGCCGGGAAAATCATTGATAGTCCACATCAAACATGAACGCATGAGAAAGTTTTGTTTCGTGGAAATGTCATGAGTCAGAACACCATACCTCCACAACTGTTGGAGATAATCTATTAAAGGCTGCAAAAACACGTCTATGTTTGCCTTGGGATTAGTTGGATCAGGTATTAAACAAGACAAAAACATATATGCCTTAGTCATGCACAATTCAGGAGGGAGATTATAAGGTGTTAGAATAACAGGCCAACAGGAATATGGTGAAGTCGAAGCTTGAATGTAGGGTGTAAACCCATCAACACATAACCCCAACCTTACATTTCTTGGCTCATTTGCAAAATCAGGATACATACTATCAAAGTGTTTCCATGCTTCCCCGTCCGATGGATGACGCAATAAACCAGAATCATTCTTATTGTCATGATGTCATCGCATTTGCTGCAGCAGACTCTAATGAAGCATACAATCGCTACAACCTTGGAATAATTGGCAAATAAACATCATCTTCACCAGAACATCTTTATATCTCCCCTTCCCAACCTTACGAAGAACAAACCTCGGAGCATTACAAAACTTGCATTCAGTTAACATAGAATCGTCCTTGTAATATAGCATGCAACCATTCCTACAACAATCAATTTTTTCGCCTTCAACCCTAACTTAGACACCAATTTGGTCGCCTGATAATAGTTCTTTGGAATGGTGTTGGGTGTTGGAGCTACATCAACTAGCATATGATGAAATAATCAAAACACTTTTCAGTAACATGCCAATTACTCCTAGTTGCTAATAACCTCACAGTTATCGATAACCTAGAATCATTTGCTCCATCATAGATTGGCTGGTTTGTAGATATGAACATATCATAAAACTGTTAGGCATCTGGGTTAGGTGGCTCATGGTCATTATCATCTGTTTTCATAAAGTATAGGCCCTAAATGCATCATAAACCATTGAGTCATTGAGGCAAACTGAGGTTCATAACTCATACCTTCACCACTATTATCATCATCTCCCAACTCAATATTATTAGACCCTACTTCTCGTGGTCAGTCCATACTCCATACAGAGTAGTTCGGTTTAAATCCAGACTTCAACAAATGAAGTCTAACTAAAGAAGGTTTCAGAATACTCTCACAATTACATTTCACACATGGACACCTAATCTCTCCATCAAACATAAATGAACCTTGTTAACAAATCTTGAAACCCCTTCAATAAACTCATTATTCAATCTCCTAGAAGAATCAACCCTATCATACATCCATCTATGATCCATTTGTCTACAATTCAAAAATTATATAACTTCAGCATAAAGTTTCACATATCACAATGTGACACCCTTCTACCTCAAACTCTTATAGTTTAATAAATTGAAGTGTAGAAAAGGTAACGTCCCACAATGGTAAAGGTTCACATAACTCTCTTATTAAAACCTCATTAGTTCGAAAACAACTTAATTAAATAAAACGAAACTCAAATGTATTCAAATACTCATGCAGCGGAATCTCCAAAATATAAAATAACTAAACATCTTACTTGCCTGTGCAAGGAATCCAAAACAGTTTACAAAAACCTTCCTAACTAGAACATAAAGAAAGAACCCCCCAAAATTATGCCCTGATGTCACATATACCAGAGCACACTCCCTTTAATAAAAACTCGACACTAGTGTGTCATCATCAATACCTGTAAAATATCCACAGTATAACGGTAAGGAAAAGAATACTACTCATACATACACATAGGAGGCTACCCCTATCCTCACCCACATATAAATAACATCATCTTTCACCACACCACATACCCCAAACATCACATAATTCATCAGATAATAATTATCTATAAATCAGCATATAACCATTCATTTATATAATCACATACTTCTCATACAATAATTCACCAAAGGAATCACATACTTTATTTTCACACATAATGCTCAATTATCATAATACTCACAACATCATTATTTACTCAGTTTCATCATCCAATATATCTCATATATATCAATCATGTATGCCACCAAAACTCATCATCTTCATCATCATATTATAACTCATTCATCATTAAGTATAACTAATCATCACATGCACCAAAAACTCATCACCTCACCTACCCAAAGATCATGACTTGGAGCTCCGCACAATGGGTGCACCTCGTCAATCACTCTAGTTAGTACCAAGATAGTCTACCGGTGTCACCACACACAATCCGATAGGTTGTACCCCCTCTATGGGCCCGCACAACGACATTCGACCCTAGGTTGCACCCCCTCTATGGGCTCGTGCATCGAACGCCCCATCTTGATCCCCTGAGTTGTACCCCCTCTATGGGCCCGCACAACGCATTTCACCTCCAGAATTGTACCCCCTCTATGGGCCCGCACAATTCAGGTCTCATCACATATGCTCAAGGCATCTCTCCTAAGTTGTACCCCCTCTATGGGCCCGCACAACTTAGGTAACATCATCATCAAAAGGTGATATACACCATCATCATTATCATCATCATTATGCATCATCATTAAACATCATCATCATAAAGTGATATACACTATCATCATTAACATCATCATAAAGTGATATACACTGTTATCATTACATCATCATCATAAGTGATATACACTATCATCATAAACATTCATCATAATATTCACCATCATCATTAATCACATTGCATATTATGCACACCAAAACATCATCAATCACATGGCATATTCACCAATCATTATGCACACCCAATCATCATCAATCACATTGCATATTCACCGATCATTATGCACACCAAATCATCATCAACATCATTAATCATGAACACCATAATCATAATAAAGCATTATCAAACAACATCAATCATCATCAAGCACTTAGGATCTCAAAATCCATTCTGGTAATCGATTACCAACCTCTAGTAATCGATTACCTGCAAACAAGGTCTCTGGTAATCGATTACTACCACCTTGTAATCGATTACCTGCAACCAAACACTCTGGTAATCAATTACAACATCCCTGTAATCGATTACCTGCAAGCAATCTCTCTGGTAATCGATTACCACAATCCTATAATCGATTACCAGCGAACAAACAACACTTCTGGGCTACCCATAACACACTGGTAATCGATTACACACCCTGGTAATCGATTACCCGCGACGCAGATCGCAGTTCTCATGATTTTTATCATCTCTAAACCTCTCTTTTCAATCCCTAATCAATCATCTTTGTTAAATAATCATTCTTATGCGTTTATAACATCAAAACTCAGTAAAACAACAATCTTTTCACAAATTATACAACCAATCCATCAAAATCCCAAATCCTCAAATCCCTAATTTCCCCTTTTTCATTATTCTCAATGTCCTCTTTAATTTCACCCAATAAATCATCAATATTCATCCAATCAATCATAAATCAACAGTTTTAATCATTCATTCTTAGTTATAACATATACCAATACGAATTTCTAGTCTTAATTACTACCTAAGCACCCCTACATGCATATACAAGCAGCACCCTCTTCCCCACCGTACCTTAGAGTTGACGATTAGAAAACAAATAGTAGTGCTCCACTCCCTTGGTGATCTATTCCGCTACACCTTCCCCTTGTGAAGTTGCTTCTCTCCTCCTAGATTTTGGTTATCTCACGTTTTAAAGCTAATCGGGTGAAATAGATAACCCTCCTCTATTTAAATATCTAGCTGAGTTGGGCCTGCTCCTACCCACCCATTACCCCTTTTTAATTAATATATCTTTTTCTGAAACATAATATATAATGATATTATTATTATTTTCTTCATAAATCTTATTTTATTTTATTTATTCATTTATATTAGGAATTACTAGGATATTACCGAGTCCTTATCCATTTATATTCAAATTTAAATTCAAATCTTATAGTTAAATCTTATTGATTCTTACCCTCAATCCTTGTGATCTCTCAGTATTCCTATTTTAAAACCTTATCCTAATTTAAAACACTAACCATATCTCTCTCATAAGATTATCATTATTAATCCTGATATTATTTTATTAATATAACAATTACTATATTTATAACAATTAATGTTAATTGCAATCTTATGACTTATCTCTTAATAATTATTATTATATTCAATATAAACATATCTGATTAAGATCCTACTAATCTGATGTCTCTTCTAATATTTATAATATTATATTATTATTATCTCATAAATACATGTGTATTAATATTTACTATTTTTATTATGTAACTTCTATTTTTACAGCTAACGTCATCGTATTTAAATTATATTTCTAAATTTTGGGATGTTACACACAACACAAACACATGCACAATTCTATATTATCAACACACAACCAACAGCCTTCATAAGGTCTCACCTGTTGAGCTCAACTCTCCACTAACAAACAATTCATACAATACATACACATGCATGATTCTATATTACCAGTACACAACCTGCACCCTTCATAAGGTCTCACTATTGAGCTCAGCTTTCCACTAACAAACAATTCATACAATACAGAGACAAATTACAATAGTTACATCACACATAGGAGTGAACACAATACTCGTTCAATGCCCAAAACGGAGATTCACTATCGGCAACATCTACCCACGGTGGTTGGCCGCCGTCCACCGCCTCTTTACCAAAAATAGTGGTTGTTTCACAAAAATAATCGGTAAGATTGAAGGGTTTAGTGAGAGGGAGAGGTTGAAGGAGAAAGAGAGCTTGAGGGACAGTGATGGAGACGTGGAGGGATTTTTTCCAGTGATGGCCACGGCGGAGGAGGAGAAGAGAAGAAGGGAAGAAAAGAGAAACAAGAAAGAAGGGACAATCGCGTATAAGTTTCGAATGTAGCGACACCGTCGCTACATTTAATGCAGGTACCGTCGCTACCATTAAATTTTAAATACAACCCATGTAAATTTTTCACATATGTGACGGGCGTAGCGACGGCCTAGCCGTCGCTGTAGGAAACACAGGAAAATACTAGAAGGGGGTTGAATGTGTTTTTATAAACTCTAAGAGTTTTGGAAGCTTTTCGTGGAAAAAGTGTTTTTTCTGTAAGTTCGTAGTGAACTCTCTGAAGTTCCTTCAGAAGGTTGTTTTAGAAAACTGAAACTTTTTGATAGAAAACACTAAGAGTTGTATAACTTCAAATTCAAATCCCCTTAGTTAGCATAATTAAATTTACGAGAGTTAAGGGTTCAGAAAACTTAGCCACAGATTTATACTGGTTCACTCAACACCACCGTGAGCTACGTCCAGTTCCAATGCAACAACAACAAAGGAGTTCCACTATCTGATCAGAAATACAAGTATTCTTTTGTCAACCAAGCCTCTTCAGGCTCTATCACCCAAGTATTGTTTAAACACCAAGCCTCTCCAGGCTCTAACCCAAGTATTGTTTACCAACCAAGCCTCTCCAGGCTCTAACACAAGTATTCTTTATCAACGAAGCCCCTCCAGGCTCTAACCCAAGTATTCTTTTATCAACCAAGCCTCTCCAGGCTCTAGCACAAATCAGTGTTTAAAAGACAAAGTCTAAGCTTATAAACTACTCAAGTTTAAAGCTCAAACTCCATAGATGTACAAGATAACTGAGGTAGACTCAGAATATGAAAGTTTTTGTACAATGAAATATACAGATAATTTTCTCAGAGAATATTTCAGCATTTCAACGTTTCAGAAGGTTGGCTTCTTATTCTTTTTTAGTATGAGCTCTACATGGGTATTTATAGAGTTGGCTTTGAAATCCATTAGACTCTATTTAATTCCCGTTGAAATAGCATTAAATGCATTCTCTCCCGTTGTGATACATAGCTCTGATAGCTTGTTTTACAATACGCAGTAGGTGTGCAGAGCTGATTTGCTTTTCTGAACAATTGTACTTGCAGCAAACAAGACTTCCTTTTAAGGTATTCTTTTTGAAAACAACTTGAGAAAGCTTTCTGCGTTCACAACTGAGAATGGAGAATGTGCAGAGATATTTGAGCAGCTTCAAACCTTGACAAGGTCTTCAAGAGGTCTCTAAGATTAAAGAATTTGGTGCAGGGACCAAGGCACGTCAGACAGCATGAGAGAGTTCCTTTTAGAGAGTTGGTCTTTTCAACATGTTGGTCACTTCAGAAAGGTTACATACTTCAGAAGGTTGACCTTTTCAGAATACATTTCTACGTGCTGAATGTAACATCCTAAAATTTCGGAAATAAATAAAATAAAATAGAATGAAAAAGTAATAGTATTAATATTATCCTTATTATTATTATTAGTTAGAAATCAGATTATTTTATTAAAAAGGGGGATGGGTGGGTTGGAGTAGGCCCAACCCAATTAAATATTTAAATAAGAGAAGGGTTATCTATTTCACCTTATCCTTTCTTCAAACGTCAGATAACCAAACCTTAGAGAAGGGAGAAGCGACTCCACAAGGAAAAGGTGCCGCAGAGTAGATCATCAAGGGAGTTCTCCATTTGTTTTCGATCGTCATCTCTAAGGTACGGGGGAAGAGGTGCGACTATATGTGTATGCTGGAGTGCTTGGGTAGTGAGGGCAACCATAAGTCCCTCTAGGATCCCTAAATTTTGAAATATGAATGATGATTCATCTGTATTATGTTGAAATTCGTGTGTTTAATGTCTTGTCATGTTCTTGCTGAATTTGAGAGTGAAGTGCGAGATTATCGAAAAGGGGTCAAATTAGGATTTGGGGGGAGATTTTTTGTGTGTGTGTGTGTGCATAAAATACAAAGCACTACATGCCATGCATTGTGTTTTTCTCACGTGAAACTTTGCAATTGGTTTTTCCCTATGCTATTGTGTAATTATTTTTATGTTTTGCTAGAAAACTGTGATTGGCAGGTATGATTGTATAATATAATTCCTTCTTAATGTTGTATTTAATGTTGGAATGCAGCATATTTGTATCAACAGTGAAGAGGCTGCGGCTGTTGAAGAGTAGTGATCTTCGTGGTTATATTTGTATCAACAACATATTTCTACAATTTTATGAGTTGGAGTCTTTAACTTATTTTGCTGAATTGTATTTTATTTTGTTGCCATAGAAGGGATCTTGAAGCAGCTCAAATAACCGCAGGTGAACATACATATCCCTTATCAACTGATGTAAAAAAAGAAATCTTAAAGGTCATATTATTGTAGAGTTTATGATTATTGATTGATTTTTGCTACATGTCTTCATTTGGAGTGAAAGTTTCGCTTGAAAGATGAATTATTTCCTTGGTAGATAAATGATTTGTGGTCTAGTGAAAGCTCTTATGTTATACAAGTTTTTTTAGTTCTTCTGATTGATTGAAATGGCATTATATTTCTTTGCTCTTTGCATCAAATGAAGGATCAAAATGGATTTACTAGACCAAGGGTTGGTCCTCCAGTAGGAAATGGAGTATCTTTGAGTTCTGGACAACATTCTGATGCACATATTCAACCTAATGATCAGTTTTCTTGCGGGAATGACTATGCTCTGAAGGTTCTCCCTGGATTCTAATATATCTGTGGCATTAAAGATTTTGATTTTCTTATCTTTGTTTTAATCAATTTTCTCTCCATTTCAATAGGTAAGGAAACCATTTACTATCACTAAACAGAGAGAGAGATGGACAGATGAAGAGCACAAGTTCCTTGAAGCTTTAAAGCTGCATGGCCGGGCCTGGCGACACATTGAAGGTATTGTTAGTTCAAACTTCAAAACTTCCATATATTAGGCAAGTATGCAATTAGAATTTATAGCTGAAGAAGAACATAAATAAGTAATAAAGGAGTATGAGTATGATTTTGCTTGGCCTAAGTCTTGAAATGCTTTATTTTCACCACATAACATGTTGGCACAAAGACCGCTGTTCAGATTCGAAGTCATGCTCAAAAGTTTTTTTCTAAGGTTTACTGCTCTATATTTCTAGTAACCATATTTTCTATTCACCATAACATGTGCAGTTTTTTATATGGTTTTATCAATAACATGTGCAGTTTTTTTATATGGTTTTATTGCAGCCTGATGAAAAAGTTTTAACCTGGTCAAGATATTACTTGCAGAAATGTTCTACTACAATATATGTTCTACTACAAATATGATTTCTCACTTATTTATGCTTGGCATGGCAGGAACTTTAAATTGCACCAGGTTGCCCTTTTTACATATCCATTAATTGAAATACTTCATTTGTTTGATCTAAGAAATGATTGACCGATGTTTCTTCATAGTTGGACATATTGAGTTATATTATAGACCCACCTAACAACCTCGACCAGGGAAGCTTTATAAATATTTATAGAAATTTCCTTATTGAAGTTACATTTATATTTATCTAATACTGGAGAATTATTCAGGTTCCTACTAGGGAAACTTGCCTCTCTGAACTTATATATTCAGGTATTTATTTTAGTATTTAGTTCCTTTTTTTCCTTGTTGTGAGAATTAAAAAAAATAACCAATATATCAGTTGCAGTGGATCTCAAGGGGTGTAACTTCCTACAACCATAATTATCAATCAAATTTTTGTTAAAATGTTAGTTTTTAAAACATGACATCATTATAGTCTTTTCATTTTTTATGGTCAGCCCACATTAGCATAGAAGTATAATAGATATGCATGGATTCAATGTGATAACTAGTGATATTCGTAGTTATAGACTGAATATCTTATGTTGTAGGATGGTAATGGGTACCCTCTGGGCAGGGTACTATAGTGCCCGTTTCTGTACCCGCGTTTTCAAAAAAATCCGTACCCGCGTGGGCATTAACTTTAATGCCCGTCCCCATACCCGCTGGCACCTATATGCCCGTACACGCGCCCGTTACCCGCACTTTTATTAAGTAAATAATGAACAACTTACTAAAAAATATTAATTTAAGAAAACTATATCTCAATTGAAAAGTTACTCGAAGATCGTCCAAACATAATTTTTAAATATCAGTGATACAACAATTTAATTACATTGAAACATAATATTAATCTTCTAAACACAACCAATGATCTAATGTTCAAATTTTTTATAATATTACAATATACTTTTACGTCACACTATTTTATAAATTTGGATATCATGTGTTAGAATTCTTCAAGATCTGTAAAAACAGATTATTAACACTAATTATCATATATTATAAAGTAAAAAAACACAAATAGATAGTTATAAAATATATTTTTAATTTGTAATATTTATATAGATCAATTCTAAAAATATGTATAAATATTTAGATATTTTAATAAAATTAATATGTCCCTATATATAATTATATATGGTATTTTTTATTAAATAATTATATATATGAGTGCGGGTATGGGGCGGGCTAGGCATCAAAGTGCCCGTACCCCCCGCGCCCGTCCCCATGAAAAATGCGGGCTTTTGCCCATATCCGTTTTGCGGGTTTTTACCCTGCCCATTGCGGGTAATTTTTGCGGTACCCATAGGTCTTGGACTCAATTGTCATCCCTAATGTTGAGCAAGTGTCTAGGGTCATTCAGCAAGATAGTGCATGTCTAAATCCAATAATGTCTAGTGATAGAATAGCTTTACAAGTTCTGTTAGAAGACTTTCCACTTGTTATTTTGTAGTAGATCTCTTTCGAAATCAAAGAGGAATTCATGGTGTGTTGAATGGGTGGGCGTCTCTGATTCCTTTGCCATGCAGTTGAATGGGTGGGAATTCATGGGTGTGTTGTTACCTGTTACTTTCCGATGCACTCTCGGCAAGTGTACCGATCGGAACAAGTAATATAATGAAAGTAGAGTATTGTCCCACAGAGATTGATGGATCAAGTACCAATTAACAGAGAATTAACTAGTTGAATAGGGAGAATCAATTGTGTTCAATGACCTAAAGACTAGTGCAGAAAAATTAAACCAGAAACTAAACCAGAAACTATATTGAGTATTGAACAATTCACTAGAATTCAGCAAATTTGGAATACGAATTTTGACAAAATGGTTAGGATTGATTTCACTCAATCTTCCTTTCATGCAAGTATTCACATCATTCAACTCAATTATTAAAGATGATTCAATGATCCAATTCACAAATCTAGTTAAAATCCAATTCCTTGGTAGATTAACTCTATGTCTTCAACTAAATACCCTAATTCCTTAGGTGAACCTAATTGAAACATGCATTATCATCAAGAATTGCTAAAGATCACCTAAAAAATGATTCCTATTCCTAGGCAATCAATCTTCTATGTTGCTTGCTTCAGATCCAAGCTTTTCCCCAATTTTCCAATTGTGAGAAGAGCTTTTAGTTCATACAATTGAGTGGCCAATTCAAATGAAGCATTAAAAGTAGAAGGAAGCAATTGAATTGAAAATGAAAATTGAATTGAATGAGTGAATTCCTTACACAAAATACAGATCAAGTTCCATCAACTCCTAACCTAAGAAAATCTAGCATCCATTACAAAAGAAGAGAAAGAAAGAAAATGCAAACTCAATGAAAACTCCATTGAATCAAGAACCCTAGCTTCCACTTGGTTTTGATCTTCAGGAGAAAGAGAAAAATAGAGAAAATTCGGGTGGAAGAAATGAGAAATCTGAAAAACTGAAAAGTCTCACGCTAAAAATCTAAACAAATCTATTTATAATGTTTCTGCAGAATTCGTGTCCCCACACAAGCCTTGCCATGTTCCCACACGATTATGGCAGAGAGTAAAATTCAATTTCTGTAGCCTCTGGAGTTATCGTGTCCTCACACGAAATAGCTCGTTCCCACGATTCTGGCAGAGAGTAATTCTCTTAATTTGCACCTCATGTGTCCAATGCTTCACTGTAGCTTCTTCCAAAGATTTCAAAAATGCTTTTCTTCAAACTCTTTTTCTTCTTTTTCCAACAATACCTATAAAAACACCAAATCAATGAAAAAATTAGAAGAAATTACTATTATTTACTACAATCACCTAAAATACAAACAAACTCAATTATGTACAATTTTAACTACAAATTTACAAAATTATCATACTAAACAACTAAAACTACCTAAAATTAATCTATAAATCTACTACTAAGGTGGATTTATCACTTTCTGAGATGATTGGGTGTATAGAACTCATGACTCCATAGGCATTTTGCTTTGCCCATTTGTATTTTGTTATGTTTGTTGTGAAATTGGCCAATGACATAAGAAAATGAAGAAATTCATTGCTCTGGTTTTTGGGAATGTGGTGGACACAAGCGCCAGAAGGAGCTATTTATGAGATCAATTGAAAAACTCTTATTATTTCTAGTGTTTTACCTTTAATTTGTGAATTGTGAGAAATGAGAAGAGAAGTGGAAATCAAAATGAGGGCAAAGGATAGATCATTCTAATTGTATTCACTTTATTGTTTGAGAATGAAAGAATTCAGAATAATTATATGATATTGCACCTAGGCATAGTTGCAATAGAAAATCTGGACTGTTTCCCTTTACTTTTACCTCTTCCTATATACCTGTTTCCTCCCAACCATTTGGTGACATTTTACATGACTTTTGTGTGGAAAAACCATGATATCATTCTTTCTTGTGGGTTGTCAATTTTCAGTATGTTGAAGTCTACTCAGTTTGTCAATTAACGAATTTAAATTTGAGTGGTTATACATATCATAATTAGACTGTCTATTTCTTTTGTATAATTCAAGCTTAGGCTACAAGAAATAATATATGTTTTGCTATTGGTCAATCACTGGCAAGGAAGGCTTAGTAGATTTAACATGGAAACTGCAGATGGGGGTAGGATGGGGGTGGGGTGAGGTTTGGAAAGGGGATGGGCTACAAGCCTACTGCTGGTTTTGTAGCTGAAAATCTGCTTGGCCAAAATGAGGAAACTCATTAGCGTAGGTCAGCCCTAGCTAATGTAGCCTTGGCTGACATTAGCGTAGGCTGGTCTACGCTAATGTAGCGTCTGCCTAACCTCCGCTGCATTAGCGTCGGCCATTTTGGCAACGTGTTAGCTTCTGCGTGGCGTCCCGATTAGCGTGGGCTGGCCTACGCTAATTAGCGTCGGCCTTGCCGCAAATTTGCCTCAAGGGTTTTAGCGGGGGCCACGGGGCAAACGCTAGGCCGACGCTAATTTAGTGTTTAGCGTCTGTTTTTGCTGTTTAGCGTGGGCTTTTGGCCTACGCTATTGAGCCTTTTTCTTGTAGTGGTATATGTTTGTATTTCATTCCTCACCGTACTCTTTCTGTGATTTTCTTAGGCGATGAAGAGGGCACTCAATGTGCTGAATTTTGAAGGGACATAGTCTCGCTCTAATATGTGTGACATCAGGGTGTAGTGGCTAGGTGCTTTATTTCTTTTATTTTGATATGTAGAGATTTAGAAAGATTATTTCTAAGGGTCTTAATGGCCAAATGTTTTTATTTTGGTGATATTTTGGTTTTTGAAAACCTGGATTTTACTCTTTTATGGAAACTACATTGGATTTAGATTAAGTACCTATTTAAAAGCGGATATGTGAATCTTTTTACCTCAGCGTTGACTTTAATTTTCTTTATAATTCAATTTGATGATATTATTATTATTTGGGGTAGAAGGGTGTCACACCGAACCATTCTTGCTGAAAACATATAAAACACTTTACGCATAAAATGTGTAATTGACTT
The DNA here is from genome assembly GCA_026901365.1 of Sesbania bispinosa. Classification (NCBI taxonomy): domain Eukaryota; kingdom Viridiplantae; phylum Streptophyta; class Magnoliopsida; order Fabales; family Fabaceae; genus Sesbania; species Sesbania bispinosa. The sequence continues at coordinate 473,809 of QLOH01000699.1, read as the reverse complement.
AGTCAAATTTGTTGTTCATTAAAACTCAGGATATGAGAGACTTAAAACATTATTAAATGCTTAATAATATTTTTGCGACTCAACAGTCGCTAGTGTCAATTTTCAATTAGCGACATCTTAGTCGTCGCTACGTTGAACTTCGGTTGTCGGTAACGACAATTTTCAGTTAGCGACGACCATACCGCCACTAAACTGTCGCTATATTTTTATATTTAGCGATAGCTAGGCCTTCACTAAAGTAATATACTACGTAAAAAATATTGTTAACTTAAAAAGGTCCATTCGCGACGGCTTAGCGACGACGTGGCCATCACTAATAGCGACGGCACGGGGCTGTCGCTAAATAGCCGTCGTTAAAACTGAGATTTCTTGTAGTGAAATTTGGGTGCTAATTATACTTATTGTTAAGTGTTGATCTCTGCCAAAGCAGCAATATGGTTTTACAACTGGAATACGGGTGCAAGAAAATGATATCATTACAATTATTATATTACAAATTCACGCAATTACATTCCAATGCATTGCTGCAACGTACAACAGAATTACCGAATCATGTGAAGCGGTGTTCAGTATTTACCGTGTCTATAAGAAAACTCAAAATTTTATTCACTATGCTCTAAACATGATTTTTAAAATTTAGAGTTAAATATTTTTTTTAATCCTTAAAATATAGTTAATATTTAGTTTTAGTGTTTATAATTTAAAATTGGTGGTTTTAATCCTTCAAAAATTAAAATATACCAATTTAATCCTTATTGTACAATTTTCCTAAAGATTTTGCTACAAATTGTTATCGATAAGAATTGAAAAGGGTTTTCTTTTTCACTTTTTAGGGACCAAATTCTCTTGAATTACAGAACTAAAATTAAATCTCGACTATATTTAATTTTAAGGATTAAAATCATATTTAACATGAAATTCTAATATTTAGTTTATTCTCAGTCAAAATTGATTTTAATGTGATAAGTTATATTTTTATATTGAAATTTTATTTTAAATTTTATTACAAATTTATATTTAATAAAAAATTTCAAATCACATTGGTTCAAATTCACCTCTAATTGAAATCAATTCAATAAAATAAACTTCATTCAAATTCAAATCTATAATCACTCACCTATATAAATACATCCGTGAGAAACTAAACTGCAATCCTACTCTATGAATGCAAATGCTGGTAAGAAGCCTTGAAAACAAAATCAATGCAAAAAAGCACATTCAAAATCTAGATCCATAAACTACATGGTGTTGCTTATAATAAACGGTTGAAAATCATGTTATAAACGTGCATGTAGATTCAGTCCAACGCTACTCTATAAGTATACATTTGGATTAACGTTTGCAGACTTGAGTTTGAATAAACGCGGATTTGGTGAACGTGATTTATGATAAACTTGAGTATAAGTAAACATGATTATTTCATGTTTGGATACGTTGCTGCAAACGTGAGTTTAAGAAAGTGAATATTGAGAAAACTTAAGTTTCATACGCAGAAGTTACAAAAACCTGCATTTTGCAAACTAAGTTTCAGAGCCCATACGTGTGTTTCATGTGAAAAGTCAAACAAGATGCATATTTTACAAACTCACATCTACTGTCCAGAATGTGTGTTTAACCATTAAAAATGTCAATCCAAACATATGCTAAATAACGTTGGACTAAATGCATGTTTGTAAGCTGGTTTTAATATAATCCAAATATGTTTAAACCTCAATGTGATTTGAATTGCGTTGGTAGTTTGAACACCCTACCAAACATGTACTTATCCCGTTTGACCATTAGATGTGTCCTTAATTCCCAGCTTTTATTATTCTTATCAATTATCAACGTATGGAGTTCACAAAGTAACTATAGCTGCAATAATTTCTAATTAATTACAAGTTGATCCAATTTGTTGCGCAGAAGCATACTAAAAGAAACTACTCTTTTTAAACTTTCAACATTAGAAGCAATTAATTTGGCTATAATTAATTAGGATCATTTTAATTACACTTAGCATGGAGCCATTTAGTAAAATCAACATGATAAAAACAAATATATATCTATATCTTTCTTGCGGTGAAAACAGGGCTAGCTAGCTGCCACCCAACATGGAGTTTCATGTGTAGCTTAATTCTGAGAGAAAAAGTAGGAGCTTGACAAGCTTATGATGGAAGTTAAAAACAAGATTCCAAATTAATTGCTGCACATGCAACATTTAATACTACTAGGCTCTTTTGCTTTATTTGTTGAGCCATCAAAGACAATTGTTGTCTGGGGTCTTTTGTTTTTTCCCCAACTTACAGAGATATCAAAACAAGTACATGAAAGAATGCTATGTAATTCCTTGTCCTCTCCTGCTTCCAGATTGGTTTTGGTATGGGTCATTTTCAGTCAAATGCTGGTTTTCTCCTTTTTTTTCTTTGTATTTTCTTTTTCCCCTTTTGAGAGGATAGTGAATTTTCCTGAAAGAAGGAAAGAATCAAAATGCATCGTCCCTTGAGATCATACAACGAGAACCTAAATAAAGAAACAAAGGTGGCACTGCCTCACCCAAACTTAACCCCTTCAAATCTCATCTACCATGGTAAATAATTAACCATGCACAACATGTAGATTTGAATAATTCTATAATTTTTGTATGATGAAAGTGTACTTCCTAGAAATAGTTAAGAGCAAAACCATTGTCCAGCTCATAGATTAATTATCTCTTATTGACTTGAAGGAAATTAATGTCTTGAAGAAAACATTAGAATCTCATACTACTCCCTCTATCCCTTATAATATTCTTTCCATCGTTTCACATTTTTAAGAAAAATTGGTTAATATATTGATCTTTTAAAAAACATTATAACATTCCACATATACCCTATTTAAAAGTCACTATATTTTAGAGACATTAATTGTCACATTGGGGAATACTCCAAAAGCCACTTTCAAATGGTGTATGGGCATGTGGGTAAAACTTCATTAATTATCCACACTCATCAATATATGGGGAATTAAAAGAGTTGAATTTAATGAAAGAAAAATATGGAAATAACAATTAATTTTATGTAAAAATTTGCAAAGGGTCTTATATTAAGGGGCATCAATAGAATGAGTCTTATAAATAGGGACGGGGGAGTATAAAATATTAATTTAATTTTATAATATATATTATTAAATTTTTAATATTGAATCTATATTTATTATGATATAGTTTAATGTATAAGTAACTTTTTTTAAGGATATGTTCCCATATTATACCGTGCTTAACAAAAGGAAAACTCTGCCAAGCACCTAGGAAAACACTAGCTATTGTTTGAATAAGTAAATTTCAACATGTTTGATGGAACCAAAAGTCTATAACATGCTTCTATATCATTGAATATCATATTAAGTACCTTTATGAATGTGCAAAATATTTTTTTTAATTTTTACTTCATTTTCTAGCATAAAGAAGTCTACCAAATATTATTAATAGCTTAAAATAATTCAATGAGAACTTTGATAATGTAAAAAAAAAAAAATTATAAACAAGTTAAATAAGTCAAATTAAAGTTTCATAGTTTTAAACAAACCAAACTCAAACTTTAAATTTAATTTATTTTAAAAAATAGTCAAATTTAAATGAAAATCAATGACACCTAACTTAGTTGTGTTAGTAATTTTGAAATTAAGAATTATGCGAAATAATAAAGTTTTTTATTATAAAAAGATGAGTAGAAAGCCAAAGATTTTTTATTGACTCAAATGTTGTATTTTTCTTACAAAACTAATTCTATAATATATAATTTTATTTAAGCTCCCACAAGCATTGTGAAAGATTAGCCTAGTTATTCTATTCCAATCCAAGCTTAAACTTCAAGTACTGAGTATTGACTCCACTCACTCATTTATATTTGTACGTATAAGTAAAGGACCACATTGGTGTTTATCATTATGGCCAATACAAATATTGGGAAATTAAAGAAAAATGAAACATGGCTTATATTCTTTATAAAGCAACGAAACAAGACTAGAATCGCCCCACAGGAAAAGGGATATCCAAGAAAATAAGGCCCCACTGACCCCACTTCGTCTTCCTTCTATACATGGCAATCCCAATGAAAGGAAGTTTGCACACTTACTCCAAATTGAAGAAAGCATCCCACACTTTTTCTTTCCAATTCACTTCAGAGGAGAATCCCATCAAATGACATTCAAAAAATTTTACAACTTTTTGTGGCATCCTGATTTCTTGCCTTTGTTAGCGCATAATCTCACGTGGGATTCCTCTATGTATCGAATAATAATAACAGCCATCCTCGTAGAGAAGTCAAACTCTAATGGATTGGAGATACGCATATAAAAGAAACCCTTATTATTATTATTATTTTTATTTGTCTATGGTTCTTAAATTGGACCTATGAACTATTTCATCGTTTGGTCTATTTGGAACTGAAATGTTTTATTAGTAGTATTTTTTGTATTGTGTCTATCTATCAAGATTCTTAGTTTGATATTTACTAGTTAAATGATGTGTATGGATACTTCAAACTAATTCAAAGGTGACAGTGATAAAACAATGGTCCTTTCGGCAAAAGCACGAATTAATGACTAGTACTGGACCATACTACTACATGTTACATCATTACACAATATTATTAAATTGGACCACGTGATTAAAAAAATTCCTGTTTCTTAAGTGGAGATAAGAGATGTCCTAATAAGCTTACTCGTATGAATCTAATCTTGAATAGATGTTTTATCCATCCTTATCGTTGTGTTGCGCTGCAATTTTGGGCTGAACTTTCATAATGGATAACAAAAATTGGGTACAGAGGCTTCAGGGATTTATTGAGGCCATTGGCACGGAAAAAAAAGAAACATGATTTTAGTTTGGGCTATAGCTATTTAAAAACAATTATTTTTGATAGATTTCAATTGAAGATATTACAAGCCTGACCACAACGACACTCTTAATGTGTAGTAGTCCAAATCAATTCAAAATGCGAGTTGGATAATCAAAGGCATGATACAATGAATTGGTGTGTTTGGTTTCATTAAAATTACGTTATAAATGTGGATCACAAACTACACACCGCTACTGAGAGAAAGCATTGGTTCGGATCCACATTTATAACGTGATTTTATATGAAATCAAATATAGTATAGATTTCAAAGGATATGTACTATTTGGGAATGGGCTGAGTATGGTGTTTCGGTTATCAGCCCATATCTATTCCTTACCCCTCAAGAAGCACTTTGGAAAATAAGGAGAATAGTTGGGAACAGGGATAAGGAGAACTTAGGTAGTGGGACGGCGACAGTTTACAAAGGGAGGTCTATAAAAGGTAAAAAAAAGACTAAGGAGATGGGCATGTTCACAATTTTGATAGGAGAGCCGAGTTAACTGCCTTTGGAGTTAGCCCGGATTTTCTTATTGAGAACGGGATATATATTTTTAAAATCAACACAAGGACTTGACAAGGGTTACAATGATTGCAACATATAGTCCAGTACTTGGACAAAAACACTCAAAATTAGAAGGGGAATTGGAAGAATAGTTCACTTTTTTTAGGCATTATTCTTTTGATGTTAAATCCCATAAACTATTATGTAAACATTACCAAGTAACGCAATTTTCTGCCCATTAGAGTCAATTTACAAGGTGTGTATGGTCGCACATATAACATATGACATAAAGTGTGCATCTAATAGCAGGTAATAAATTTGTATGTTAAACAGACATAAATCAAGAACAAGTCACACACACATTATGACTAAAGCCCACGAGAAAGGAAGATCCCAAAAGACTAGCTTATTGGGCCTAGTCACAGTGAGTGATCAATTCAGGGTGACTTGGGTGACCATTGAGCTTAACTCAATGTGGGACTTTTTATCAATCATTGAGTATCCATATCTTACCAAATCACATAATAATAATATGGTCTCATCTTAAGCAGACTTTTACTTGATAGTTCAAAGTTCAAACACAGAGCTACTATGTATATATTAGTTAGTATAAAAAAACACCATACAAATTGTAATGTACTAGTTTGCTATTTCATTCTTCACATAAAAACCGCTTATGTTATCTACACTGTCAATTAGTCATTATCTTGAATTTGCAAGCATGTTCATCTCACTGTGTCAAGATGACAATGGACAACAAGCTGTTGGACTCATTGAAAGTAGACACATTAGACCGCCACTGTTAGAAACTCTTTCTCCCAGCAAATCGTTTTTGATAACTTGCCCTTAGAGGTGTTGCACAAAGATCCTTCCATACATTCACTGAAGGATCAGAACCAGAACTGCTTCTAGTATCTCCATTCAGAATTGTGCTATGAGACAGACAATCCTCCCCTACAAGCCTCTTTGAATTCTGTGAAGAACATCTGCAAGATTTCAATTTAGCCTTAGATGATTCTGTCAATTCATGTAGCTAGGTTGATGAACATCTTTTTCCTCTGTTGCTTCCACCATAACAGTATTGGTGGATGGCAGAGATGGAGATCCAGATGTAAATGAAGTTGATACAAGGCTATCATCATAATTGTATTCAGAGCTTATGGTCGAAGTTGATGAAGTTGGTTGACATGTTGTAAGAGATTTAACTGAAATCCTTGTTGTCACACCATTCCTTCTTGATTGAATGGAAGGAACAAGCTCTTCATTCTTCCTTGACATTGGACTCTCCCATGGCTTGGTTGTCATCCAGCGTTCTAACAAGCTACTTCCTAAGCTCTTATTGTCTATGTTGTGATGCTTTATGTTGTGATGCTTGAGAAGAGTCACTACCTTGGTAGCTTTTGAGTTTGGACTAGCACTCACTCTTGATGATTGCTGCTATAAGGAAGCACAACCATTTGAAATAAATGAACTTGGTAATAATTTCAACTACTAAATCTTACCAAAGAACCAAATGTATACATATATTAGATCTTCTCAATGTGTGTTTGGTTTAGCGTTGAAACTGGCCAAACTCAAGTTTGGATTTCCCAACGCAACTATTTCTAACGTTGGAAACGTGAGTTTCAACGCTAAACCAAACACGCACTCAATTTCATTACCAGTGTGGAGAGAGAGTATGCCATTGCTCTATCTCTCTTGATGGCTCCTTCTTGCCTCATTCTTAGCTTTGCTTTAACTTCATCTGCAGTTCCAGGAATGTCACACCATCCTTGCTGATAATAACATGGCAAAATAGGCTATATGTTAGGGAATGTTACATTATCTTGAAGCAAATTATGAGGAATTTATGATACCTCAGCTAGCTTAACAGGATCAGCTTGGTTGCGATACTCTTCTAATAATTTCTGAACTGCTTTCCCTTCTGGAGAGTTCCTCACATTCCTTGCCCTCACACGTGCCTGAACTCGAACAAGAGCCTGCATGCACCTTAGAGTAACAGCTGCTTGCTTTCTTACTAGCCGGCCTCGAAATATAGCTTGCAGCCTTACCACTGCTCTCAGGGCCCTCAAAGCTCGTCTAGCCTGCAATATGTATCAATAGAAGTATGATCAATATAAAAAAATTGAAGGGAAGAACATCAGCATAAAAGAATACAAGCACAAAAGATGTATGTTTAATGTACTAATCAAATTCTCCTAAAACAATGAGTAAAGAGTGGCAGATATTTCTGTAATGAACCCTTACATACATACACAGGAGCTAGAGCATTTTGAAAAACTAAAAAATCTGCTAGTGTTGATGCTCTGTGATAGACTCAGTTCTGAATATTCCCATAGTATAGTAGCACTATAACCATCCAAATCAAACCCAAGTCCGAACCCCTCCCCAAAACCAAAAAGAGAAGAATGGGAATAAAGGTTTACCGTTTACATGCCACTATGCCAGAGAAAGCCTGTCTTAAGGAGGACTAAAAAGTTGAAGAGTCAATTTCACTTTGATATAGGTGAGCTGATTTCAAACCACAAAAACACAAGCACCAATTTTTGAATTTCAATCTGTTGGTAGATCTTGTACAAAATTCATGGAAAAAAGAATCTAAATTTATAGGTTATGAGATTCGTGCTAAGATTAGAAAGGCCCTAACTCCTGACTCCTGATCCTAAATTGGACTTGGAATTTCAAAGTCATTTAATTTGGAATAACATCTAATATGAGACCTAATTAAGGATTTGGTGAAACTCAAGAAATTAGAAAGTACAAACACTCATATCATATCATAAAAAGCTTAAAGCTAACAATATTACATCAAGCAAAATCTGAAAAGGCTTGAATTTAGAGAAGAAGTGAAGAGTGGGAGTTACCAAAAATGCTCGAAACACAGCCTGAATGCGAATGGCAGCCCATTCCTGCTTGATGACCATGAAATCTTTGGGTGGAGCTCGAACCACCACAGCCACTGCAGCAGTAAGCGAAGAAGAATCGGATACAGCAGCACCACCCTTCTTCATAGAGGTGGAAGACCCTTCTGAAGAGGTCCTCCATAGCTTCCACTTCTTCTTACTCTTGTTATCAACACCCTTTTCATGAACAAACCTTAGATAATAAAAAACACCATACCATACCATACCACAAAATTTTCTTTTTTCTTTTTTAAAAGGAAGCACATTTAAAAAAAAAAAAACCCAAAAAAGGAGTTTACCTGATCAGTTGTTGAGGTTGAGGTCTTTCTAAGAGGAAGAAGTGATTTAAACCATCTCCCGGAAGCACCCATTGGAGAAAAGAAACCGTTTTTGCAAGCAGAGGTAGCTTCTGATATGCAGTGAGAGTGAGAGAGAAAAAGAGTTACTTGTGTAGGAGAATTGAGTTGAGAGAGAGTACGGAGGGTGTTGGGGGGTTAATTAAGAAAGAATGAGAGAGAAGGAAGTTTTGAAATTTGAATTTGTAAGAAAGAAGAGAAGATCAAAGCATAACGGTAAGTGGATGTACTCAAAATCAAAACGTAGACAGAGCTTTCATTTTCTTTTCTCGCGCCCCACCCGCTCTGAGTTGACTTCACTACTTCATATTGGGAACGCTGGTTTTTATGGCACGCGGCTATTTTTAGTGAGACTCTCCACACCACCACAGCTGTCCGTCTCTGCCTGCAGAGTTTATTAGCTGGGTGTTCTCCAACTTACCAATTCTCATAAATAAATAAATTTCTTAAAATAATGCTCCTTCCATTTTAATTTAGCTGTTATTTTAATAAAATATTTATATTATCTGATTTTTCTTCAGTTTTAATGTAGTATTAATTTTTTTTTTCATTTTTATCCTAATCATTATTATATTCACATAAAATGAGGAATAAAATAAAATAAGTGTAATTTGATAAAATTAGTAGGAATATTGAGTTATTTATTGTTATTCTTAATTTGTGTGAAAAACTTTAAATGAGATATAAATTGAAATGGAGACAATATCTTATAACTTCCTATACTATCATATTATTTTTATTATTGTACCAACGGAGGTTGGTTAAAATGGTACATGTTTATTCTCTTAAGTAAGGTCTCGTGTTTCAGTCTTGTGGATAGAAAAAATCCCCGTTGGGAGCGTTAATCCCACCATGATGCCGATGTTTCCAACTCAACTAGGATTGCCTATCATGGAGGATACACGTGGTTTAAACTAAAAAATATATTATTTTTATTACTTTAAATAACTTAATCATGTTATATCTCCAACACATTCTTAAAAGTTTTTTAAATTGAATTTAATAAATAAAAACTTAAAAAAGTTTACGGCCCTCTAATTGCACGTGTTTTTGCTTCCGGTCCCTCATCACTTTTTTAGAGGGACATAACACTTATTAAGCCTTAAATAAATCCTAAAATTATAATAAAAAAATCTAAAAAATAAAATTTTATAGCAACCCACTTTTTGAGTGTCTGCCGGGCATCGGCTAAAAAAGTTATTAGGCTTCCCGTGAATCTCTCTATCTGTGCAACATTTATGATTAGCGCATCTCTTGGCATCAACATCCCCAATTTTTCAACCCTTAGCTATGCCGTTTAAAAATAGAGAATTATTAAATCATTTGAATTTATCCTCCTATAAATTCTCTTATTATTAAATGAAAAAGTAAATACATTTAATATCTTAAAAAATAAAAAAAGCATTTGTTAGAATCAATTTTGATAAAGTAGTAAGATAAAATTACAAAATCAATGACCATAGATAAAATGATGCACAATTTACGAAGTACATTGGATGAAAAATGATTTAAAATCAATTCCAATAGTTTTATTGTTACCAATTAAAAATAAACCATATGTTAACATCACTCTTAAAAATAACACCACTTTGATCTCACCTCGTTAGAACCATTCATTTTATAATTAAAAAATATTGAAATTAAATTAACTAGTGAAAATCAAACTTTAGATTTTAACAATAAGGGGGTGAGTTCATTTTAAAACGAGTAAACTAGAAAATTTGTCCCTGACTATTTTGAGTCATGGAGTTTAGTCCCTAAGAAATAGCAAAACCCAATATAATCCCTAATTTCTTGCTTTATCTGTCATTATAGTCCAACTGTGTGTTTCTCGTTAATTTTTCATGACGTGTCACATTTAGTGGCATTGTGTCACACTGTTTGTCACTGTAATATCCACAATGGCACAAAAATGACGTGGTTTCGTTAAATTTATAGTTTTGAAGGCTTCAACTTGATGACAACCAGTCAGTGGACCTCTAGACTGACAGTGATGGCTAGGTCAACATTGGAGCTGCTTGAAATGTTTGGAGCTGAACCAAGCATGAGTCTTCCTTCATGAGGGTCAACCCTTGACCATTGACCAAGAAGCCAAAGTCAACAAACAAGACTCAACTTAATTAGGAATCAATGTAATTAGGACTTTATGATGTAATTAGCTTTATGATGTAATTAGGACATATTAGTCTTTTTCTTAATTAGGGGCGCCCATATACTTGGGTTTTATTGGTTAGTAGGATACCTTGCTACAAGGTTTAGGAGGTCATGGGATCTAATCCCACCTAAGATAGAAAATTACCTCATCTTTCTTTTCCTTGTTAAAAGGGGCGCTATTTTTAGGTTTATTGGCTTAAGGCTTAGCTTAGCCATAAGCCATTAGGGGCATGGGTTCAAATCCCACTTGGATGGGATTTCCCTCATCTTTTATTTTTTCCCCTTTTCCCTCATGTAGTGGCCGCCCCCTCTCACCCCCTCCTATATAAAGGAGCCTCCTCTCTTGTAATTAACACATTGAATTTTGAAGTAAAGGCATTATGCCAAATTTTCTCCTCCCTTTGTGAGTTGAGTGAGGCTTGGTGGTTGTTGCTCAAACCATACTGAGACTTATCTAATTCTCCTGAATTAGTGGCGTCTGGCATTGGACTTATCTGCTGCAAGTGGATTCTTGCTTCAGTGGCGTCCTTCCCATTTCTTCCTCTCCACTTTTTCTTTCATTTTCTCTCATTTTCTTCACTTTCTTGCGTGAATATAGCTGCTGCCAGCACCTATATTTCGCAATTATTGCTTAATTGTGATTCTAATCGGTTGGTTTTGCTCAATTCTAGATCCTACACCCATCCGGCTATCAATTGGTCATCAGAGCTTGTTGAATTTGAGCAATTTGGAGCAATTGGGGCTGTTTGGGCGTGCAACTGCACCTATTTTGTGCAGAATTTTCATCATTTAGTGTAATTCATCCCTCTTTTCAATTGTAATTTGGACTTGGACTGTTTCCCGGGCCCGAGGTGCCTTTCTGCTGCTATCAGCACTTGTCTGTCTTGATTGAATTGCTTGATTTCTTGCTAGTTGGGGGTGTTTTGGGCCGCTAATTCCCACCCCCTAGGTGTTTGTTTAAATGCCTCTTTAATTGCTCATACTTGTTCTTGAGTAATTCTTGCAAATTGCTTGATATAACTGCTTGTTTGTGGTGAAGTGTGGTAAGAGGAGGCATTGTTGTCTTCATTTTTCCAAAGATCGTTCACCTACATTTCTCCCCTTCACCATTAATTGTTCATCCCCCATATTCATCTCTTTACTTTCCGCTTTAATTTTCCGCCATTTAATTTCCGCTTCTCCCCTCCTTTTAATTTCTGCTCTCCCCTTTACATTCTGCCATTTACATTTCTGCTCTCCCCATCCTTTTAATTTCCGCTTCCCCCTTTACTTTCAGTCATTTACTTTCAGTCCTCCCCATCCTTTTAATTTCCGCTTCCCCTTTACATTTCTGCTCTCCCCATCCTTTTACTTTCTGCCATCCCCTTCTACTTTCTGCCATTTACATTTCTGTCCTCCCCATCCTTTTAATTTCAGTTTCCCCCTTTAATTTCTTGCCATTTATTTTGCGCAATTTTTCCTTCTTATTTTTGCCATTTTATGCGCATTTTTGGGCTCTTGTGTTGTTCAATTTCCTACTCTTGTTATGTCTGTTTGATTGGCATTCTGATTGCAAATTTGGATTGACTGCTATCTCTACCTTGGACTTTCCCTGTTTGATTGTGCAAAACGCTCACCTATAGGATCTTTTTTGGTTCATAGTATTGGAAGAAGATCAACAAATTCTAATTGTTGATTTTCCTTCAAATTTTAATTCCAATCTTAAAATTGAACCAAGCGCGTTTCTGTGACCATACCGGTTTTGTATAATCAACAAGGAAGTGCTAAGCAATTTTTTTGGCCATTTTTGAAATCAAGTTGCCATCACGTTTTTACAAGTTTTTAGAAATCAGTTTATTCATTATTTTTGCTTTTCTGGGCCACTTGGACCAGTTTACTGTCAGAAAATTCCAAAAATATTACAGTAGGTACAGTTAATTTTCTTTTCATTGTGTACAAATTTCTGTAATTTTCTGTTGGGGAAAAAGACAAAAAAAGAAAGAAAAGGCAAGAAAAATACAAAAAGTACGTACGTGCCAAAAATAGAAAAAGAGGTGTAAAAAGCAAAAAAGGGTGCAAAAGTCAACAACAAGGAAAAAAAGTCAAAAGACACCCAAAAAGTCAAAAAAAAAAAAAATTCAAAAAATAGAAAAACAAAAACAAAGAAGTATCCCAACAATACAGTACATTTTACTGTAATTTTCTGTTTCATTTCCCTGTATACCGTAATTGAGTTGTATTTGCTGTTTTTCTTAAAAACGACAATTTTGGCAACTCTTTTTCAAAAATCACCAAAAACAATTCTCTTTGCAATTTCTTCCGTCTTGTCTTGTTTGTGTCTGCTCTTGTGTATAAGCTTGTTTGAGTGCCAGCTTTTCTTGTTTGTCATATCAATTCTTTTGTTTTGTCTTAGGATTTTTCCAATCTTCTTCCAGTAGGTATTTTTCTTTGTTAGTGCGCTTCTATTTGGGTAAGGGTTAAGACTTAGACTCACGTTGGTCTTTGCAACTTCTAATCAACCTCCAACCGAGTAGAAGAGGCAAGAGAGTTTTCATTATAGAAAAAGCCAAAAAGAGTGACATACACGAGTGTTAACATTCCATTGAGTGTAAACACTTAGTGAGTGGAAAGGTCCAAATTCTTGAAAATCAAAAAAATTTTAACAATGGGTAGTAGGAACTCACCACCTCCTTCACCTAGAACTTTGAGGTATAGGGCCGATTGCAACATGCAATTCAAGACATGGCCAGAATATGAGGCATGAGATGAGTGAACTTAGGAAAGAACTAAGTGGGAATAGGAGGGAGAGAAGGCATTCTTCTCAGAAAGGAGGAAGTGAGGATAGGTATAGTGTGGTTAGGAGTGAAGATAGGTACCATGCTAAGAGTAGTGAGGGAGAGAGACACTCTAGCCAAACCTATAGGAGAAGGGAAAGGGAAAGAGAGCATAGAAGGCCTAGGAGGCGTGAGGAACCTAGAGGGTTTAGAGAAGACTACTATGAGGAAACCCCTAGAAGAGAAAGAGAGAGTATTATGAAGAGAATCCTAGGAGGCATAGGAGAGAGCATAGGAGAGAAGAAGAGCCTAGAAGGGAACAAGGTTTAGAGGGGTAAAAATAGAAGTCCCAACCTTTAATGGTAGAAATGATGTAGAACAATACCTAGAATGGGAACTTAAAATTGAACAAATCTTTAGTTGCCATAGGTATAGGGAAGAGGAAAAGGTTAAGATTGCCTCTCTAGAATTCAAGAACTACGCCTTAGTTTGGTGGCATTAGCTTCAGGCTGAAAGAAGAGGTGCAATGCTCCTTTGGTTTCCTCTTGGGAGGAAATGAAGTCCATCATGAGAAAGAGGTTCATACCTCAACATTACACTAGGGAGTTGCACATCAAACTCCAAACTCTTAAGCAAGGATCTAAGAGTGTAGATGAGTACTTTAAGGAAATGTAACTTGCTTTAATTAGGGCCAACATAGTTGAGGATAGTGAAGCAACTATGGCTAGGTTTATCAATGGACTTAATTTCGACATAAGGGACATAGTGGAATTGCATCCTTATGTAGAAATGGAGGACTTGGTACACCAAGCTATTAAAATTGAAACTCAACTAAAAAGAAAGGGTAGCTATAAAGAGGAAACACTAGTTTTCAACTAGGAACAAGGAAACCCTAAAAGAAGATAAGGGAAAGAGCCAAGAGAAGGAGGAACCTAAGGTTCCTAGGGTTACTTCTAACCTCACTCCTTCTACTAAAAAGGAAGAGCCCTCTACCTCCACAAGAAACATCAAATGTTTCAAGTGTGATGGCAAGGGACACATAGTTTCCCAATGCCCAAATAGAAGGGCAATGTTGGTTAAAGAGAATGGAGAGTACACTAGTGTAAGTGAGAATGAACAAAGTGAGGATGAGGAAAAAGAAACTAGTGAAGAAGAGAATGAAATTAAGAAAGAAGTATATAGGACCGAGGGTAAACTTTGCATGGTGAGAAGGTCCCTAGGAAATCAAATAATAAGAGAAGATGAACAAAGGCAAATTGTCTTCCACACTAGATGCATGGTAGAGGGACGGATTTGCTCCCTAATTGTTGATAGTGGAAGTTGCACTAACATTGCAAGTGCAAGAATGGTGGAAAAACTTGGTTTATCTACCACTCCCCACCCCAGACCATACAAGTTATCGTGGATATGTGATGATGGGGAAAGGGAAGTAAATAAGCAAACTCTCATCTTTATTTCCATAGGTGATTATGATGATAATGTTCTTTGTGATGGTGTACTATGGATGCCACACATATCTTGTTGGGTAGGCCTTGGCAGTTTGATAAGAGAGCCATCCACGATGGATACTCTAATCAAATATCTTTTAAACATGATGGAGCTAAAATTACTTGATGCCAATGTCAATCCAAGAAATATGTGAGGATCAAGCTCACATGAAGAGAGAGATAGAACTTGAGAAAATTAAGAGACTTAAAATAGAAGATGAGGATAGAAAGAAAAAGAAAGAAGAAACATCAAGAGTGATGATAGAAAAGGTGAAAACCAAAGAGAGACAAAAAAAAAAGGGAAGTCATGTTATTACTTTATCAATTCAAAACTGCTGATCTTAATTGTTTTGAAGGAGATCAAGGAAGGAGGACGTAGCAACTCTACAAGGGAGTTTCCTCTAACCTTTTCTCCTATTTCTTCTTCTTCTTCCACTTCCCTTCTTTCTTCCACTTCCTTTCTTTCTTTCACTAAAGCTCCCTACATGATTCCCATGTACTATTGCTATGAGCATTAGAGGTTGCATGCTTGGGAATAAGAGTCTTCTTTTCTATGTTGACTAGGTGCGCAAGGATGTCCATTGTTGAAGACCTAGCAAGGATTCACTAATCCTAAAGGGAAGCCTCCACCTTCTCCTCTTTGTCATCCATTCTTCTATTCTCTTCTACCCCTTATATTCTTCTCATTTTTTAGATTTGAGGACAAATGCTTTTCAAGGGGGAGGAGATGATGACAACCAGTCAGTGGACCTCTAGACTGACAGCTGATAGCTAGAGTCAACATTGGAGCTGCTTGAAATGTTTGGAGCTGAACCAAGCATGAGTCTTCCTTCATGAGGGTCAACCCTTGGTCAACCCTTGACCATTGACCAAGAAGCCAAAGTCAATAAACAAGACTCAACTTAATTAGGAATCAATGTAATTAGGACTTTATGATGTAATTAGCTTTATGATGTAATTAGGACATATTAGTCTTTTTCTTCTAATTAGGGGCGCCCATATACTTGGGTTTTATTGGTTAGTAGGATACCTTGCTACAAGGTTTGGGAGGTCATGGGATCTAATCCCACCTAAGATAGAAAATTACCTCATCTTTCTTTTCCTTGTTAAAAGGGGCGCTATTTTTTAGGTTTATTGGCTTAAGGCTTAGCTTAGCCATAAGCCATTAGGGGATGGGATCAAATCCCACTTGGGATGGGATTTCCCTCATCTTTTATTTTTTCCCCTTTTTCCCTCATGTAGTGGCCGCCCCCTTCTCATCCCCACTCCTATATAAAGGAGCCTCCTCTCTTGTATTTAGACACATTGAATTTTGAAGTAAAGGCATTATGCCAAATTTTCTCCTCCCTTTGTGAGTTGAGCGAGGCTTGGTGGTTGTTGCTCAAACCATACTGAGACTTATCTAATTCTCCTAAATTAGTGGCGTCTGGCATTAGACTTATCTGCTGCAAGTGGATTCTTGCTTCAGTGGCGTCCTTCCCATTTCTTCCTCTCCACCTTTTCTTTCATTTTCTCTCATTTTCCTTCACTTTCTTGCGTGAATATAGCTGCTGTTTCAGCACCTATATTTCGCAATTAATTGCTTAATTGTGATTCTAATCGGTTGGTTTTGCTCAATTCTAGATCCTACACCCATCCAGCTATCACAACTTCAACTGGCGTGTGCTCCCCTATTCTCCTTTTTTTCTCTCTGCTTCCATTTCTTTCATTTGAAGGTCTCATCCTCAGTGATGTTATTTTTGTGCCCCGATGACAAATAATGTGATATAGTGCCACTAAACGTGACACATCATCAAAAGATTAATTGGAAACACATTGTTGGACCATAATGAAAGACGAAACACGAAGTTGGGGAATATATTGGATTTTTCCATTTCTCAAGGACTAAACTGCATGACCCTAAAAAAGTGAAGGGCGAATTTGCTAGTTTAGTACAATTCCATTAACAAGGATTGCATTGTACCGATTCAGAGATTGTAGATTCGCCAATCAGTACATCTGTGAATAATGATATAAAACTTGAATTGACTTTAGCTTGGAGAGAATTCAAATAATAAATTGATTTGACTTGGAGAGAATCTCTTTATTGGTGTAACATTTATAAGTAGTGCATCTCTTGGCATGAGCACCCCCGATTTTTCAACCGTTGGAGATACTCCTAAAGAGTGTATCAAGGCCCTCTGCTATGTTGTTTAAAATAGAGAAATACTAAATCATCTTATTTTATCCTCTTATAAAGAATCTAAGTTTCATAATTCATCGCATGCTCGCTAAACAAATTATGTTAAATAATTACTTAAAGAAACTAAGCATTCAACCTTAGGTCACACCTGCCTTCTCACCGCTCAACAGGTAGTTTACCTAAGTTGGTTTTCTCTATGTGAGGCTTTTAACCACTAGGTTCTGACAGTGACATCCTATAGGGCACCTTAGATAAGGGTTATGTCCTGGGAAAAAGTCTATGTTAATCTCTCTTCCTAACAGGTGGTTGGTACTAACCTTGTTAAGGAAGCAACCCAAACTCCCTAACCAAGGCATCTTATTCAAGTCACTAACCATAATCCTACATACATCTCACACATATGGGGGTGATCAGTCCCTAAATGGTGTACGAGGTACTATAGGATTATAGGAAGTCACAGGCAATCTATCCTGACCATAGTCCAATGGATTGAACTGCTCTGATACCATAATGTAACGTCAAAATTCCGTAAAACTAGAAATAACGCCCATTTGGAAGCATACTCTTGGAATTACAAAATTATTTTTGCGACATTACCGATATCGTCAAACACGTACACATCAAAGCTTAATGTAATTCCAACGTTTACATAAGCGGAAACAATATTCATACATCATAATTTACATAATTCATAAGTCACTCAGTGGTCCAACATATTTGTATGCTCGAATACATGACTAAGACAAAGTTGCCAGAAAGTAGCATATGAAGTCCCAAATAAGAAATTATAAGTGGGATAGTCCACTTAAGGAGCTCCAAGCTCTCCTACCATGCTCCCGACTAAACAACTTTGCATATCTAAAATGAACCCACAAACATGGGATGAGACTAATGTCTTAATGAGCATAACTATAGCATGCAAGTGTTGAGGATCACACAATAACATGCAATACCAATCATACTTAAAACATATACATGATTAAATGAAGAACTTAACAATGACTATACATAAACTGCTAAACCCAGTGACACAAGCAAATGATGTGCACAGTGCAGACATACTACTTATCAATATAAAAGCATCACATGACTAATGACTTGAAGTTTAACTTGACATGAACTGCTAACCTAGTAGTTAATGTGATTACCTCTCTTGTACCTCTTTGGTCTGAAGACCCCTCTTTGGTCCGAAGACCCATGAATTTCCTCTTGGGCAAAGGCCTATGAAAACCTGATACATGATTAGGGTTTCAAAAAACATGGGATTATGATTTATGACATATATACATGCTCATATAAGCTAAGAGATGATTTCGTGGCATACAAAATCTCATAATCAATATTCACATGAAACCCTAACCTTTACCACCTAGGGTTCAACCAATACTCAAGCAAACAACAAATACTCACATAAACCCTATATTAACCTCAATCAATTACAAGTAAGTAAATAAGAAGGGGGAGGGAGAATATAGGTCATGAAGGAACTTCACACATGATGGAAAATGAGTGGGTGAACCACACTCACCTCAAGAGATGGAGAAATAAGATGATTGAGTGGTGAAGAACGTTGATCCAAGGCTACTCTAGAGATTTGAGGCTTCAATCTGTGCTCCTCTCATTCAATCTCCCTTTCTCTCTCTAGTTTCTCCCTCTAGAAATAGAGAATAAGGAAAAGAATGAGGGAAAAGCCCCAATGATCTATTTTTCAAAACTAGATCTGAATTTCCTTGCTCAAGCGAGAGTTTCTCGCTTGAGCGAGCAAAACTAATCCTCTCTGGAAACACGTCCTCGCTCAAGCGAAAATCATCCAGAGAGCACACTTTTCCTCCCCTACTTCTCGCCCAAGCGAATTCTGCAGAAACTAAAAACCCAACTTTTGCTGTTAAACTCGCTTAAGCGAGCCCATTCTCGCTTGAGCGAGAATCCTAAGACTCAATTCCTTAATTTTAACTCCTCTTTAATTCTAGCTCAATCCTTTCCCACTCATCCCTAGTTTTTTCCCCTATAACATGTTCCTAACTTAGTTCTTCACATCCAAATCTCTTCTCACCCTAATTTTTTTGTCGGTCAGATCCTTTGTTCCTGACGCCTAATCCTTTACGATTTTTCCACACCTAATGGTTAAAGCCTGGGGATGATATAAGAACCACAGGAAACACTAAAATGGGGGTTGAATAGTGTTTTAAAACTTTATGGTAATTTTCGAAAACCTTTTCTTAAAAGACATCAGATGAACTTTTGCAAGTTATTGTGAAAAACTCTGATGGAAGATAATCAAGATTATCAGAGTTGTGTGGAAGCTATAAGCATTCGTTTTTCAGAAACTTGCTGACTTTGATGAAATAGTTAAGTGTTCTGTTAACACTTCAGAAGGTTTGGAAAACTATCTTTCGAAATTTTGTTTAAACTATATTCAAAACATAAACTATTAGTTCAAATATGTTTTTCATTGTTATCCTACTGATATGGTTACTTGCTGAAAATTAAGTTATTGAAGAACTTCCTGAACCACTTGAGAAGGTTCAGTAAGTGCTCTTTTCAAAATGATTTGTTTTAAACATTTGAAGTGTTGATTTGTAAAATAAGTTTACTAATCAAACCCTTCCTTTGTTAGTAATAAACAAATATAAACATAAAGTAAAGAGTTAAAGGAAAGGAGAAATTCACATAAAGTATTTATCCTGGTTCACCCACTATACCGTGAGCTACATCCAGTCCCAGGGCAAACTCCCTGGATTTATCCACTATCTGAACACAGATACAAGTATTCTTTGTTTTCAACTGCCTCTTCAGGCAACTTAATGAGTATTCTTTGATTATCAACTGCCTCTCCAGGAAACTCAGTGAGTATTCTTTTGCACGTAGCCTCTCAAGGCGCACAAGTATTCTTTGCTTTTCAACTGCCTCTCCAGGAAACTCATGCAGTATTTTTTTGCACGCACCCTCTCCAGGTGCATACCAAGTATTCTTTTCTATCAAGCCTCTCCAGGCTCTACCAGAGTATTCTTTCTTCCTCCAAGCCTCTCCAGGTTCTCCAGAGTATTCTTTCTCCAAGCCTCTTCAGGCTCTCAGAGTATTATTTCTTCCACCAAGCCTCTCCAGGCTCTCAGACACTTATTGTGTTTACAATTAAGCCTATGTTTAAGTTTCCTCGAAACTTAAACTTACAATTTTCCTGTACTAAGGGTTTACTGAGTACTATTCAGGATACAAAGGTTACTTCTAAGTACAAGGAATGACAAAGATATAAGTGTATAACTTAGGCTCTGTTTCATCTCTCATCTTGTTTGGCTCAGAAGGTTGGCTGTATGATTGGTCTGAGCTTGGCCACTTTCTTCTATAAAGGTTGATGACAACCATGATGAGGGATAGAATTCAGGAATGCATGGTTGTCTCTTCTGTTATTGATTGGCACTTTAGAGGTGCATCTTTGTAAGCTCTGCCAACATCTCTTCTTCTCGACAACTTCCTCTTTTTCTCTTTTTTTAATTTCATATATCAGGCTATTTATATGTTCTGATAAAATATAGCCGTTGAGAAATGTTTAACTTTACCGTTGAGAGAATATGAATGATGCTCTACGAGCCGTTGTGAGAGTAACCTTCTCATGCGGTAGCTTCTGAGATTAAGCAGATTAGGTGTGTAGATAGATTAGTTCTGACACACTGCAGATAATATGATAATCTTGCTTCTGAGTATTTCTTTGAGAGATTAATGCCCGTTGTCAAATAACATTAAACGCTGCAGAAGACTTTGTGACTCATCCGGTCCAAAATGCTCTAAGCAGATCTGCGCACAATGCTTTATGACAGGTACAACAGAGTTGCAGAGTTTCCTTAAACATGCTAAACATTCGAACGAGGTTAAAAAGCGACTCTGACTCTTATGTTGAAATGAGTTAGACCATTGGGATGAACGTTCTTCTCAATCAGCAACGTTCTTCAAAGGGTCAAACTTTGATTCTGATACCTTCAGCCTTTCAGATGTACAGAATGCTTCAGATGAACTTCAAGTCTTCAAATGATAACCACTTTTCAAACAAAGTTGATCTTTAGACGATCTGAAACCTTCAGATGATAACTTCTCAATCTTTCACAATCTGAAATATAATAGAAGATTTGTGAAAGTATATTTGCTCAGATGATGATGATTTTAGCCGTTGAGTTTCTCTTTCATATTGATATATTCTGCTTTTCTTCTTACAAGGATTCAGACTTCTGATAGCGTGTTGTAGAGATGGTACAGTAGTAGGTATACAGCAGGTTGCATTGCTTCAACTTGATGTAGCTTTTTATCTTGGAGACGCTTTCAGCGAGTTTCTTCTTCTTTGCTTCGGATGGTTGCTTCTTTCTTCTTCATTCTTCATAAGCATGTAGTTTACCTTCATTTCAGCTTTGCCCAGATGTACTCTCTCTTTTGTTCAGATAATTGTCGTGATGTTCTTATAGTTTGACTTCTTCAGATTGTTCACATATTGCATGTCTTCAGACAATTGATCCTTTCAGTATGTTGTATGTCTTCAGACGGTTGATTGGTAGATGATATCCTTTTGAAAGCTTTCAGCTTTTGCAGTCATGCTTCTTCTCTTCTTTGTTCTTCCTTTAGTATGTCTTCCTTCAGCAGATTGATTTAGAAGGTTAAGCTGCTTCTTCATGATTCATTGTTAATTTGTCTGAAATGAATCATCTGGAGTTTGCATCGTCTGAATGAATGATCTGAAGTGCATTGTGATGTTCTCTTGATTGATAGACTTTCATGGATTTTAAGCTTGTCTTTATTTCTGATACCATAAATATACTTCTTCTTTCCACACTTTCTTCAGATAGTTGGTCGCGTTCAGATAGTTGCTTCAATGCTTTCTTCTTCTTCTGTTCTCCTTCAGCAGGTTGCTTTGTTCTTCTTTAGCAGATTTCTTCTTTCAAGCGTTTTTCTTGTTCAGATTTGCTTTGCCTTTCTTCGGATCTCATCTTCCTGTCTTTTGCTTGCTTCTTTGGCTATCTTCATCTTATTGTCTTCAGATGGATCCTGTAACCTGAAACACAATGCACAGAACAATACCTTTCTCAGTAGAACCTGTTTTTTTAATCTAGTCTAATTTGTTAATCATTAAAACCTAAGGATACTGAGTCTTAAGTTAAGCTTGAATGCTCAGACTAATTCTTAGACTCAACACATGACACCATTCTCCCTAACTCTTCCTAAGAACGTACCTTTCCACTTAGTTCTTCTTGACCTAACTCCTTTTCCTCATTTCTGTGCCACTATAATTCCATTGACTTAAAGTGTGATTTCTACTAAGCTCTGCTTACTTAACGTTTGGTTATATTTCCCCAAAACCCCTTAAAACTCGAGACTCTTGGTTTATTTACCTGATTCTCGTCTAAGTTCGCATTCTAACCCCCAAATTTCATGACACTTACCACTTCCTTTTTCTTGGATGGATCCACAGCCTTAAACTCCTAATACAGTTTCTAAGTCCTAATTTTGGGATGTTACAATTCTACCCCCCTTAAAAAATTTTGTCCTCAAAATTTGCTCCCGTCATCCCCAACACAAGGTCTCACTCCTATTCTTAACTATGTTTGTGTACTTAGAATCCTCTCAAATTGTCGCTCGATAACCAAAACCCATATTCCTCAAGGTGGCTAAAAGGGAATTAAGGGTCGATTCCGCTTCTAAACCCGTCTTCTTGGTTCTATCCTTATAGGCTACGTCTTGAATGTCACCACTCCTTAAATCGTCCTAAACTAGTCAATTCTCTCATTCTTCCATTTGGTAAATACCTTATTACTTACCATCCTTCCACACCATCCTAACATAGATTTCTAAGGGGTCTCACATTGGTTTTCTCCACTTTGAGATAACTTAACCACTTTAGTTAATCTGACTACCCAACAGGGTTGAAATATAAAAGGGTTTCTTAGGTTGTTGGGGACCCTACTCTCGATAGTTTCAACTTAGTCTAAATTTTGGTGTGTTGACAACCCAACCTGGTTCTGAGTGTTCCTGATCGTCTTTCCTGAGTCCAACGTTGCTAACCAACACAAGTAACCACATAAACCTTGAATCACGAAACTTGTACCAGCGGAATTGTCCGACACTTGTGTCGCGCCTAAGGAGTATAAGTCGACACAATCCACACATGCATCCCTCAAGACCTGACAAGTAATAAGCGCACATACCGTACTAAGGAACACTTATAATTCCATCAATAACACACATACCCCTAATGCAGGTGAAATTCCTACGGGTCATGGGTGGTCCTGGTAACCTTCAGCTAGTCCCCTAACTTACCTTACTGAACCTTTCTCTACCAGATCCCCCACTATAGCTACCCCCTTTAAGGAAAAAAAGGCTTCCATCTAGCTTGGCTCTAATGTTCTACTAGAACTTGAGCTAATATGTGGTCATCCACACACTAGTCCGAGGGCACACCCTCAATACACCAGGACTAGTTGGGATGATGAGGTGGGGAAGCGGTCGCTAGACGACTTAGATAGGTTCTAATACAAGGCTCAAAAAGAATCTTTACTACCCTGTTATTAATTCGTACCTCTCCCGGCTACTCTATCCTCATTAAGGTGTCTTTTGGCAAAAAAAAAAAAAAGAACTGGTTGAGGCTCCTGCTGCGTGCTCTGATCATGCTGACTGGTTAGGGATCTACCCGGGGCCAGGTGCCCTCGTGACTAATCTTTGGTCTTCTTTCCTCTACTCTCATCCTCTCGTGGAGAACTCCCCTTTTAGGGATTCGAGCTCTCCCTCGGAGAAAACTACCGAGTCCCTGTGTCAGTTTCTATGTTTTCAGTACCATGACCCTTCCTGTTGGCTACCTAAGGAATGTCAAAGTCTTCCTACCTCGACCCTGGGGAATTTTTAACTAGATAGGGAGGGTTTTTCTAATTTAGTGACCGTCGTAGCTATTCTCGTTACTTCCCCGATTCCTGGTGTTTTTAGTTTTCTCTTGCCCTACCTACGGATCCTCTAGTCCTATCAATGACGACATTCGATTTCTGAGTTATAGGTTCAGTTTGGAAGGACGTCTATGGCTACTTTATGTCCCCTTGACGCCCGGGAAGACAATTATGTAATGAGGACATGAGGAAGCTAACATGAAAGTCTTATCTCTTGTTAAAAAATGAAAGGAAGAAACAATCCTAAAGATTTAAAATTGGTACACATGATGGGGTCAGTGACCCTTCATACATGACCGGAAGGAAACGCAAGTTACATGCAAAGAGGGAAATTCAATTTAGCTCCGGAGACTCTCTTGGGAATGGCTAAAGGGGTGTTGATAAGGTGAGAGGGAGAAATGGAGCTGCCTTTTGGCCGAGTTTGACAAGTGAAACAAGGAATTGAAAAAAAAATGCTTACCTGCTTAAGGTTTATGTAATCAAATGAAATGAAAGAAACATGGCTAACATAAAGCATGACATGGATGAATATCTTCAGTGAGACACACACCTCGCATTGAAGCCCGACCTAGTGTGCCTCTGACCCTAAGGACGAAAATCTCCCCGGAGTTTGAAATTAGGACTTCGGTCTTCTTCTTCCTCGGACAGTCCTTTACCATGTGACCTGGTTGGTAGCAGTAGAAACATTTTCCTTGGTCCCGTAAGCACGCCCCTCTGTGGCCCTTCCCACATGTCACACAAGTTGGGATTCGACGCTCCGATGGTGGGGCAACCTTCTCATCCATCACGCTTCCGCCTGAGCTTCCCTCAGGTTGTAACTCATCCCTCCTTCTTTTGAGCAGGGCGGGGGAATACCTTTCTAGGAAAGAGGTCCAAAAGGCTTCCCAAGCGGTAGGGGAGTCCAAATTCTCCAACCGACCCTAAATGCCCCTCCACCAAAGCTGTGCCTCCCCCTGAGCATCAGGGAAGCAAAACTCACCTTCTGCTCATCGGGATATCCCTTGGTGTCCAGAATCTCCTCAATTTTTTTGAGCCAAACAGTCGCCGAAGAACAATCTGAACCCCCCCCCTCAAAAGTTGGTGGGTGGCACAACCAAAATCCCAAGAATCCACTCGTTTGGGGTCCCGCCCTTGGAGCTGCTGGAGTCAGTTGACCTGTGGGTGGAATACTTGAAGTATATGGTTGAATCACAAGAAGTGGGGGTTGAATTGTGATTCTTTTAAAATTCTGCAATTATATCTTCTAATAAAATTCTGCTCAAGATAAGTTCTTGGTTGTTTAGTAGAAGATGGATTTCCACAAGTAGAATTGTAAGTATTATGCTTATTATGCTGAAAATAGGATTCCTTTGGTGGAATCAATTTAGTTGCCACTTACATAGGTATTATTAGTTTTGAAAGTTTTTTGTGCACATGCAGAAATTAAGAAAGTAAGGGAAAGAAGAAAACACAAAGGTTTTTATACTGGTTCACCTCTTCCAACCTGAGGCTACCGTCCAGTCCCTACCTTCTGTAGGATTTTTCTCACTAACAAATCAGTTACAACCTTTGGGTACACACTACCACTAGTATTCTTTTTCCACAGCCTCTTCAGGATTTCTACAGAATCACCAAACTCACAGAAATAGACCCTGACTTACTGCAGGACTTTCTGCAGAAGCACAGGTCCAGAAATCTGCAGAATTCCCTCCTGCAGACTCCAAACACTCACAGGCTCACACCAGAGCCTTTGCAACCTCTCCAAATACTTCACCTAATGTGTCGCAAGAGATTTTACAATAGACCAATCTCTCTGACCTTACAGAAGCACAGAAACAGCAAGGTAAAGTACAAATAGCTCACTATTTTACAATCAGAGTAGTAGCAGAATTTCCTAGTGAGCAAAACTCCCCCTCAACAACTTGTATAAGCGGATTAGAAAGAATTTGAGGAGAGAGAAAAGGTTCCAAAGCTGGCAGTGAAAGAGCAGAGATTATTTTATGCTTCTGGAGAGAGAGGTGTGTTCCATGGTGAAGAGAGCACCTCCTTTTATAGGTAAGGAGCCTTGTAGCCATTGGAATGCATCCAAGATGGTCCAACTGTGTTGCTGTGATAAGTCTCTTTCAAGTACAGCTGCAAAAGCTGAAAGGTACAGCTGACTGTTTGACTGGTTTCTTGCTTCTGCAGAACCAGCTTCTGCAGACAGCAAAACTGGCTCATTTCTTCACCCTTCCTTTTGTGAATGATCTGAGGATGATTTCTGGATAAATCCAAGTGTATTTCAACTTGTGTTACTCAGCAAAATCAGCAGGAGATTCATTTTAGACTTTTTTCTTTAATTTGCTGCTTCTGTAGAGTCTATACTTACACATCCTTCTGCAGAATTGCTTTTGATCAACTGCAGGTGATTCTCATGCTTCTGTGACATGTTTCATGTTTTGGCAGTTGATATATCTTAAGAATGAAATTCTGTTTTTGCTTTCTACTTAGAATTTCCTCTAAAATGAATCTTCCTTCTAAAATGATTTCATTTGAAGTTCTTGAGATGCTTCTTCTTGTTTCTGGAAACTGTGAGAAGTGCTTGATGGCTTCTGAATGCTTGAATGAGTTACTTTCAATTTACTCATTTTTATTTTAAGTTTTCCTTCACAGATTTGTCATTCTTTCAACTTATTATTTCTGTTATCCATTAAAATGAAGCTTCTCATAGTTGTCCTTCTGCAGATGAAACCTGTTGCTTCTGGACACATTCTCATATGAAATGGTTAGTTCTTTTGGAATCAGAATTATGCTAAGTTGCGTTTGATTTGGTTATCATGATTAAACCACTTTGAGGGGATTCTTAGACCTTACAATACTTTTGCTGTCCCCCAACAGGGCAAAAAGAACAGTGGTCTGCTGGTTCAGGGGGCGGGTCAACCCCTCGATAGCCACAATGGAAGCATCTTGAGGGTTTCCAGAAGCCCGACGCCTACTCCGTCTACCTCTAGCTATAATTCTATACACATTGCACAAAACATGGAGTTGATCAGGCTCTATATTTCACACAATGCGTACAAGACCACAACTATACTCAGACAACTGACTCATCCATAGTCCAATGGGTTTGAACTGCTCTGATACCATAATGTAAGGTCCTAATTCCATGATCCTAGAAAGTGTCCGTTGTAGACACATTTCCAAGTTCCAGAAATTATTTCGCTTCATTATCGATATCGACATACAGATAACCACATAAACATGCTTAAGTAATCCAACGTTTACATAAGCAGAAAACATCCATACAACTAAAATAGTAATTGAAATGCCACTCGGTGGCTACAACTGTAAACATGCCTGGGCAATAATCGCCCACTGATTGGTTACAAGTCAACTAATACAAGTTCTAACACTATGCGAATACATTAGGTCTAACTGATATGAACTGCGTGACATCTAGGGAAGTATCTCTCCCCTTAGATCTCAAGTCTACTCCTTCAAGATCCAGCTAGGCATATGATGGAATTCTGGCAAGCGTACCAAAAATCCAGCAGTATAATAGTAAGTATGAGTTATCGTATCCACAGGGAACGGTTCACTTCGTATAATTTTAGTGATCAGATTATCAAGTGAGAAACTATTTTTTTGGAATGATATTTAATATGCAGAAATTAAATGGCATAAAGTAGATAAAACAGTAAAATAGGGTAAGATAAATTTACTTGGATTAGGATTGAACTTTGTATCATCGCACCCCTTGTGTATGTGAATCCCTTCTTTAATTATGAATTTATTCTTATGATACCTTAGCCAACTCTATTGTTTTATCCCGAGTTACCAGTAGTAAACCACTCGACGGTAGCCCATGCGGGTTCTCCCAGGTGACAAACTACCACGACTTGATTGTTCTATTAGTCAGTTGTTAAAACTATCAATTCACTGCATATTCTTATAGGGACTACTATAAAGAGGTTGTCACATTCCATCTTTAATAATCGATTCCCCCTATATTCCTATAACAATTACTATGAGTACTTTTACCAATCAGAGTTTAAGTTTCCTATGTCTAGGCCTCCCCCAAACTCGTTGTTAATCCGGAAATCTCTATCACATACTATCCTAAAACTAACCTATAACTCCGGCACACAGGCGGAAGCTATGCGTTAAGTAAAGCATAAAAGTACCGATATCATAAAAACGGGGATTCATAATTAAATACGAGAACTCTTATACACTTGGGGATTGAATCAACTACATTCAATCCAACTGGAGAGTTTAGCTACTCATGGTAGCCATTATAAACCAATGAAGAATCTGTCACCTTCTTCAATCCTCGTGCTTCTATCTTCACACTCTATTCTAAACTCACCCACTTCTCCCCTTTTGATTTGTACAAATGGTCCTATTTATAGACTAAAGAAAGCTATCTTAAATCTAGAAGAAATCTGATTTGAAACAGATTTGAAAATAGATCTAAAACTAATCCGCGCAGCTGCGCTCAACGCATCTGCAGCGCATGAAACAGAAAGCAAATATGATATTTGCGCTTAGCGCGCGTAACAGATTACTCTGTTTCTTCTTTTAACAACTTGATCTCTTCCTAATCTTATCCTTGTTTGCTTAGCTTTCTTTGTTTCCCTCTTTTTGATTTGATTCTGTGTTTATTCTGCCTTTGAATTTAAATTGGGAAGTTATCTGCAGAATCCTTGTTTAAATGGTAGTTGATCTTATCTTATTTGCTCTGATTTAAACTTCAAATTCGCAGATCTCTCCTCAAATAATGTTATCTTCTTTCCTTGTTCAAATCTTTCTTATAAATCTGCAAAATTAACAGATTTTCTATTAAAATAGCATCAAATTCAAATCAAATAAACACAATTATTACAATTATTACTAAAAAGGGATTATTTTGGGGCATAAATTACTATTTTAACCTTGATAAGTGCAGTAAAAATACAAGAATTTATCATATAATTTGCACTTATCAAATACCCCCCAACTTAACTTCTTGCTTATCCTCAAGCAAGAGACCTCTTTGCAATAAAAAATAATCCATTCCCCTGTACAATTCTCAAAAAAAAAAAAAAATAAGGACAAATTTCCATCATCTCTTTACTAGGCAGAAGTCACTTTCCAAATATAAAGAAAAAACAGAATTAAGAGATGTTACCAAAACTCAATTAGAACAGAATACAATCAAACAGTTAAACTTTCTCAGAAATAGAAATTAAAGCAATAAATTATAAACCAAGGAATTCTCTCATGCTCACGGGTAAGTGTTTCCCTCAATTTTCCACCACAGTTGAACAACTAGAATTGATAGTCGTTTCTGGTTTCTAAACATGCACATGGTTAATATGGATCAAAGGTCTTTCTTGGTTGTAATGAGGCTGGGTTATCAAGAAATCATGGTTTTTCTGGATAAGCAAAGAACACTTAGAATAGAGAGCATATTTTGATTTTTCTTGAACTTGGAACTTCTATCCATTCTCCATCTCATTCTTGATTTGTCTCATTTTAGCTGGTCTCTTTCTTTGTTTGAAGATGCACCCCCCAACTTATTCAATTGATTCACTTTTTCTTTTTGATTTTTTTGAGGGAGTGATCTTCTTTTGCTTTCTTGTACCTGCTCTTTGTATTTCTTGACTTTCAAATCACCAACCTTTTCTTCCCATTATTTCAAGTTACACCTTGCTCTCTATCCCAAGTGTGTAAGGGACAGGATATAATCATCAATTATAGTCGGGGTGCATAAGAAGAAACATTAAAGCTCAAATGGGTTACCAGCAAAATTGGAAAAATTTTAACAAGGGTTGGCGTTTTGGCACTGAGCAAATAATATAATCAACCAAAATTGCCTTTATCACTTCCATATTTTCCACATGCAAAATAAAATCCAAAACTCAATCAATAACAATTGACAAGCAACGGTGAAAACTCTCAATTTAAGTGTTTGGACTCTCAACTCACCGACTTTTTGGCTAAATTCCTTGATAAAGCACTTACTGTTTTTAATTAACTATCCTGATACGTTCTCCTGAGAAATATTCTAATCCTAACTGATTATGGAATTAATCACAAAACCCTTTCTTCTTTCCTAATCTGGTTAGTTTAAACTACCTAATTTTAGAGAATTTTGAAAAATTTTCCTTAAATCCCTAATTCCTAAAATCTTAAAATTTTTAAAATTCCTAAAAATCCTAAAAGAAAGAAAATACTGAAAATGCACTGCATAACAAATGATGTATCAGTGAAATATATATACAGTACATATTTAGAATATATAAAAATTAAAAGAAAATAAATAAAAAAAGAATAGAAAAGCACCAAATAAAAAAAAGTCAGTCCTCCTGATCCATGTGAACTGTTCCATCTCCAGCTGCTCCACCCTCCCCTGGAAGAATAGGCCTGTCCCCAGGCCACTGTAAATAAGCGCTAAACTGATAAGGGTGCATGCCTGGGTACAAGTCCGAGCGAGCCTGATAATGCATATCCTGGACATGTACTGATGCTCGGTGGAGAATGGACATCTGGGCTATCATATGTGTGTTCTGGACAAGGATCTGCTGAGCCCAGACTGGAGTCTGCATGTCTGCTGCTGCTGCTGGTGGTACCTGTTGCTGTTGCTGCTGCTGCTCGCCCTCCTCCTCCTCATCCTCCTCCGGGATGCAGTTGGCCTCTATATAACCTCTGGTCATAGGGTTCAAGATGCGTACCGAACGAAACACCTCAACACCCCCTAGACTCACAGAGAGATGTGATAAGTGATGGGAAGCCAAGACTGATCCTGGAGGTGGCGCTGCGACGCCCTACAGAGGATACAATATCTGCTATCTTCTGTGTGATGACATTGGCAGTATCTATATTTGCGCAAGTAATGATGCTTTAGAGGAGGTGGGCTACTGGCATGGTGACATCTGATACATGACTAGTGGGATGGATGTTGGCTAATACCAACACTGTCCACATCTGTGCTATATCCCTCATATCACGTCTGAGAATGCGGGTAGCTTGCTTGTAGGCATTCCTCTCAAAGGAACGTCCCCGCAGACATAGGCACTCTATAGTCTGAATATCCAGGGGATCATTGCCATTGATCCCCACTGCTCTCATCCTCTCATGGTGCTGGCACACCATGCGTCGTCTGTCCTCAGGCCCTGGAAACAGTAAAAGTGCATTGATCGCGTTGCGATCATAAGGAATTACCCACCCTCGGACAAAAGATTGCCGCCTTACATCAATTCCATGGTCTCCGATGGCATTGATATAGAACTCCCTAACAATGGCAGGGTCAAAGTGTGTGTCTGGCCGGCTGAGGCGGACCCAGTTCCTCCTGTGTATCTCAGCTCTGAATTCCTCATATTCGCCAGGCTGCAATGACACTGGCCTTTCTTTGATGAAGTTACAGTCCATCATAGAACTGTAAGCTTCTGAGGACTTAGTATCCTTGAATCTGTGAGCATCAAACTCAGAGTCCTCTTGGGGTGCCTCTCTAGCTCTCTTGGCACCCCCTTACCTCTACTGGAGGTGCCTGCTCCCTTACTAACTTTGGTGTGAGCCATCTGCAACAATTTTAAACCAAGATTATTTCTATGCAAATAATAATAGGTTACTCATAATTAATAAAATAAGTAGCCAATTTAATTCAAGAATCAGAGCAATCAACCAATCAAGCACTTGCACAAAAAATCTTGATTTTAAAGTTACCCAATGCCAATTAATTAATTTATTAAGAGCATGCTAAAGTGATCAATTAAAGCAAGTCCTAATTAATTTCTAAACAGGGCAAAATTTTGGTAACAAACTAGTGTATAACCCGTGCATTGCACGGGGATCACTTTAAGAAATTGATTTCAACAGAATGGTGAGAATATTAGTTTTTTTAAATTGAATTTTGTGGATATGCGGATGGTGTGATAGTAGAAACAAAATCTAACTGAATGATATAGGTTATAGGGAACTCAGGTGGTAATATATAGGATCTAGTGAATGTTTGTAGTAAAATTGTGTATATCCACCTGGGTTTGCTTTAGTCGATGTGACACCGGTAAGACTTTAAAAGGAAATCATCATTATATCACATTATAAGGCTAAATGCAGGAATCCGAGTTACTGACTCTATGTATTGTTTTGTTATTTCATTTTGCTTTATATATTGATATATAAAGTTATAGTATCAGAACACTCTACCATATTAACAATCATTGTTCCATGTAGCAAACCCTAAACCCTAAATAATATCTCAACATATAAATTTGTACTCATGTGTATGTTGATGATTAATCACTCATCTCTTTCAATTTTTTTTATTTTAGTACAATTTTTTTTATTTAGGGTGGTTTGGTTCGATTCGGGTAACAGATCCAGTATCTTTAATCCGTTACGTACCAGAACCAATCATTGACGAGTTTAATTGGTTCGGTTCGAATCCAACCTGATTTAGCTAAAAAAATCCAAACCAATCAGATTGGTTCGATAGGATTTAGGGTTTATCGGATTCGTCGGATTGAACCAAACCAATGAACACCCTAAATAATATATTAGGAAAATACATAATTAATTTGATGTAAATCAACACATTTTATTATATTACCACATCTAAACTTTAGTATCAATCTTAACAAATATATCTGTACTCATGTGTATCAATCTCTACAAATTAAGCAATTTTAATGTAAATAAAATATTAGGAAAATACACAATAAAGTTGATGTAAATCAAACTTTAGTATCAATATCAACACATATATTTATACTCATGTGTATCAATATCTATAAATTAAATAATTTTAGTTTGAATAAAAGAGATTACACGACTTTTGATAACAGAAAAGTAGTAAAATAGGCTTAAATAACTTTTTGGTCCTTGTAAAATATTCGGTTTTTGCTTTTGGTCCTTATAAAAAATATTTTTATTTTTTTGGTCCTCATAAAATTTCAAAATTTTGAAAATGGTCCTTATTATCATTTTTGATGAAATGTCATGCATCTAGACACACCACATCATATGCCACCTCAACATGATTACTTATGTGACATGGTTGGATGCATGACAAGTGGCAATAAGGACATTTTTCAAAGTTTCTGAATTTTAAGGACCAAAAGAATAAAATAATTTTATAAGGACCAAAAGCAAAAACCATATGTTTTACAGGGACTAAAAAGTTATTTA
The DNA here is from genome assembly GCA_026901365.1 of Sesbania bispinosa. Taxonomy (NCBI): domain Eukaryota; kingdom Viridiplantae; phylum Streptophyta; class Magnoliopsida; order Fabales; family Fabaceae; genus Sesbania; species Sesbania bispinosa. The sequence continues at coordinate 440,573 of QLOH01000699.1, read as the reverse complement.
AGCCTTGTAATAAATTGAATGAATAGTGAAAAAAATATTAAAATACCTATAGGATTGTATAATTATAGATAGATGTAAATCAACATATTATGTTATAATACCACATCCAAACTTCAATATTAAAGTCAACAAATTTATCTGTGCTTATCTGTCTCAATGTTTGCATCTTAAAATATTTTACTTAAATAAAAAAATGGCACAACTTTTGATAACAAAAAGTAGTAGCAATAATAAAAAAATAACTAATAAAATATTATAATAAATTGAATGAATAGTGAAAAAAATATTAAAATACCTATAGGATTGTATAATTACAGATTATAGATAGATGTAAATCAACATATTTTGTTATAATACCACATCCAAACTTCAATATTAACCTCAACAAATTTTTCTGTGCTTATCTATCTCAATGTCTGCATCTTAAAAAATTTTACTTTAAATAAAAAAGATGACACGACTTTTGATAACAAAAAATAGTAACAATAATAAAAAACAACTAATAAAATAAAATATTATAATAAATTGAACGAATAGTGAAAAAAAATATTAAAATACCTATAGAATTGTATAGTTATAGATATAAATTGAATGAATAGTGAAAAAATATTAAAATACCTATAATATTGTATAATTATAGATTATAGATAGATGTAAATCAACATATTTTGTTATAATACAACATCCAAACTTCGATATTAACCTCAACAAATTTATATGTGCTTATCTGTATCAATGTCTGCATCTTAATCAATTTTACTTTAAATAAAAAAGATTACACGACTTTTGATAACAAAAAGTAGTAACAATAATAAAAAAATAACTAATAAAATATTGTAATAAATTGAATGAATAATGAAAAAAAATATTAAAATACCTATATGATTGTATAATTATAGATTATAGGTAGATGTAAATCAACATATTGTGTTATAATACCACATCCAAACTTCAATATTAACATCAATAAATTTATCTGTACTTATCTGTCTCAATGTCTGTATCTTAAAACAATTTTACTTTAAATAAAAAAGATGGCACGACTTTTGATAACAAAAAGTAGTAACAATAATAAAAATTAACTAATAAAATATTATAATAAATTGAATGAATAGTGAAAAATATTAAAATGCCAATAGGATTGTATAATTATAGATTATAAATAGATGTAAATCAACATATTTTGATATAATACCACATCCAAAATTTGATATTTACCTCAACAAATTTATCTGTGTTTGTCTGTCTCAATGTTTGCATCTTAAACAATTTTACTTTAAATAAAAAAGATGACACATCTTTTGATAACAAAAAGCAGTAACAATAATAAAAAACAACTAATAAAATATTGTAATAAATTGAATGAATAGTAAAATGAATATTAAAATACCTATAGGATTGTATAATTATAGATATTAAGCTCAAAACTCATGTTATCAGCAACATGCAAAAGGGCACAGTCATTCATGCATGGTCATGCAAAAATTATGGAACAAACTGGTCATACATGCACCAAACAGAACAACTTGCAAAAATTCATTGAGCATTTCAAAAACTACCACCTAAACATATGAAAATACACCAATAAGCATACCACAATAGCAAATATACTAAACTAAGACTCTATTGACAAATTTTCCCAAATCAGAAGGTCATATGAGCCTAAGTTATCTATCCTAAGGTTTTGCTCAAATAAATGAAAAACTAAAAATTTTAATCGGTGCAAAAGGACTAAAACTATAAAAACATACCTGGTGTAGCCTCAGAAACTGAAAAGAAGTGGATATGGAAGTAAAAGGGTCGAAGAAAAGGATGAACTTTCAGAGAAAACGATGGTTAGGAGCGAAGGGAAGATTTGAAATAACCCTCCCTCGCTCCAGGATTCAAATAAATCCTGGAGCGCGCATTTGGGCTCCACTTTCGCTCAGCGAAAGTGCAGCGCGTGCTTCATAGAATATGAAGCGTGCCGCTTCGCTTCACCCACGCTCGGCGTAGGTGAAGCGTAGAAAACAGAGAGCAAATTTTATAATTTTGCGCTTCACTTACGCTTACCGTAAGTGAAGCGTAGAAAACAGAGACAAATTATCAATTCTGCGCTTCACCTGCGCTTAGCGTAAGTGAAGCGCAGAAAACAAAATTGAAATTCTATTTGCTGTTTTCTGCTGCTTCCTAACTTTAACTGTTTCTTATCCTTTCCTTACTAAAATCAATCCAATTCCTAATAATCTCTCAACATACACATGCATTGACTCTAACACACTAAAAAATCAAAAACAAAAATCAAAGAAAAATTAAAACAAAAAAAATGTTGGGTTGCCTCCCAGGAAGCGCTTGTTTAACGTCTGATAGCTTGACGCCTGGTTCAATCATGGTGGCCTCAATTGGAGGATGATGGTTGACTCTGTTCCAGTTCTTCCTTTTAGTTCCCATCCTCCATGCCAATTCTTTATTTTGCTATGACTTTCATCACTGTCTTCCTCTGTATCTGATATTGACCTTTTTCTCTTTTTGAATCTGAACTCCATGACAGACTCTAGCTGCTTAACTCTCATCCTTGGTTTCCTCAGAAATCCAGAAACCTTTTTCTTCTTTTGCCCCACAATATCTGGAGAATCTTATTTATTTCTTACCTTTGGCATCTTTGATTGAAATTGATAGATCCCATCAGTAGCATCTAATCTTACTTTTTCTAGAGTTTTCTGCAATTTGGGTATTCCTTTATCAATGTGAAACACAATGCTCTCATCTTTCGAGCTTAATTGGTATTTTCCCTGATCAACATCCACTATTGCCTTGGCAGCTTTCATGAAGGGTCTTCCTAAAATTAGGGGGACATCAGTATCCTCCCCTTCTGTCTCTGTAATGTAGAAGTCAACAACATATACAAACTTATCCACATTGATTGGTAGGTCTTCAATTATCCCATACAGGCTGTGAGTGGATTTATTTGCAAGCAGTAACTTTACTTTGGTAGGCTTGACCTTCAAAATTCCCAACTTGTTAAAATATGATAGCGACATCAAATTGATGTCGCTCCAAGATCCAATAAAGCATGTGTAGCTGGTTGATTACCAATAGAAAGTGATACAGTGAACTTACCTGGGTCAAGTGACTTACCTGTGGTGTAGACCTCTTATGGTTCTTCTTCTTCTTGCACTGCTTCTGGCTTTTTCTCTTGTTGAACACTCTTCTGGACAATCTCTTATGTGGGCACTTGCTCTTCAAAGGTGATATTTTCTTCTATGTCACTTTCCTCTATTTTGTTGCCATCAGTAGCAATCAAGTTGCAGTGCTCCTTTGGATTGGTTTGAGTGTTTGCTGTGAAGTGGCCATTCTTGTGTTCTGCCATCTCTTTTGCTAACTGGCCCACTTGACTTTCTAATGCTTTGATTGATGCTTCTGTGTTCTTCCTGAATCCATTGAATCCTTGTAAGAAGGTATCAATCTTCTCTTCCAACCTACTTAGTCTGTCATGCGTAGTCGATTTCTGCTGGTGATAAGATGTTTGCCTATTTCCACCATTCTGCCCCCAACCAGAGTTGTTTTGGTTGTTTCTCCATCCTTGAGAGTACTAGTTATTATTGTTGGAGAAATTACCTTACCTCCCCTGGTTACCCATGAAATTTACTTGCTCTGCTTGAGTTTCTTGGAAAGAGCATTGGCCATTGGGATGATCTCCTCCACAGAAGTCACATATCAATGGTTGAGCTTGAATTGGTTGAGTTTGGACAGCCTTAAGTTGTTGAGGGAGTGCTTTTAATGTTTTAGTGAGTGCCTTTATCTGTCTCTTGATAAGCTTATTCTCTGCTAGAATGGCATCACTAGTATTAAGTTCCAATATTCCCTTCTTCTATATTTGAGCTGGTTGTCGTCTAAACTAGGCTTGTTGATCATTCTGAGCAAAGTTGTCAATGATTGAGATTGCTCACTTTGCATCCACTGATAAGATAGTTCCTCCTGCTGCAGCATCTATGAAGGATTTGGAATCTGGATTGAGTCCATTGCAGAAAATGTTGAGTTGAGCAATGTCATCATATCCATGATTAGGACATTTGCGCAACAAAGATTTGTATCTCTCCCAGGCTTCACATAATGGTTCATCTGCTCCTTGCCTGAATGTGGAGATGTCTGATTTGGCTTGTATATATTTTCCTGGTGGGAAAAATCTTCTCAAAAATTTGTCTTCAACCACTTCCCAATTATTCAGACTTTGATTTGGGTGTGACTTCAACCACTCCTTAGCTTTACCTATCAATGAGAAAGGAAACAAGCGTAAATATACAGACTCTAAATCACCTTCCTCAAAACCCATAGTGCCAATTAATTCGTAAAAATTTGAAAGATGTGTATGTGGATCCTCATGATCCAATCCTGCGAATTGATGGGCACTGATAAGATTGAGGTGAGCAGCCTTCAATTCCAAGGACTTCGATGTTGTGGGTAAGACAATGCTTGAAAAATGGCGAGGTCCTTGATGCGTGACATATTCTCCCAAGGTCCTTCTTCTTGGTTGTTGTTCTTCCATATTTTTGGGTTCTTCTTCAAGTCTCCTTCTCCTTATCCTCCTTCTCCTATTTCTACTTCTATTCCTCCTTGATGTCCTTTCTATTTCTGGATCAAATTGTAACTGATTTGGGGACACCTGGCCTCTCAAAAGCATAAACAAGAAAACTAGAAAAGGGTAAGTGTGGAAGAGAGTTTTTATAAAAAGAATAAAAAATAAAAACAAAAAGAAAAATTCCTAAAAAAAATAAAAATAAAAATCCAATCCTAAGATAGAGTATATACAACTTGATAGTTAGACCTCCCAAATTTATACAAATTGATACACCGTTCCCCGGCAACGGCGCCAAAAATACTTGATGGAATTCTGGCAAGCGTACCAAAAATCCAGCAGTATAATAGTAAGTATGAGTTATCGTATCCACAGGGAACGGTTCACTTCGTATAATTTTAGTGATCAGATTATCAAGTGAGAAACTATTTTTTTGGAATGATATTTAATATGCAGAAATTAAATGGCATAAAGTAGATAAAGCAGTAAAATAGGGTAAGATAAATTTAATTGAATTAGGATTGAACTTCGTATCATCGCACCCCTTGTGTATGTGAATCCCTTTAATTATGAATTTATTCTTATGATACCTTAGCCAACTATATTGTTTTACCCCGAGTTACCAGTAGTAAACCACTCGACGGTAGCCCATGCGGGTTCTCCCAGGCGACAAACTACCATGACTTGATTGTTCTATTAGTCAGTTGTTAAAACTATCAATTCACTGCATATTCTTATAGGGACTACTATAAAGAGGCTGTCACATTCCATCTTTAATCATCGATTTCCCCTATATTCCTATAACAATTACTATGAGTACTTTTACCAATCATAGTTCAAGTTTCCTATGTCTAGGCTCCCCTAAACTCGTTGTTAATCCGGAAATCTCTATCACATACTATCCTAAAACTAACCTATAACTTTGGCACACAGGCGGAAGCTATGCATTAAGTAAAGCATAAAAATACTGATATCATAAAAACAGGGATTCATAATTAAATACGAGAATTCTCATACACTTGGGGATTGAATCAACTACATTCAATCCAACTGGAGAGTTTAGCTACTCATGGTAGCCTTTACAAACCAATGAAGAATCTGTCACCTTCTTCAATCCTCGTGCTTCTATCTTCACACTCTATTCTAAACTCACCCACTTCTCCCCTTTTGATCTGTACAAAGGGTCCTATTTATAGACTAAAGAAACCTATATTAAATCTGGAAGGAATCTGATTTGAAAACAGATCTAAAACTAATCCACGCAGCTGCGCTTCATCTACGCTCAGCGCATCTGCAGCGCAGGAAACAGAAAGCAAATCTGATATTTGCGCTTCACTTGCGCTAAGCGCAAGTGAAGCGTGCAGCGCGTAACAGATTACTCTGTTTCTTCTTTTAACAACTTGATCACTTCCTGATCTTATCCTTGTTTGCTTGGCTTTCCTTGTTTCCCTCTTTTTGATCTGATTCTGTGTTTATTCTGCCTTTGAATTTAAATTGGGAAGTTATCTGCAGAATCCTTGTTTAAATGGCAGCTGATCTTTTCTTTATTTGCTTTGATTTAAACTTCAAATTCGCAGATCCTCTCCTCAAATAATGTTATCTTCTTTCCTTGTTCAAATCTTTCTCATAAATTTGCAAAATTAATAGATTTTCTATTAAAATAGCAACAAATTCAAATTCAAATAAAATAAACACAATTATTACAATTATTACTAAAAAGGGATTATTTTGGGGCATAAATTACTATTTTAACCTTGATAAGTGCAGTAAAAATACAAGAATTTATCATATAATTTGCACTTATCAGCATCCTGCAAATCTAAAATGTTTCCACAAAGCGTGTGTTGAGATTTACGTCCCAGTGAATGTGGTCATGCATGCAGTGTAGGGAAACAGGAAGATATCATGCAACAGTTTATACATATACTTCTATATACATACAACCAGGAATTTAGTCATATACATCATATCAAATAAATCAATCAAAACCTCCCTCATGGAGAAATCAAGTGTTCAACCCACACCCAGGTGTCTTTTCACTGTTAACCTCTTTTGAGCGCTCGACCATGTGACCAAAGACCGTCGTCCAGGGCCACCCTCATTAAGTTTTATTATCAAACATGCATGATTCGTTTTTAATTGAGGGACCCCATTTACCCCTTGGCCCAGGAGTAAATGTGATTACCTCTCTTGTACCTCTTTGGTCCAAAGACCCCTCTTTGGTCCGAAGACCCATGAATTTCCTCTTGCCCAAAGGCCCATGAAAACATGATACATGATTAAGGTTTCGAAAACATGAGAGTATGATTTATGACATATATACATGCTCATATAAGCTAAGAGATGATTTCGTGGCATACAAAACCTCATAATCAATATTCACATAAAACCCTAACCTTTACCACCTAGGGTTCAACCAATACTCAAGCAAACAAAACAAATACTCACATAAACCCTATATTAACCTCAATCAATTACAAGCAAGTAAATAAGAAGGGGAAGGGAGAATAGGGGTTATGAAGGAACTTCACACATGATGGAAAGTGAGTGGGTGAACCACACTCACCTCAAGAGATGGAGAAATAAGATGATTGAGTGGTGAAGAACGTTGATCCAAGGCTCATCTAGAGATTTAAGGCATCAATTCGTGCTCCTCTCCTTCGATCTCCCTTTCTCTCTAGTTCCTCCCTCTAGAAATAGAGAATAAGGAAAAGAATGAGGGAAAATCCCTCACGAATCTATTTTCAAGCGAGAGTTTCTCGCTTGAGCGAGCAAAACTAATCCCCTTTGGAAACACGTTCTCGATCAAGCGAGAGCCTTCTCGCTTGAGCGAGAATGCTCTAGAGAGCATCCAGATCCCCTCTCTGGATGATTCTCACTTGAGTGAGCCCCTTCTCGCTAAAGCAAAAATCATCCAGAGAGAACACTTTTCCTCCCCTGCTTCTCGCTTAAGCGAGAACATTCTCGCCCAAGCGAATTCTGCAGAAACTAAAAACCCAACTTTTGCTGTTAAATTCGCTTAAGCGAGCCCATTCTCGCTTGAGCGAGAATCCTAAGACTCAATTCCTTAATTTTAACTCCTCTTTATTTCTAGCTCAATCCTTTCCCACTCATCCCTAGTTCTTTTCCCTAAAACATGTTCCTAACTTAGTTCTTCACATCCAAATCTCTTCTCACCCTAATTTTTTTTGTCGGTCAGTTCCTTTGTTCCTGATGCCTAATCCTTTACGATTTTTCCACACCTAATGGTTAAAGCTTGGGGATGACACCCTTCTCCTTAACTCTTCCTGAGAACGTACCTTTACACTTAGTTCTTCTTGACCTAACTCATTTTCCTCATTTCTGTGCCACTATAATTCCCTTGACTCAGAGTGTGATCTCTACTAAGTTCTGCTTACTTAACGTTTAGTTATATTTCCCCAAAAACCCTTAAAACTAGAGACTATTGGTTTATTTACCTGATTCTCATCTAAGTTCGCATTCTATCCCCCAAGTTTCATAACACTTACAACCACATTTTTCTTGGCTGGATCCACAGCCTAAAACTCCTAATACAGTTTCTAAGCCCTATTTTTGGGATGTTACATTATCTCAATTGAGTTAAGATATTATGTGATGAGGGAAGGTGAATAGAATAGTTATGTTTGAATTGTGGAATTGTGTTGGGTGTTGCATTTCTTATGCCTGCATTCCCCACACTGCTTGTTTCATGCTTTGCTCACTGAGACACCAGTCTCACCCTACGTTGCTGTACACATTTTAGTTATTCAGGATGTTCTGGCTGAATGCTTGGATGGAGATTTGAAGCCCTTAGGGTGGATTGATTGAGGCCGTACTCAATCAAATAATATGAATTAGAGTGTAGTGAGGGTTAGATAACCCAAAGTCGTCTCTCAAGGAATTCAAAAAAAATTCAGAATATCAGATTTCAGTCCCAAAATTTAGAACTAGAACTTCAGATCGAACTTAAGACAAGTGACTTAAGACGGTTTTAAGACTTCAGACGCTCTTAAGACTTCAGACTGTCTTAAGAGTTCAGACTGTCTTAAGACTTCAGACGGTCTTAAGACATGGACTGTCTTAATAGTGCAGAATTTCAGAACGTAACAGAAAGATGGGGTTTTTGGTTGTTTGTTTAGAAACAGAGTTTCGCAAGTAAAAAAAGAAGAAGGAATAAAATGATGTAAGAAAACAGATTGATTCTCTTGTTCATTCACAATTGATCCTTCATCGGTTAAAAATACATCGAACTCAATTTCCAGAATAAATTCGAATTAACCGAACAAGCGTCAATTAATTCAACAATAATCTCACTCAAGAACTAAGCGAACTTGCTAAACCAGACTAAGCGTACTGGTGACCAGACTAAGCGTACTAGTATGAGATTTCTAATCCTTTACCTCCTGAATTAAGCAAACAGTTGGTTGTTTAGAATGAAGCAAACTAAACCAGAATTCTTAGTGAAGAACAGAATTGAATCATCAACAAGCGTTCAAATACAACTCAATATTCAAAAGCAGAATTCTAAAGGAGAAGATGAAATTGAATTTACTGCAGAAATTGAAATATGAATTTGAGTTAAAATAAACCTCAAAATCCAATGTAAAATCACTCAAGAATCAATCCTCAAGAGTTTAGCAATCCATAAGAGGAAGAACAACAAAATGAAAATGTAGAAAAAGAAGAAGAAGAAAACCTAGAAAAACAGAGAGAAGGAGAGAGCCAAGCGTCCCCCCAACTTCAATCTGTGTAAAAAATGAAAAAGGGAAAAGTGACGTGAAAGGTGTGTCCAAAGGTTTTTCTAACAGAATTGCAACAGCCCCTATTTATACTAATCCCTAAACCACAAGATTAATCTAATGGCAAAGGTAAAATGGGCCTAGGCTAACAGGTTTCAGGCCCAAAAGACTAAAACTGCTTCAGCAACTACTTAAGAAGCTTGCTGTTCCCGCTCAGCTTCAGACAACTTCTGAACGTCAACTTCAAATTGAAAATTGCACCTCGTCACTCAGTGGAATATAGCCTTATGACCTATCAAATTAAAGCCCAGGAAGTTAGCTTTCCAATGCCACTGGAATCACTCAAATCGGACACCTTTAGCTCCCAATATCATCAAAACAAGACAGGTAGGTCAGTAGGCTTAAAAATCCGAATTTAAACAACATTTCTAGTTAAAGCCCAACTAAGTCCAATTTGGTAAATCCCAATTATAACAATGAATTTGATTACAATTATACTCTAAGAAAGCTGCAATTGAAGGTGCAAAGTATGTGTGAAATTATGCTCATCAAATACCCCCACACTTAATCTTTTGCACTCCGGGAAAAACACCATATGACCAAAAATCAACTAAGGATCAAGATGCAGATACAGATGGCATAATTATCAAGAGATCCAAGGAATGCATAGGAGAAGGCAAAATACAACATCCAAGGAATCATGGATTCAAGAAATATATGAATGGAATTCCCAATAATTTAGCAAACAAGAGGGTAGATCAAATCAAAGGGGTGAATCAAGAATGATAGAATCCTCACAAGACAAACTCTCTAACTCTCAAGTGTTTAGGCTTGTGTATACACACTCAAAGCAATCATGTAAGCAAACACTACCATAGGCTTGGCAAGAATCTAATATCCACAATAATTGAAGCACAAGCAAGCAAAGATCAAGAGGACTTCAAATAGGATGAAATGGGGCCAAGGTAAAGGTAGGGAAAATGAAGGATGAGAAGCTATAAACCAAAGAGAATAGAGGAGCAATGGGGAATAAACTCATGAATGCAAGTAGCATACATCTCAAGATTACAATTAAACTCCTCTTTTTCACCTTTTGACCCAATTTTTTTTATTTATTTCAAGCACACTTTATTTCTTTGCTTTTTTTAATATACTTTTCTTTTGAGCTTTTCTTTTCTGTTTTTTTTTTAATTTTCCATCATTCCTTTTCCAATTTTTTACACTAGCCAAGGTCACAATATGATATCCACTTGAGGAGATAAGATAAGAAATTTAAGTACACCCCCACACTTATTCAAGAACCTATTCCCAAAACAATTCCAAAGCTCCTTTATCCTCTAAGGCAAGGACAATCATGGTTTTTCACTTTCAAGGCTTGTAATGAGCTTTTAAAAACAAGAAATGGGATCCATAGGCTCAAAGGGGCTAACAAGTGGAAAATCATCAAGGTAGGCTAATATGGCTAATAGCTCAATTATCAACGAAAATGCCTCAATCATCTCAATTCATGCAAGTGAACAAAGTTGCAAATTAAAGAGTCAAGCCAAGTTCTAGAGCACAAGCAAACATGAGTGAAATCACACAAGAAAAGGAGAGAATGGCATAGAATGGTCCATCCATCAATAAGGCTCAAAATCTCACCAAGGACAACTCCATCACAAAAGATTCAACCCCATAATTATCAAAACCAACTTATTCACCAAATTATAAGGAATTCAATCAATATAAATCAAGAAACCAATTATCCAAGAATGATGAAAATGCAAACTACCAACACAAATCCTAAAAATCCAATGAAAAACATGCCAAATGTATTTTTCTACTGTCAAAATTTTGTTTTTGCTGTTAAAATAAATTCTGTTGTCAAGGAAAAACGTACTGTCTGAAATTCTGCTGTAAATAGCAGCAGAGAAACGCACAAACAACATACAGTAACAGTAAATAGCACTTTCAGACAGTAGACAGTAAAATTCAGACATCAGTAGCTACAGAATAGCTACGCAACAACTAACAGCTTCAGAAACAGCAAATTCAGCAAGTAGTTTCAGACAGTAAACAGTAATTTTCAGCAAACAACAAATAGTAAAAACACAGTAAAACAACAGTTTTTTTTCTTTTGTTTTTTTTTTTGAGAAACAGTAAAAACAACAAAAATTTTTTTTTATTTTATACAATCCTAAAAATTACTAACACAAATCAATATAATCCTAACCACATACTAATTCCTAAAATCAATTCTAAAGTCCTAAAACTACAATTCTCATTCCCCACACTTAAATCATACATTGTCCTCAATGTAAAAATAATCAAATTATAGATCAACAGACAAAGTGTAATGAAAATGTGGGAAAAGAGAAACTCCCCTTCATCCAACTCCTGTCCTGGGAATTCTTGAACCATTTGGCACCACCTATATTAGGCTCATCCAAGTGCTGTCTGAAATGGAATATAGAATGCCAGTATTCAGCACCTTGGTAAGCTCCCTTATCACTTGCAGCAGAGAGTTTTCATTCTGTTCATCCTCCAAGCATGCATGCTCAAAATATCGAGGCAGTGGCTTCTCCAAAAATGGTGGCTACACAACAGAAGGGAGAAACATGGTAGTAGGAGGTGATTCTGCAACCTGGACATCAACAAAGTCAGGTTTATATGTAATTGTTGTAATCAAGCCTGTGCATTCTGACTCTGTTGAATCAGCAGCTACTGTATCAAGTCCAAAACCTGCAGAATCACTACCAGTATTAACAAACTTGTCAATTTCAGCACATGCACTACACATAAAAGAATCAGTACATGAATCACAAGTGTAACCATTGCTGAAATCAGACAAGAATGGAAAATCAAACTCTCCTACAAACTCAGACAAATTTTTATCAACAACAAGTTCAACATGCAGATCATGATACAATACAGAATGGTCCTCAATAGGATATAAACTCATAGCATGTGAATCCATAACATCTGTTATCATAGAATCTGAATACATTGCATCTGAAATCATAACATTTGGACTCATGGGATTTGAACTCATAGAATCTGAATCCATAGCATATGAATCCTGTGATTGCATTTGATGCAAGGTAGTGGCCATTTGCCCAATCTGAATTTCCAGATTTTGAAATGTTGCTTCTGTTTGCTGCTGGAACTATATTCTTGATTATGTGAAGCCATGCACTCAATGAGTTCTCTCAAAGTTAATTCAGCCATAATGTTAGAATAGAATCAAAGAAATCAGAATGAAAAGAAAATGAAGAAACAAAAATAGAAGCAAAAACACAAACAAAATGTTAGTTGACCAAAAACAAAATATTAAAATTGACTCTAAACTCACACACACAAAACAGACACGAATTACACAAAACAGAATAGAAAAACTCAAAAATAGAAGTTCAGAAAGTTGCAAACAGAATTGAAAACTATAATTTGAATTTGAATTGAATTCCCCGGCAACGGCGCCAAATTTGATCGAGGTCGTACTCAATCAAATAATATGAATTAGAGTGTAGTAAGGGTTAGATAACCCAAAGTCGTCTCTCAAGGAATTCAATAACAATTCAGAATATCAGATTTCAGTCCCAAAATTTAGAACCAGAACTTCAGATCGAACTTAAGACAAGTGACTTAAGACGGTTTTAAGACTTCAGACGGTCTTAAGACTTCAGACGGTCTTAAGACTTCAGACTGTCTTAAGAGTTCAGACTGTCTTAAGACTTCAGACGGTCTTAAGACAGGGACTGTCTTAACAGTGCAGAATTTCAGAACGTAATAGAAAGAGGGGGGTTTTTGGTTGTTTGTTTAGAAACAGAGTTTCGCAAGTAAAAAAATAAGAAGGAATAAAATGATGTAAGAAAACAGATTGATTCTCTTGTTCATTCACAATTGATCCTTCATCGGTTAAAAATACATCGAACTCAATTTCCAGAATAAATTCGAATTAACCGAACAAGCGTAAATTAATTCAACAATAATCTCACTCAAGAACTAAGCGAACTTGCTAAACCAGACTAAGTGTACTAGTGACCAGACTAAGCGTACTGGTATGAGATTTCTAATCCTTTACCTCCTGAATTAAGCAAACAGTTGGTTGTTTAGAATGAAGCAAACTAAACCAGAATTCTTAGTGAAAAACAGAATTGAATCATCAACAAGCGTTCAAATACAACTCAAGATTCAAAACCAGAATTCTAAAGGAGAAGATGAAATTGAATTTACTGCAGAAATTGAAATACGAATTTGAGTTAAAATGAACCTCAAAATCCAATGTAAAATCACTCAAGAATCAATCCTCAAGAGTTTAGCAATCCATAAGAGGAAAAACAGAAAAATGAAAATGCAGAAAAAGAAGAAGAAGAAAACCTAGAAAAACAGAGAGAAGGAGAGAGCCAAGCGTCCCCCCAACTTCAATCTGTGTAAAAAATGAAAAAGGGAAAAGTGACGTGAAAGGTGTGTCCAAAGGTTTTTCTAACAGAATTGCAACAGCCCCTATTTATACTAATCCATAAACCACAAGATTAATCTAATGGCAGAGGTAAAATGGGCCTAGGCTAACAGGTTTCAGGCCCAAAAGACTAAAACTGCTTCAGCAACTACTTAAGAAGGTTGTTGTTCCCGCTCAGCTTCAGACAACTTCTGAACGTCAACTTCAAATTGAAAACTGCACCTCATCACTCAGTGGAATATAGTCATATGACCTATCAAATTAAATCTCAGGAAGTTAGTTTTCCAATGCCACTGGAATCACTCAAATCGGACACCTATAGCTCCCAAGATCATCAAAACAAGATGGGTAGGTCAGTAGGCTTAAAAATCCGAATTTAAACAACATTTCTAGTTAAAGCCCAACTAAGTCCAATTTGGTAAATCCCAATTATAACAATGAATTTGATTACAATTATACTCTAAGAAAGCTGCAATTGAAGGTGCAAAGTATGTATGAAATTATGCTCATCATGGATCCTCCTACCCCCAGTTGTCAGTTAGAGACTTTGAGGGACTAAGAAGTGTTTGGATTAGATTATGCTGTATTAAATTAGAAACTTTGTATTTATGATTGATTGTTATTGTGAGCCACTGAGTGGCATATGGATTATGTGTTTTATGTTGTATAAATGGTGTATTCAACTTATGTAAACGTTGGACTTACATTAAGCTTTTGAAGTGTGTTTGTCACGATACCGTTAATGAAGCGAAACAATTTCAGAAATTTGAGAATTATATCTCCAACGGGCATTATCCTTGAATTAAGAAATTAGGACGTTACATTATGGTATCAGAGCAGTTCAATCCAATTGGACGTGGTTAGGTTAGTTGCCTGTGACTTTCTATAATCCTATAGTACAATGTACGCCTTATAGGGACTGGTCACCCTTATATTGTGTGTGTTGTATGCAGGATTATGGTTTGTTAGTTGAGTAGGATGCCTTGATTAGAGAGAGTTTAGGGTGTCTTCTCTAACAAGGCTAGTACAAACCACCTGTTAAGGGGAAAGAATCACACATACCTATTTCATAGAACCCGACCCCCTATCCTAGGCACATAGGAGTGTGTCACCTTTGGAGCATAGTGAACATAAGAATGATTTGGATGGATTGATCTAATTAAACTACTTAGTGAAAGATGAGAAAGTTTGTTGGGTTGTATAGATTGTAAGGGATTTGATTTCCATGGAAGGCTAGAGGAGATCTAGCTTCCATTGAGTGTGGGAGTGGCCCTGACTCCCTACTGTTGTTTATTTGTGATTGGATGGATGTAATCTAGTTACAACCCGAAAATCCTTGGGTTGGGTCCTATTATTTCATTTTCATTTCTCTCTCTTCGATTCTCACTCATTATGGTTGATTGGTGATTTTGTGGTTGATACCTTGATTTGAGGCTAACCTAATATTTATGCTTGGACTTGGGTTATTAAACTTATGAATAATCATGCTTAAGAAATGATAAATGGAGATTATGGGACCATATAAAGATTCGGCAGCTCGAAGGACTTAAAGGGAAGAGTGGCTTAATCTCGATAACTTTTCCCTTGAGTATCATACTTATTTCACCTAACTTTTCTTGCTTATGGTTTAGCTCTTTGTTAATATTTTTCTAATCATGATATTTAAGGGTTATTACTATATCTCCTATCACTTTAAAATGTTATAAGGACTTTGAAAGTTGTTGGAAAATTCATCCTAACTTTGCCCCTAATCATGAATCAATTTATTTTCACTGACCATACTAACCTTGTAGTAATGGTGCTATCCCTTATGCTTAAACTTGTTGTTGACATCTCTCATACCCTAATAAGATGATTTAAATAGTTAAGGAATGATTTAGTTTTGATTTATGGCCTTTAACCTACTCTTTATCATTTCACGGTTTGATTTAGAGCTTGACATAGCTGCTGTTCTTGGTTTAAATTTTGTGTTATGAGTTGATGAATTTTTACTTATCGGATATACCTTGATTTCTGGCTTTGATTTGGTTGATCTTGGTTTTGGCTTGGAACTTGGTTTTTCTGATGTTGGAATGGTTAAGATGAGTGAATGGAGATGGCGAAGAGATGGCATATTTTGGGTTTTATTAACTAAAAGGGGACCAAGAAGGATTTTGTTGAACAAAGCTTAGATTAAGATAAACTATGATACCTTGGCACTTAGACTAAACATTGGTTATCTCATAACTTTCTAATATGGATAGTTAGTAAGTTACATTTTGTTTATGGTCAAGGTATTGGATATATTCCTGGATTTTTATTTTGTTTTAATATTTGGTCTTGATGAGTTGATCATTGACAAATTTTTTTACCAAGTTAGTAGCCTTCTTGAATGGCTTTATTTGGCGGGATGGTTTATTTTCTAAACTTTATTTGTGTTCCTCTACAAACTTGGCTTCTCATGTTTATCACCATATCCATGTTAAGGTAACTATTTGATCCTGTATTTTTATACCATACCTTGCTTCCTAATAGCTAATGATTTTAACCTAGGGGGATTTGTTTCCATGAAGTACTCAAGGGACTTATACAATTGACTTTTACCAATATTTGATTATCTATAAGGAAAGAACTTTAGACTTGAGGAATGAATTTGAAACCTTGAAGAATCATATTAGTTAATTTGGTTTTCTATATGCTATTGTAAGAATAGTGTATTTTTCTTATTCTTATGCTTCCTTCATGATTACGAGTAACTGTTTAGTTTTCCTTACATGAAATTCAATGATTGCGGTCTATGAATGAGTTCTTTATTTTTTCTCTTTCTTTTTCTTGTTGAAGTTCCTCCCTATGGAAATTCATCTAAATGTTACATATATAAATTCAGTTTCTTATATCATACATGGTTTACCTTGATGCTTATAATTTTATTATACCATTCTTTAAAAAGGTTGTCATGATAGTGTTAAATTTTAAAAGGATTTAATAAACTCACTTGATACGTTACTAATATTCTAGTATGACTACTACTTACTTATTTTCAAGCATATTTTAACATTAGCAACTTGGAAACTATAATGTCACAATTTTAAAATGAAGACACGAATGAGTTTCACGGTTCAATGGGAATGAACTTACTCTTAACCTTAGCAACTTCCTTATGTTCAAAGTATGGTTTTATATATATATATATATATATAATTTGATAAATTGCTTTACCGTTTTAGAACCCAATAAACTCATAGTTTTAATCCTATGGATTACTAAGCTTATAACATGGAAAAGAACCTGTGTACTTTATCTAAAATGTTTCATCAACTTGATTTCCAAAATGATTGAATGATTGTATGCAATAGGATAGTCTAGGACTGGGCTACACTTAGGAAAGGTAATTGAGAAGGATAAATTACATAGTTGATGTAGTGATCTTGGTTGAAATGTTTCCCTTAAATAATTTCTACTTTTTCAACTAAGTGAATCTCTCCTTATGAGTTATACCCTTCCTTTGAATTGTGTGATTTGATGTTGAGGGTAGGACTAAGTCACAAAATAACCCATTTAAGAAATGACAAATTGATTGAAGTTATGTTTTGTGACAAACTTGAGGTTTGAAAGTGTTGCATAATTATAAATACTAGTGTTTACCTATGAGATTTATGAATTTATGGAGATGAGTTGAATTGCATGCTTGATGTAGCTGTATACATGGTTGAATGCCTTCCCGCACAAGCATGCAACATTCCTATGTAACGACAAGGACCATATCTTAAGATCCTTGATGTAGGGAAGCTTAGCTCAGTGGACTCCTTTTTTAGAGAAATCTTCTCCTAAAAGGATTCTAGTAAGTCAAGTTTTCTAAGGAAATGAAAATGGTTTGGGTTAGGACAAACATGTTCCATTTGTTAGGTCATGATTCCTAACAGGAGAAACTTATAAGTTTGCAATCACAGGGTGGGGTTGTGCACTCCCCAAGAGCAGGAAAGGATTACACATGAGGACTTAGATCCTAGGAAAATAGAGCAAACCTTATACTGTGGAGAGTAGGGGCATTAGACTAGCCCACAAGATCCTTAATGACATCATAGTGAGAAAATGAAATTTAGGGTTAACAGAGCAAATTTTGAGGGCCAAATTTATTTAAGGGGGGTACAATTGTAACATCCCAAAAATTAGAATCTAGAAATACAGTGGAAGCCTTAGGTTGTGAATCCCACAGCAAGAAGGGAAGTTAGAAGTAAGATGAGAACTTAGGGGTTGGAAGGGAAAATAAGATGAGAGTCGGGGAATCGATTAAGAGTTATGAGTTTTAAAGGAACCAGGGTAGAAGGTGATTTTATGGAAAGGAACAAGGGAATAGAGGAGCATAGTCTCATGGACACTTAGAACCCTTATTGTATGCCCCATTAGGCTTCAACCAACGTTATTGCTTAATTTTGGGTTTTAGGCCTAATGACCTTGGTGCACTAATTCGATAATATCTAGAGTTGTAGGTATCCAATTGAGGTGATTCCACTTGCATTAGAAAGCTATGATCCTGGGCTTCAGTTTGATATGCTATACAATAGCATCCCAATCTCATTCACACCTTCAAACAGACTCATTCTCGCTCAAGTGAGAAACTGCTCACTTGAGGGAAAATATTAGCAGAAACAGGCTTCGAAATGCTGTCAATTTCGCTTGAGCGAGAATCCTCTCCCTCAAGCAAAAATCTGACAGAATGTCACCTTTTCAATTTCGCTCAAGCAAAATTATTTTGCTTGAGCAAAAATACTCCAGACCAGTTTTTAAAAACGAAGATCTAGGGCTTCCAGCCCTCATTTTCCTCTCATTTCTATCATTCTAGAGAGAGGAACTAGAGAGAGAATGGGTAGATTGAAGGAGGAATCATGGATTGGAGCCACCCACACCGTTCGAGAAGCTCGGTTCTCCATTCTCATCCCTCCATTTTCCTCTATTTCCTCCATTAGAGGTGAGTAAAGTTCACACACTTCCACTCCATCTTGTGAATGTTCTCCCTTGTGAGCCCTACCTCTTATCTTCCCTTTCTTGAGGTTGTATGTGACTATTTAGGACTATTTACCGGTTGATTTTAGTTTTATTGAATGTTTGAAATAGATTGAGTTAGATACCCCTATCCAGGGTTTGGAATTGGGAATTTTGTTATGTTTAGGCACTATTGATTTCTTATGCTGAATATTATGAGCATGTTGGTTGTATTCCATGCATTGGTGGTGATTATACTAGAGATTTTCATTTAGGGTTTGATTTGGGGGTTTTATCCTTAGATTCACATGCTTGGGGTGGTGTTGTTACCATGGAAAATGCTTAGATCTATTATGTGTTGTATGTTATCTGTACATGTGATATTGTTGTGTTATGGTATTGCATCTTTTTGGCCTCTGGCCCAGTTAAGACTGAGAAAAAAAGTTTGGCTTCGGCCTGAGAAAATGAGTTTTGGCTTCATCCTGAGAAAATAGCTTCGACCCATTTTGGCTTCGGCTCGAGTAACCTAAAGTGAAAAGATTGATTTAAGAGTTTGGGTTAAGACGAGGTGATTAGTACCCAGAGATTAAGGGTGATTAGTACCCAGTGGAGGTGATTAGTACCCAAGGAAGACGTTCCTTGTAGTCTGAGCTAAGGTCTAGCCACATCGAGTTAAGTGATAAGACCCCGCCTGTCGGGTAATGCAAATCATGCATGGCATATTTGAGTTGGGTTTGCATTTATATGTTTAAATCGAGTTGGAATGATATTAGAGCAAATTATGTATGATTTTGCTTAGCTATGAGTTGCATTTATATGTTATCCCAATTGAGTTAAGATATGATGTGATGATGGAAGGTAATTAGAATAGTTATGTTTGAATTGTGGAACTGTGTTGGGTGTTGCATCTCATATGCCTGCTTTCCCCATGTAACGCCTTAATTTTCTAATTCAGGATTTAGTCCGTTGGAAACCAAACCCCGAATTTAGGAAATTAACCGTGCCATTTTGAATATCAAAAACATTCACAACTTGTTAAGGAACTAACGACAACTTAAACAATTTGTGAAACTCAAACTATTATATACATAATATGTACATATACTCTGGCTCGAAGGCCACCATTCTCCACTTCTCAAAAATAAAAATACATATATACATGTGTACAACTAGCAAAACTAGAGGACTAAGTCTTCAACTCAAGGCTAGACTCCTGCCCCAACTCAAGGATCCGTGCGAGGCGGTACCTGCACACCTAGATTGTGTTCACGAAACGTGTGGTGAGACAATTGTCTCAGTGAAGTACAACTATGCAAATGCAGTGTAGGAACAATGAATAAATGATGTGCAACAGTAATAACATAAACTCATACATAATAATCAACTCAATTAAATGCAATTCATGATGCAACTCACTGCTGTGCCCAGCAGGCATGATCTTATCACTTAAATTGGAGTTAGAACTGAGCTCAGACTACGAAGAACGTCTCCTCCGGGGATGAATCCCACCCATTACTGGATCGAAGTCAAGTTTTCACATAATTACTTATTTTAACTCACGGTCGGAGCCGACTTATATTAACTCACGGTCGAAACCGACTTAATTTAACTCAATACTCATAGTCTCAATGAATTAACAACTAATCAAAGTCATATAACAAGAACATTAAATTTCGTAGCCTAAGGTTTCACATAATTAATAGATAATTTCTCCTAATTCACCCAATACATGAAATCCTTAACAATTAACATTTTAAACATAAAGAAGGGGAATTAAGAGAATTGGGATCATGCTCAAGGTTCTCAACTATAGAAGGTGAAAGTGTGTGAGTTGTACTCACCTATACTCGACAATCGAAGGAAGAAGAACGGATTAAGGTGGATCACTTGATGATTCCTTGCCCCAAAACCCCTCTTCAAGCTTCAATTCAAGCTTCATCTCTCTAAAACTTAGAGTTTCTCTCTCTAAACTAAAAGAAGAAGAAAGAAGGAAAGTTAAATTCTGATTCTAAATTAAGGGTTTAGTGCCTATAAGTGAATTCTCGCTCAAGCGAGATATTCTCGCTTGGGCGAGCGTGTCGGTTGCATACTTTTCCTTCACATTCTCGCTCAAGCGAGAATGATCCAGAAAAGACCCCCTCTCTGGACAATTCTCGCTCAAGCGAGCCCTTCTCTTTTAAGCGAAAATTGTCCAGAGAGCCTCCTAAAAGTTCCCATGTATCTCGCTTAAGCGAGCTGGCTTGCTCAAACGAGATATGAAGAAAACTCAAACTTACCCCTTTTTGCTGCATAATTTGCTCAAGCGAGATTCTAGCTTGAGTGAGAATACTGAAACTTCCAAACTTAGTTTTTATTCTAAATCTTTCTTCTTAAATCATTTTTACACTTTACTCAATACCATTCTTAAAAATCAATATCTTATTCTCTTAATTAGTCTTAATTATCGAGATGTTACACCCCATACTGCTTGTTGCATGCTTTGCTCACTGAGGCACCAATCTCACCCCATGTTGCGAGACACATTTTAGTTATGCAAGATGTTTTGGCTGAATGCTTGGATGGAGATTTGAAGCCCTTAGGGTGGATCCCTCCCACCCCCAGTTGTAAGTTAGAGGCTTTGAGGGACTAAGAAGTGTCTGGATTAGATTATGCTGTATTAAATTAGAAACTTTGTATTTATGATTGATTGTTGTTATGAGCCACTAAGTGGCATACGGATTATGAGTTGTATGTTTTATAAATGATGTATTCAACTTATGTAAACGTTGGACTTACATTAAGCTTTTGAAGTGTGTTTGTCACGATAAGCGAAACAATTTCAGAAATTTGATAATAATATCTCCAACGGGCATTATCCTTGAATTAAGAAATTAGGACGTTACAAGCTTCACAACCCCCCTAAGGTGGTTATTCCCCGAAGGAACCTTTCATGGATTCAAACCCAAGACCTAGGGACTTGGTCTTAGATTCCTACAATCTACTACCAATTGAATCATATTGCTTAGGCGTGGGTTAAATAAATGATTTTATTTTTCTTTTTCAGAAAACTAGTTTTACTTGTTCAAATCCTATTTATTTAATATATAAAGCTCTTTTTCTCTTAACCTAATTTTGTGAGCCTCCACTCTGGTATCTTCTTCACTACTACTTTGATTTTCTCCTTGGTTTTAACGGTTCATTCCTGCTAATTCTGTTTCCTTATTTCTAATGAGAAGAGCTTGTTGTATACTGGGTGATCGTCGCATTTTCACGAATGAATCCTTAAGGATAACATAATTTCATGCCTCATATTATTAATTTTGTTTACAGAGATCATTTCAATAACAATTTTAATGATTTATCGTAGTTTTCATTGTAATATACCACCGTAATTAGTCCCAAATTTGGGGCGTTTTGTTTTACACTGGTTGCTCTCCATTCTCTCTCCAAGACATCGCCTCTACATTTACGATTTTGGGTACAGTTGCAGCCATTAATGTGTTATCACTCCAAGCTTTGTTCCACCGGCAACAACCTCACACATCGATTATTTCCAATGCCAATTTGAATGATTTGAGTTCTATAAGTCTCAACTGTTATATATAATTTGAAATAGAAATAACTAGAACCACTCTTGAATTCTCTAAGTAAAATGTAGAAAGAGAAGTGTAGAAAACTCTATAGTGGGTTTTTAATTAGAGAAGTTCCTAGAAGAAAGTCTAGATCTCTCCATTGTACCTATAAATACCCCATTGTGCATGGCATTTTCAAGCAAGCAAAATTTGAGTTCTCTCTTAGAAATCACATCTCTTCCTCTAACAAAGTGGTATCGGAGCTTGGTTTGATCTAGAGAGTTGAAAAAGAATTATTCAGAGTTAAAAAAAATAAAGTTGAGAGATGGCAAGCAATGTGTATACTGCTTTTCAATTTCCTCGTCTTACAAAAGAAAATTATGAAAAATGGTGTCTTCACATGAAAGCTTTGCTTAGCTTTCAAGGTGTATGGGAGATCGTAGAGAAAGGCTATGAGGAGCCACAAGATGAAGAAAGGTTATCTCAAAATGAGAATGAGGCATTGTTAAAGACAAGGAAGAAGGATCAACAAGCCCTTACTCTCATCCATCAATGTTTGGATGACCTCATGTTCGAGATGGTCACTTATGCTACTAAGTCAAAAGAAGCTTGGGAGATTTTGGAAAAATCTCTCCAAGGCGTTGACAAAGTGAAGAAGATAAGGCTTCAATCACTAAGTAGTGACTTTGAAGCTTTGAAGATGAAGGAATCCGAATCAATTTCGGATTATTTCTCAAGAGTAAAGGCAATTGTTAATCAATTGAAGAAATGTGGAGATAAAATAGAAGATGTTCGTGTGTTAGAGAAGATCCTTCGTTCTTTGACTCCTAAGTTCAATTATGTGGTATGCGTGATTGAAGAGTCGAAAGATCTTGACTCCATGACCATTGAAGAATTAGAAGGTTCTCTACAAGTCCGTGAAGAAAGAATTAAGAGAAGACAAGAAGAGCCATTGGAGCAAGCTCTCAAAGCTCAACCTTCTCTGAAGAAAGATGAAGGATTCGAGAGTCAAAGAGGACGTGGACGAGAAGGAGGATATGGTCGTGGACAAGGAGGAAGAGGACATTGTCATTCACAAGGAGGAAGAAAAAATGGTAGCGCTGAATCAAACAATGAAGAAAGGAGCTATTTATCATCAAGAGGTCGTGAAAGAGCAAGAGGACGAGGCCATGGATATTTTCAAAATGAAAGGAGGTATGACAAATCTGAAGTTGAATGCTATAATTGCCATAAGTTTGGCCATTTCTCTTGGGAATGTCGTAGTTCTCTCAACGACATGGATGAAAAGGCTAATCTTGTTAATGAAGAAGGAGAGCCAACTTTATTACTAACACTAAAAGGTGAAGAGAAGGACACCAATTGTTCGTGGTATTTGGACAATGGTGCTAGCAATCACATGTGTGGATACAAGGAGAAATTTGTGGAGCTTAATGAGATTGTGAATGGAAATGTGTCTTTTGGAGACTCATCAAAAGTCCGTATAGAAGGAAAAGGTACAATTTTAATCTCCTCTAAAGATGGAAGCCATAAGATGATTAATGATGTTTATTATGTGCCTAAACTAAAAAGCAATATATTGAGTTTGGGCCAACTTCTTGAAAAAGGATATGAGATTCTCATGAAAGATAAATATCTTTGGCTTAAAGATCAAAATAATAATTTGATTGCTAAGGTGCTCATGTCAAGAAACAGAATGTTTATCCTGAATCTACAAACTATTGAAGCAAAGTGCTTGAAGGTGAATGTGCAAGATGAAGCATGGTGTTGGCACATGAGGTTTGGACATTTAAACTTTGGAGCCCATAAACTTGGGAGAAAATAAGATGGTGAAAGAGATTCCTGCAATTAATCACCCTAATCAATTGTGTGAAGCATGTCTTCTTAGAAAGCATGCGAGAAGAAGTTTTCTAAAAGTAGCCGCTTCAAGAGCAACCAAGCCACTTCAGCTTGTACATACCGATGTGTGTGGTCCGATCAATCCACCTTCATTCAGCAAGAGTAAATATTTCATATTCTTCATTGTTGATTTCAGTAGAAAAACATGGGTTTACTTTCTTAAACAAAAGTTAGAAGCTTTTGTTGCTTTCAAGAATTTCAACCCTCTTGTAGAAAAAGAGAGTGGCTTTGAAATCAAAGCTTGAGATCCGATCGAGGAGGTGAATTCACTTTAAGGGAGTTCAATGACTTCTGTACGACTCATGGAATTTGTCGCCCATTGACGGCTCCTAGATCTCCACAACAAAATGGAGTAGCTGAAAGGAAGAATAGAACCATTCTCAACATGGCTAGATGCATGCTAAAATCTAAAAATATGCCTAAGGAGTTTTGGAATGAAGTTGTTTCTTGTGCTGTCTGTTTGTCTAATCACTCTACAACGTCAAATCTCAAAAGTCAAACTCCACAAGAAGCATGGAGTGGAAAGAAGCCTAGTGTCAATCATTTGCGTATCTTTGGGAGCATAGCATATGCTCATGTACCGCAACAAGAAAGATCCAAGCTTGATGACCGAAGCGCCAAACATGTCTTCGTTGGTTATGATGCACATTCAAAAGGCTACAAACTATACAACCCGTGCAATGGCAAAGTGGTGGTAAGTCGTGATGTTGAATTTGATGAAGAAGCTACATGGAACTGGGAGGCACAAGAAGAAAGCATCTATTATTTTCTTCCATATCTCGAAGAAGAAGAAGAAGACCAAGAGACTACGATTCAAGATGCAACTCCACCTCCTCTATCACCTACATCTCATGCCTAAGAAGAAAGTACAAGTGAAAGGCCAATAAGGACACGAGATATGTGTGACATCTATGAAAGGTCTAATGAAGTCACTCTTGATGTTGAAGAATTGTATTGCCTTCTAATAGATAGTGAGCCATTAAATTTTAAGGAAGCTGTGAAAAATAAAAGGTGGAGATATGTCATGGAAGAGGAGATCAAGTCAATCGAGAAGAACAACACTTGGGAATTAACAACACTTCCCAAGAGTCATGAAGCAATTGGAGTAAAATGGGTGTGCAAGGCTAAGAAAAATGCTAATGGAGAGGTGGAAAGATACAAAGCACGACTTGTTGTGAAAGGCTATAAGCAAAAGCTTGGAGTTGACTATGAAGAAGTTTATGCACCCGTCGCTCGCATGGACACGATTCGATTATTAATTTCTCTAGCGGCTCAAATGAAGTGGAAGATTTATCAACTTGATGTGAAGTCTGTATTCTTAAATGGCTATCTAGAAGAAGAGGTCTACATTGAGCAATCTTTGGGCTTTGTGGTTAAAGAACATGAAGATAAGGTTCTAAAATTGAAGAGAGCTTTGTATGGGTTAAAGCAAGCACCACGGGCATGGAACATTCGTATCGACAAGTACTTCATAATGGGTTTACTCGATGCCTTAACGAGTATGCTCTTTATGTTAAAACTCATGGTAATGGAGATATTTTGATTGTTTGCCTCTACGTGGATAATCTTATATTCATTGGCAACAATCCAAGTTTGTTTGAAGAATTCAAGAAGGCGATGTCATATGAGTTTGAGATGACAGACATAGGGCTCATGTCATATTATTTGGGCCTAAAGGTAAAGCAATTGGAGGAAGGTATCTTCATTTCTCAAGAAAGCTATGCAAAAGAAGTTCTGAAGAAATTTAAAATGTTTGATTGTAATCCAATGAACACACTTATGGAGAGTGGGATAAAATTGTCAAAGTTTGAAGATGGTGAAAAAGAGGATCCTACTCTACTCAAAAGCCTCGTGGGAAGTCTGAGATACTTAAAATGTACAAGGCCCGATATCCTGTATGCGGTTGGAGTAGTGAGTTGATTCATGGAGACTCCCACTTCTTCTCATATGAAAGTTGCTAAGAGGATACTCCATTATCTAAAAGGTACACTTGATTATGGGCTATTTTATTCTTCTTCTAATGATTTCAGACTCATTGGAACAAATTGTCACACTTTCAACATGTGAGTCAGAATATGTGGCGGCAACTTCTTGTACTTGCCATGCCATTTGGATAAGGAGATTAATGAAAGAACTACATTTGCCACAAGAGGAAGCTACAAAGATTTGCATAGATAACAAATCTGCACAAGCACTGACAAAGAATCCAGTATTTCATGCATGATCGAAGCAAACATAAAGACACAAGATACCATTTCGTAAGAGAATGCATTGCTAGAAAGGAAGTGGAGCTTAAGTATGTCAAGACTCAAGATCAAGTTGCAGATATCTTCACGAAGCCACTAAAATTTGAAGAGTTTCAAAAGTTGAGAGCAAAACTTGGTGTGAAGAAGAAAATTTCAAATTAAGGGGGAGAAGTGTTATATATAATTTGAAATAGAAATAACTAGAACCACTCTTGAATTATCTAAGTAAAATCTAGAAAGAAAAGTGTAGAAAACTCTATATTGGATTTTTAATTAGAGAAGTTCCTAGAAAAAGTCTAAGGCTTCGTTTGGCCCAGCTTTTTATTGACTTATAAGCTACTTTGAAGCTAAAACTAAAAATAAGAGCTTTTAAATGTAAAGTAAAAGTTGTTTGACAGTTTTAAAATTTATTTAATTTAAAAGCTACTTATACATTTCAAGTTGTTTGGTAAAATGTTTAATTTAAAATAAACTAATAATTTTAAAACCCTTTTAAAGAAAATGACACTCATGTTAAATTTAAATTATTCATTTTAAATTTAATAAATATTTTATATTTTAATATGTTTATTATTAAAAATATATTTTAAGATATATATTTAAATAAATTAATTATATAAAAATATGATAAAATATTAGTTTTTATAGATATTATTATTATCATTGACGAGAACCATAAAGAATAATTGTTTAAAAACTAGTTACTAATTATTAAATGAATTAATAGAAATAATAGTATTGTAATAATGAGAACAAATTAAAAAGCAAATATAGCAGATTCAACAAGAAAAATGTATTGAGTAATCAAAGGAATGAATCATCACGTAGAAAGGCTGGTGCAAGAAAAATATATATACAATCTCAATAAAAGTTGAAAATTCCATCAGGTAGAAAACACAATAGATAGAGACGATCAAACATCAAATCAAGGAAGGAAAAC
Source organism: Sesbania bispinosa (assembly GCA_026901365.1). NCBI lineage: Eukaryota > Viridiplantae > Streptophyta > Magnoliopsida > Fabales > Fabaceae > Sesbania > Sesbania bispinosa. Next base: position 413,246 of record QLOH01000699.1, on the reverse strand, counting down.
TGGACAATGGACGAAAAAGGTAGAGATGATGGACGCGTTGAATAAAATAATAACTGAAAAGTACCATAAAATGCAGTTGGTAAGATTCGAATAGTAGGCGCCCGAAAATAAGCTCCACATTTTTCATGAAAAAGCTGCTCAAGATAGCTTTTTTAAAAGCTCATTCTCTTCACTAAAAATAAGCTGCTTAAGTTTTTTAAGAGCTTTTAAGAAAGATTGTTTGGTGCAGCTTCTCCTTAAAGGAGAAGGAAAGCTAAAAAAAAAAGTTGCGCCAAACATATACTAAATCTCTCCCTTATACCTATAAATACCTCATTGTGCATGACATTTTCAAGTAAGCAAAATTTGAATTCTCTCTTAAAAATCACATCTCTTTCTCTAACATCAACTTGCTGGACCGGGGCATTCAGTCGCTCTGGAGGAGTGTGATGCCGAGGCTGGGGAAGCTCATAAAGAATGACCCGTGCAAGGCAAAGGCGGCGGTGCTGGTGCGCATCGGAAGCGTCTTCGCCATCGGCGGCGGGGAGAACTGAGGTGCGATGAACTGGTTGATGGTGTGCCTCGTTCGCGTTGAGTTCATGAGTGTGACGATTGGACGATGAAATAGGCCTTGGTGGAGGTGCTTTGATAGGTGGCTTTGGTGGAGAAAGACTAGGTTGCAGAATTTCAGATTTTCGGTTGCAGAAGAAAAAGAAGAACAAGAAGGTTGCAAAGATGAGGGTTGCAGTGGTTGGTGCTGGGATTAGTGGCTTGGTTTCTGCTTATGTATTGGCCAAAGCTGGAGTGAATGTGATTCTATATGAGAAGGAAGACTAATTGGGAGGACATACCAAAACTGTGAATGTTGATGGTGTTAATGTGGCTCTTGGCTTCGTGGTCTTCAACCGGGTATGCACTACACCCAATTCAATTTTTTTTGTTGTTTGCTTTGTTTCAATTGTTCAACATTCATGAGGATTTTGTTTAGCTAATTTTTTTTTTTTGTAAAGATCGAACTGCCAATTAATCTTAGCTAATAGAGTGCGTCATTTATCATTGTTTCAAACCTTCGGATATGGATTTCTAGTCATTTGGTTTTGAGACATGATTTATATTATCAAAGATTTAATCTTTGCCTTATGAGTGTACATAATGTTATTGAATAAAAGAAGAAAATTGATATATTATGTTTTCATCAGTTGAATGCCATTTTTGCATCGTGGACTGACTTTCAACTTGAGATATTTTCATTGTTAATATTTTATAAGTTTAGTGTAAAAAAGTTTTACACCGATATCCAATCATGTGTTGCCACCTCATTTAATGAATATGACACCTTATATACTATTAAATTCATTAAATGATGTGACAACATATCATTTGATGTCTGTGTAATTTTTTTTACATTCACATTGCATAGTTATTAAATTCATATTTTATATATGATGGTGATTAGTCCTAATTAGGGGTGGGAATAGGCCAGCTGACCTGGCCTGTTTATGGCCTGACCTGACTCGTTTATTAAAAAGGTCAGGCTAAGACTTTTTAAGAGGCTTGTTTAGTTAAATAGGTCAGGCTTCAGGCCTATGAAAAAGCCTATTAGGCTTAACAGGCCGGCCTGTTTAATATAATAATATATAATATATTAAATTAATTATATAAATAACTATAAATATAATTAAAAAATTTATAATATAGTAAAAAATTAGAATGTATTAAATTAATTATATAAAAAAACCAGCTTAAAAGGCCTGCTGGCCTGCATAGGCTTATAGGCCTGTTGGCCTGTTGGTAGGCCTTGTTATAAAACATGCTTCTAAACAAGCTTACAGGTCAAGCCAGACTTTTTCGCAGGCCAGGCCAGACTTTACAAAAAGGCCTGTAACAGGTAACAGGCCAGGCACAGGCTTAAGAATTATGAGTCAGGCCAGGCTCAGGCCTGCCAAAGCCTGACCTGGCCTGGTCTGTTTCCACCCCTAGTCCTAATGCAATTATAGGTGCGCACACACGTATATATCAAGACTTTGTTTTCTTGGTTACAATATTTTTTTTTTTTTAAAATGAAGTATACTTATTAAATTCTGAAAATTAATCAATACAATTAAAGAGAGTCATATATTATGTTATGCAATGCTTTATTGCTCATGATTATTTGACCGGTGGAATCTATTTGAAATGCATCAAGTCATATATATGTGCACCTTTGGCATTCTATTGAAGTGTTTAAAAAGTAGAGTTAGACAATTTTTTGAGCATCAGATGTGGGGGTCGTCTTTGTTAATTTGTGAAGTTTTTGTGTGTAAGAAATATCAAGGAAGATAATTGTGAAATATTATAATTGTTTATACACTTAAAAGAGTATTGTTACGAACATTATTAAGAGATATATATATTAAAAGCATGAGTTAGATAAGTTGTAGTTCGGGGGTTAAAATTATAAGGAAGTGTGGTAATATTTTATTATCACAAGAATATTATATTAAGGAACTTCTTAGGAAGTTTGATTATTTTGAATAATCTATTGAGCATCCTAATGATATTAACCTTTAAAAGGAAAAATAGAGATATTTTGTGTCCAATTTGAGTAAGCCCAATTTATTGGGAGTATATTACATTTTATTAACTTATTGAAAAATAAAATTATTTGCTATGTCTGTAAAACTCAAGAATGAATTTAGAGCGAGGTACCATAAACTATATGGTATTACATATAATGGATTTTCCACTATATTATAATGATATAGTGATGATAATTTGATTTGATTTAGATAAGAATAAATTCACAAGTGAATTTTTTTTTACCCTCAATGGAGGAGTTGTCGCATGGTAGTCCTGTATAAGTATCATCTATAACGGAGGCCAAGTTAATTCTCAACTTGGTAAGATGTGAGAATGATTGACTAAGAAATCTCTTAGTATATATTCCGTTTTGGAAGGAACATGTGTCTTCCAAATCTATATATTGTGATTGCTATGTATAAATAGTAAGAGTAAATACAATTTATAATTAAAATTTGTGACGTATACGTATACATTATTTTTTTAAAGTAGCTATTAAATGATGAGGTTATGTTCCTAATCAATGTGGGGTCAAAAATAAATTTGACCAGTTTCTCACAAAGCCAGAAGCTAGTGAGTAAAACATCGAGGAAAATGAGACTAAAGCCAATTTGATACTAACGGTGAGGGTAACCCAACCTTTGTGATTGGAGATCCATGAAGAAGGTTCATATGGGTAAAAACAAGTCACTTGTTAGTTCTGCTAGCACTATTTATTTTGTCCCTTCCTATGCGGTAGAGGTGCTAGACTGCATTTTGGAGAGAATAAGCTTATAAGGCTTTTAATGATTTTCATAACCCTTATGGGTGGTGAATGAAGTGCAGCAAACACTTGATGAAATCACCTATATGAGTGTCAAATGTGACCGCTTGTATAAGATTAAGACAAAATCTCTATAGAACTCGTTAAAACCAGGCGCGCGCATGGCCTTACCACGCCACACAACGATAATAGCTAGAATTGTGGGGTATAATGTGATTGGTAAGACCTCTAACATACAACAAAATGTATTGGTTCATAGGACATGTTCCACCAACTCACTTGTATGTTAAGTATTATCAGTCTAGGTCTGGTTCATAGTCCAAAAGACACCAGATTCGATGCATTTATCCCATGGTATTAACCCAGGAAGTTCTTTTTTTTTTTCAATTTTTTTAACTTTTGAAATATGTGGGGGATTGTTGGATTTTTTATATATTAAACCCTATTTATTTAATATATAAAGCTATTTTTCTCTTAACCTAATTTTGTGAGCCTTCACTCTGGTATCTTATTCACTATTACTTTGATTTTCTCCCTGGGTTTAATAGAGTTTCATTCCTGCTAGTTTTGTTTCCTCATTTCTAATGAGAAGAACATGTTGTATCCTGGGGATCGTCACATTCTGCGAATGAATCCTTTAGGACAGCGTGATCCCACGTGCCTCAGGTTATTAATTTTGTTTACGGAGGATCATTCAATAACTTGTAGTCGAAATAATCCTATGAAAAAAAATTAATAACCTAAGGCACGTGGAATCACGTTATCCTTAAGGATTCATTCGCGAAATGCGACAATCACCACGATACAACATGCCCTTCCCAAAAATTCTGAGGTATCAAAACTGGCAGGAACGAAATTCCGTTAAACCTAATAATAAACTCAAAGTAATTGTGAAGATATCAGAGTGGAGGCTCTCTCAATTAGGTTAAGAGAAAAGGAGCTTTATATATTAAATAAATAGGTTTTAACCAAGTCAAACTAGTTTTCTGAAAAAGAAAAATATAATCATTTATTTATCCCACACCTAAGCAATGTGGGACTTCTTCCTCTCAAAACTTTTGAAATATATATATATATATATAAAATAGCACTAATCCAACAATCCCCACATATTTCAAAAGTTTTAAAGAAAATATTTGCAAAAATTGAAAAGAAAAATATTCCTAGGATAACGATATTGGACATATATGCATCGAATCTGGTGTCTTTTGAACTATGAACCATATTTATACTGATAGGACTTAACATACAAGTGAGTTGGTGGAGCAAGTTCTATGGACTAAAACACTTTGATCAATATTAGTGGTATACCAATCACATTACACCCCCACAATTCTTGTTGTTATCGCTGTTTTGTGCTAATAGGCCACGCTTGCGCCTGGTATTCATGAGTGCTATAGAGATTACGCCACAATCTCATACAACCAGCCCCACTTGACACTCATATTAGGTGATTTCATCAAGTGTATGCTACACTTCATACACCACCCGTAAAGGCTATGAAAATCATTAAAAGCTTTAAACTTATCCTCTCAATAATGCTGTCTAGCAGCTCTACACCATAGGAAGGGAAAAAAAATTAGCAGAAGTAACATGTGAATTGTTTTTACCCATATGAACCTTCTTCGTGGGATCTCCAATCACAAAGGTTGGGTTACCATCAACGTCAGTATCAAATTAGTTTTAGTCTCGTTCCCCTATATGTTTTACTCACTAGCTTCTTGCTTGGTGAGAAATTGATCAAATTTATTTTGACCACACATTGATTAGGGATAAAATCCTATCATTTAGTAGCTACTTTAATAAATAAAAAAGCATACGTATACGTCTCAATTTTCAATTATAAATTGTATCTACTCTTGCTATTTCCACATAGCAGTCACAATATATAAATATGGAAGACATGTTCCTTCCACAAAGGAATAATGCTAAGAAATTTCGTAGCCAACAATTTTCATATCTTACCGAGTTGAGAATAAACTTAGTCACCATCATAGATGAGACTGTATGGGTCTACTTGGACTACCAAGCAACAACTCCTCCATTGAAGGTAAAAATAAATTCATTTATGAATTTATTGAATTTATTCTCATCTAAATCAAATCAAATTATCATCACTGTATCATTATTATAATATAGTGACAAATCCACTATGTACAGTATTCATGGTACCTCTCAAATCATTCTTGAGTTTTACGGACATAGCAAACTATTTTATTTTCAAATAAATTAATCAATGTAATACACTCCCAATGATTTGGGCTTACACAAATTGGACAATAGAATATCTCTATTTTCTTTTTTGAATATTAATATCATAAGAGATACTAAATAGATTACTTCAAAGTAATCAAACTTCCTAAGAAGTTTCTTAATATAATATTCTTGTGATAACAAAATATTATCACATTTTCTTATGAATGTAATACCCAAATTGCAGCTTGTTTAACTCATGCCTTTAATTTATATCTCTTAATAATATTCACAACAACTATACAAGAAGGTGACGCCTAAGAATATCATGCATTATACCACAACTTTCTTAACAAAAAAAACTAGAAAAGAGGATAATCAAGCACAAAAACACCACTAAAAGCTGGACCCGATTTTTGGTGCAGTCGGTGCAGTCAAGAGATATGGGTCGTCCGATCTTAATCAGACGGTTCAGATGTTGAGATGCTTTTTAATACATCTCGACATTTGAATCGTCCGATTAAGATCGGACGGCCATATCTCTTGACTGCACCAACTGCATATAATCCAAATTCCTAAAAGCTCTAGCCAATAATGCTTATCATGCATTTTATTTGGCAACAAGAACAAAAAAAAAAATTGCCTCAAACACTTTTAAAATATGTTCCTTTACGCCGTGATATGTTCCATTCCATTATATTCCATCTCATTTAAAAAAAAAACAAATAGAGCCTAAAAGAAGTCATGGCTCAAAAGTCATCCTAACTTCCTAGTTAAAAAAATTTCTACTAACCTGTCAAAAACATTGTTCACATATATAATCACCCATTCAACTCTAAAACATAAAATATATAAAAATAATAACCCATTGCATGATAGTATCAAACACCAAGTTTTCACAAAAATAATCAAAACTTTCATTTATTTCCTTTTTATAACAGCATATAAAATATCCAAACAGTTTTTTTCCTAACTGGGAGGGAGTATGGCAAAGCTCATTTGCTTAAGTTCAGATTTGATGGCTGAGCAAATCATTTTACAAGTCCAAAATTTGTGTTAACACTAGCACTATAACAATAGACAAATTATATGTTGCATTAATCATCAATACCATCACAAGATAATATCAGAAAAGGACTAAGCTGCTTGAAAGAACTGTAAAATTATAAACTATCACTTATTCTATGAGAAGCTAAAATTCCAATAGTGCTTAAACAAGTAGTCCTGAAGTTTCTTCAACAAGATACCGTGAAAAACCCAATCTCCCACTTCGTAACTACTTTTTCATTCTCATATTTTCCAAAAATTTTCCGCATCGCTCTTCAGCTTATTAGATATTTTAAAATAAATTGGAGTATATTATTCTATTCTTTAAAAAGAATTTAACTCTACCCTTGATATAATCCCTGAAGCCTGATCGAATCTCTACATTCTTTAGAGCTGAGATACTGGTTTGAAAAAAAAAAAAAAAACCAATAACAGAACCATAAGAAAGCAGACATTTTGTTCAAAATTTACAGAGGTTACAAGATAAAATAAAGCCTATGTAGTTCTCATGCCAATCCAAAATCAACAAATTAAAGAACCATTAATTTCCCAAAATCACACAAAAGGAAATAAAATGTATCTTAAGATGAGAATAGCGTACCAGAGAGAGTTGAAATCAATTCATCAATGTTTGAGGTAAATTGATGAATTGTTGTGAATGATGCTTCTTAAGGTCAAGTGCTTCAACATCCTAGCAACCCATGCTTCATACTCCTCATCATCAAAAACTGGTGGCGGCATTGTTGTGAATGATGCTTCTGCTTCCATAATGTTTTCTCTCAACTCACATATCCCTCAAGATGAATGCTCTTGATATCATAGCAATGGAGAAAGAATAGAATAAATTGCGCAAAGGAAAATGCGATATCTTTATTAGGTGGCTCTATATATAGAGTTGGAGTAGATTACATATTGATAAGATTTTAAAATAAAATAAAATAACATAATCCTAATCTAATGAAAACAGAATCAGCAACTCCTAAAGATTCGATTATGAAAAACAGAAATATTCAAAAATCTAAAGATTAAGTTATCAACAAATAACAATCAATATTTTGTTGTCATGTAGGCAGTTACACAGAGGTGAATAAGAAGTATTTATATTTTCAAATGTGATTTGATTTACAACACAAGAATGAATTATTGACCCAACCCCCTTAAAACTATTGGATAAGCAACTAAACATATGAGGGGCAGGGGAAAAAATGCCTTAGGCCCTCAGCAGAAGCTAACTGACCCAAGGAATTGACCAATAAACCCAAATGAAAATAAAAAAAAAAACTAAATATTTTGTTAGCTCCTTTATGACCTTTATTTTCCTATATTTTGTACTAGTGGTCCAAATATAAATGCTACTAAAGTTTGAACATTGAACCACATAAGATCCATAAGACCCTAAAAAGGATAAACATGTACTCTTGGGCTAGGAAGTCCCAAGTTCACAACCCTAGGAGACAGATAGACTTTTGGACTAGGCCTTTGAGAGGGAATGGGTGTTTTGCCTGCAAATGCTGATGTTCCATGGTTGATTCTTGGTGCTAGATTGAGCTTTTCAAGTGCCAGAAGTTGGAGTTCTGTTGGGTACTCTATCAGTCTCAGACAACCAATCCTAGGTCCAACTCCAGTAGTCCATTTGCTTGATAATGGCTTGTTTTCTTTAACTGAACCTTCCACATTGGAAACCACATTACCTTCTACGTACCCAAATTCCTGCTCCTTAGAAGGTGGGACATCATCATCAACTGATTGCTTCTGCAGGTGAAATTACAAAAAGGTTCAAGAACAAGTAGATGCTTGGTGATTTTAAGTGCATTTGGTTTCACTCTTGAAAAGTCTGGTTTTGGACTTTCCAAAAGTGAAACCAAACATGTAATGGCCAATTTGAAAAGTCTTAAATCTATAGGGTAAAGATGTTTTAATGTTTTTCACCTTTACATTTTTCATATCCACATTATGTTCCTCCAAGAAGCGAATGAAATCCATAAAGTTCTTCTGCGTTGGGCGGTAATGACCACTATAGGGCCATATAGCCTGAATAAGATATAAATAAAGATCAATTTACTTATAAAGGAAATGAAATGTGTTTCAATTTCTTTTTTCCTTTTGCTTAGAAATCCCTATAGTTTCTCTATTCATCTTTCATTTTGTCACATAATTACAAATAATTCTATTTTTATCCTGTCCTGAAAATTATCAATGGTGCAAACATATTGCTAGCATACATGAAGTATTCCATTATGGGCAACCAATCTTCCTGATGCAATGGTAGCACCACCAGCTAGAAAACTAGAGTGTTGAAAGTGGCCTTTGTGCTTCTGTCCAATGTACAAAACTCTAGAGGTGCTAAGAACAAAAATCCACTTTGATTCCTCAGTAGTTTGTACTGGCTTCTTGCTTTGCTTATACACAAGCCTGCCTCCCTCCACAATCATCACTTCATATGCTTCCCTCTCTTTCTGCAAATTGCAAGCAACAAAGTTGAAACTGTTATTGTAAAGAAAACTTTGGGGGTGACTTTGCAATTGCAAAACTTTTGAAAAGCATAAAGTCATTTTCTTATGATATTCATATATAACAGACTCAAAAGCTTTATAGGTGAAGTCTATACTATTGATGCACCAGTTACAATGTTGCATGCACTACAGAATTATTTTTAGTATTATTGTCAATGCCATGTAGTGAAACAACTTATAGCGTGTGTGGTTTACCCAAAATTCACATTTCAAATGTGGATCCGGGTCAATGTTACTCTATGTGATTTTCAGGTAAACCAAACACACACTTACAAGTCCAAGATACTTTATGCGCTGCATCTGCAATTGCTTTCTTGGACACTCCATGTGATTTACATGTCTTCCATCTCCAATATCCAACCTTCATGTCACCAACATACAACAAAGAAATTAGAAAATAGTAATGATATAGGACCAGTTTGGATAAATTTCTCTAGAAGTACTTATGAAAAATAAAATGAATAAAAAGGGTCAAATAAATTCAATTTCTCTCGTAAGTTCAAATTAGTTTTTTCAACTCAACTTTTTTGGAAATTCTTTTATTTAACTTCTTCATAAATAACTAATTTCAACTTATAAGAAAATTTGAATTCATTCATTCTAGTTTCTTCTCCCATAAGTCCTTTTAAAAAAGTTTATCCAAACTGACTCATACTAACACTTGCCCTATTCATAATTTACCAGTAGAAAAAAGGCTGAGAACTCTGGCTATTAAACCAGACATCATAGTAGAAGTTCAGATTGTGCCCATAACGATGACGGGGATCAATCTGCAAAATATAAGGAAAAGTTTACCTCCTTGGATTCTAATAACACATGTGACCAAACAAAAAAAAATTTAACATCTTTGGAAAATTGAAGTAAAAACAATAATAAGATGTAGACGTAAGAGCTTACAGCTTCAAGCCAGTGTCTCAAAGCTAATTTCTGGGCCTTATCATCTTTGGACAAACCTTTTCCCACCTGCCACAGACAATAAAGGAAAAAAGATAGATTGATTAGTATTCAACAAAATTAAAGATTGGGAACTTTGAATTCGTCTCTATGGTCCTAGTCAAATTAAGTTAAGTTCATTAGTATAGATCTTTTAGGCAACAAGTATGGTTCAAAGAAGACTAATATGGGCCCAAACATTGAAGCAAATGACATAAAAAGGTATTCCTTAGTCAAAGTTAATTAAAGTTTCTAATATTAAAGGGTACCTTAGCAGCCATTGTCCCAGCTCTTGCACATTTTGACATAGCTGATTCTGATTTATCAGAGTCAAAATGTGATGTAGAGCATCCATTAAAAGCAGCAAACTGTGAAGCCTTCCACCTGGACCAGAGAAGAAACTTAGGCAATCATTTTGAACAATACACAAGCACTAATTAGTATATTCTTATATCATTCATAAACTTTCTTAGCCAAAAAAATAATAAAAGATGACCAAAAACTTGGATATTGAACAAACCATAGCTCCTCACAAACAATTGCACAATCTGCCAGGACTCTTCTAGTCTTGTAACCTCTGTAAACTTTCTGAAACTTTATTATAGCATGTTCATCATAGGACTTTGGAGAAAACATTGGTTTTGGTAACAAAAATGTGGCGAACATGTCCTTAATTTCCACTTTTGAACCACAATTCTCTTTCACTGGATATTTGAAAGAGAATGTGGTTTGGAGCTTCAGATTTTCCACCTTCCTTCTCTTCAAGCTTATGTCCTTGAAGCTCAATGAGATGTTTCCTTGCTTTCTTATCGCTAACATTTTCATTCCTATGCAAAAATTAGGAACACTGCTTTATATTTTCCAATAATAATAGTAATTTAAAGAGATATTGATCCTCATTAATTATTAGTAGTAACTCATGCAATAATGCTTCAAGTTAAAGGCATAGCAAAAACCATATACATAAAAGTAATAGAAAGTTGAGAAATTTAGGAGGGTGAGACAGAGCTCACCTGAAGTAGAAAGTATATAAGGTTGGTTATATATAGTTTCATGTATACAGCAGAGTTTAGTCTTTGAAATGGCACTTCCAAACCTCCTTTATACTGCATAAGTTTGGAAGAGACATTAGGCATAAATGGAGACCTTTTGGAACTTGGCTACCAAGGAACCGGTTTGGTTTGAATGGAAAATTAAGAGGAAAAGTTGTGTGACTTGTAAGTCTCATAAATTGAGTTATTTTGAATAGGAAAAAAAAATTGAAAACGATGCTGCGACTTGGAGAAGCCACAAGAGGTTTAATTTGAATTCAATGGTTTAAATATTCACACATTATATATATACATGGTTTGTAACATTTTTGGAAGCTGAAAGTGTGAGTATGGTGTGAAAAGAGCTTAGGCTACTGGCTGACGTGGGAAAGAAAAAAGATCAGTCCAATTCCAAAGCTACTAACTCTTGACCTTTATTTCACAAATCACAAACAAGAAGAATGGGTCGATGATTATTGATGTGTGCATGCTTTTAGCAACTTTTTTTTTTTAACATCAATTTTTGATTTAAATGTAGAAAGAACTAAGGGAACAAAGGGAGAGGGAATAAGCTATATAGCTAACTTCCAATCCATTAGGCGTTTATTATGTTATGCTAGAACTAGAAGATATTAATATAGAGTTTCATTCTTCCCAGAAGATTGCTCTTGTGCAATGCTTAAAATGAATTGTTTGAAAATATACTTGCTCAGTTCCTATTTATAAATCATCATTTATAAATTTTTTGTGTTTCTTTTTATGAGTTATTTTATAATTTCAAGGAAGCATTTATTATTATTTTTCTCATTTATCCTTATTAACTTTAATGTCTCTGTTACTACTAATACTATAATAGTGGAATTAGTTAATTCTATTAAATAAGGATAAAACTATAAAATTAAACTATTTTTAAAAATCCCAATAAATTAATTAGTTTTAACTACTTTTATTTGTCTATGTGATTTTATTATCTGTGTGTTATAAATAAGAACGGAGAGAGTAATTTCTATTGAAGAATTTTTATTGTTGAGTGATATTTATGTGTTTTTATCAAATAGTGAATCATTCTTAATTCACCTAATAATTCGCATAACTTTCACCAAATCATATACACTCCATAGAAGATACATGTGAATTTTAACCAATAATAAATAATATGTTGAAAAGAGTGTATTAGTTAGAGAGTGTATTTCTATCTTCCCATAAATACAACTCCTAATCTCTCTCTCTTTGTGCTTGAAAGAAAATTAACACAATTGGCATAGTAGCCCTCATTATCAGTCCATATCATTTTGGGCTTTTGAAATGGGAAGAACTCGTTGAAAGGCCCAATATAATTTTTTCTAGACTTTGAACCAAAATTTATTTCATGGCCTTAAAGTCTTGTTTTTTTCATTTGATGATGGCCTTAAGGTCAAAACAAACATTGTCCCAGTGGACAATGGCTAGTCCATTTGAAATTTCTTAAAACTAGTTCTCCAATGAAGTTCAAGACTTTGACCCAAAAAAATAAAAATGAAAGTTCAAAACTAACATCTTTTTTGACAAAAAAAAAAGCTTTCATAAGGTTTTTTTACCAAAAACAATAAACTCTGTTTCAGGCCTTTGGGAAAAGAAAAAAAAAAAAAGAAAGTTAAGCTTGCCTGTTTTATGGGTAATTTTAGGATAGATAATTTAAGTTTGGGTCTATCATAGACACAACACTATATTACTCATTGTTTTTAAAATCGCATCGGACCGGCCGGTTCGACCGATCCGACCGGGAACCGACCTGGTGACCGGTCCGTTTAACCCAAAAAATCGGAGGAGCTCAGAACCGGTCAAGAACCGGTGAGAATCCGTCGAACCGGTCAAAAACCGGTGAAAACCGATATAAAACCGGTACCAGAAAACCGGTTGAACCGGTCATTTTTAAAAAAATTCAATTTTTTTTATTTTTTTGGTTTTTTTATTTAATCTAAAATATTTTTAAGATAAATAAAGACATATATTTAAGGATTACACATAGATATCTATTATTTTACTAATTATTATTAATTTTTTCTCTTATAATAAGGTCATTTATACTGATTTACAACTTTATATATCTTAATTTCTTATAATTTTGTGTTACTTTATTAATTAAAATATTATATAATATTAAAAAAATATACTTAATTAAAACCGGTTGAACCACGATTCAACCATTGAACCTTGAACCGGTGTCTTCACCGGTTGAATTATCGGTCCGATTTTTAAAACATTAATATTACTAGAAAAAGTAAATTTAAATTTATAAAATATATTATTAAATATTTTAATATTAAATTTATATTATATATAGTAAACGTCTACCATAGACCTAAAAAATAGGGGATCCATCCTAAAATTCCCCCTTATATGATTAAGCTTCCAAAATAAATTTTCACCATAGTTATAGTGTTTTCCGTAAGATTTATAAAATTGATTACTGCGATAAAAATAAATTCTAATGGAAACGACTCAGATATGTTTTGCTATAAAATACAAACAAAATTAAATTATGAAATGTGACCCTAATAAGAACATTATAAGAATGAGACTCACAATTTTTTTTTTAAAAAAATATATCATAAGTGTACTAAAAAACTAAAGGGCAGCTCATATGTGTTTATCGAAAAGAAAAACTAATTATTTAATTAAAAAAAATCTAAAACAAAATAAAAACACAATGAATACTTTTAGTATTTTTATCATAATTTATAATAAACAATTTCTTAAAAATAATACCATAAATTTTTTTTTTAATAAAAAAATTATCAGAGGCACATAGAAAAATGCAAGTGAGAGTTTGGATTTACCTCTATATAACTCTCAAGCCTGATAAATGTTTATTGGAATGCTGATTCTTGTTCTCTCCTCTTCCTTTTATTGTTCTTGTGATAACTGTATAATATTGTAGCTAGCTAAGACAATAAGATTACTTACTTCTGATCAGTGATGACCACCAGACTTAGAACAAATAGAAGGTGCTGTACATATGACAGCAGAGAGGACACTGGTAACTTCTTCTATATGTATATGTCACCAAATGAAGCACTCTGGCTGTGACTAACTCTGCTCTCAGGTAGTTAGATTTATACCACTTTGTGTTTGGCAAGTTGCAACATTTTGTGTTTATCTTGCAGTTTTTTCATTGGTTCCTCTCCAAGTTTTAACTAATTAAGCTTATGATCATTGGTTCCAAGTCTTTTCATTGGCTCTTGGTTTTTACCATTGGCCATGAGTGGCATCAATATGTGCCCCCCTGCATGCTGGAAAATTTGTGATTGTGATCTACATGAACCAAAATGACTCTTTCTTCTTAGAAATGGCCACAAGTTACATCAACAGGTGACCCCTTCAAGGTGGAATATTTGTGACAAACTGATCTAACACGCAATATGCAAACAATATTGGTGGAGCAATGACAACTGATGTCACAAGTTAAGGAATAATAAGGATTATAGTATAGCTTAAGTTATCTCTCATTGGTTATTGCAAAGAAAGTTAGCCTGCGTTGTCTTGAGAGCATCAATGCTCTACTCAATGGGAGCCATTGATTTCAAGGAGTTTTAGATCAATGGCTGAAAATATAAGATTGAAAAAAAAAAACCATATAATGAAGTCTTACAAGTAAATAATATTATAATGTGAAAAAAAAAACCTCAATTTTAAGTAAACCAATGGTAAGCTGATATCTGAGGTAATTTTAGTATAATACATGAATGTTCCCATTATCTTTAGCTTTGTGCTCCAGTTGGGAGTGATTATCATTTATTATTTAAATGAAAAATCACATAATCCTTGTGAAAGAATATTACTTGTTGAACAATGTCAACATGAATCATTGCACAATCTTTTCTTGCTTTCTTTCGCCAACCAATATTTTGTTTTTTTGTTGGGAATCAAAGGTCTATATAATAATATAGGTCCACTTGTTGTTTGCCTAAGCATGCCTACCCCTGTTTGCCCTTTAACATGACTGATGGATGACCTATTCATGTCATTTTGACAAACCTTTCTATAACATTTCGGAGCTTATCATCATTTGTCTATCTTCTTAATGCTTATTCTTACACATACTAAATTGGCCTATAGACCTGTATTATAGTATAAGAACACCCACTTTCCAATTCCTAAAAAAGCTCAGCATAACCAAGAGAGCATCATAGCATCTATAGATAACATCAAAATTATCTTATAAACTTGAATCCAAAGGAAGTGTTTGATTTAACGTTAAAATTTATCAAATTTAAATTTAAATTCTCTAACACAATTATTTTATCACGTTTTAACACTAAACCAAAGTGTGTGTTTGATAGTTGTCCAAATGTAGATCTGCGGTTTTTCAATGTATGTTTTCTAAAAGCAACAATGTGTTGCTTCTTGAAAACAGACCTCGGGATGTGATTTTTTCACAAATGACCGCCTATCCAAACACATACAGACATGTCCTGTAATTGCTATTGAAAAACATGAATTTACCACGTTACAATAACGTTAGAGTAGATTCACGTTTATAAGGTGATTTTATTACTATCCAAACATGCTATAAATGACATCTTTACTTATGTTGAATTGAGTAGAAGTCTATAAAATTAACATAATCAAAATATGATATCAATTTAAAGTTAAACTAAAGCCGGGTCAACCTCCATGTGAACAATCCTAACTTGGACCATAATAAATAATGCAACTAAAATCTGTTCTTCATTGAATGAGAGAAAATATGCAGTACACCCAAATTCAATGCCATCTAAATAGATGGCCAAGATTGGATATTGGTATGGGGACTTTTTCTGCTCCCCAACAACCAACTTGTATAAAGTTGACCCTAGTACCACATTTACACCATTAACTAACTCATTAATTATTTTTCGTGCAGAGGTAATGAATGTCTCAGAGGGTGATGCCTTTTTCCGCTTCATATAACTGGCACTGTGCCATTGATTTCTTTCTTCCGTATATGGCAATGAAAAGCATCAGTAAAAGACAAAGGCTCTGCAATCTAGGTGTCAAAGTTATTATTTTAATCTGATATATATCAGATAATTATGGGTCTTGCAGGTGTTTCGGACCCAAAATGGGTGCTGTTATTCTGGACTTATAGACCACCATATATAGTACTAGTACCCTTTTAGTTTTAGATTGATTTGAGAGAGAAAGTGCTGGCTTGTATTGAAAGGTAAGCAATCAAAGGTTAGAGGCAGAAAGACAGTGGAAAACAGACTAGTCTTAGGACTTCCAAGTGAGTTGTCAAATGAAGGTGAAACTTGCTAGAGGGAGTTTTTTCTACTGTGTAACAAGAAACCTCAATCACTTGCTTGTAAAGCAAAATCTCTCGGTTGATTCAAAGGTTGTGATTTGTGAAGAGTAAAAGAGTAATCCAATAAAGTTTTTGGAGGTCCAAGTCCGTGTTTTTTGGGAATTGCAAGCTTATTTGGTAGCTAGCTACTCTCTCCCTCCTTATATATATTCCAGGATTCAGCAATCATGTCTTGACTCTTGTTGTGAAGGGAAGATTTACATCATCATCATCACATTCATCATTTGCACTTTTGAAACAAAAATAATGAAAGGAAGATTCCTCTGTTTTATGCTAGCTCTCCAAATAATGAGTTGGGTCTCTGTAGCAAGGAGGCCTTTTCCTCCAACTGATGCACTGTCCCATCCAGGTTAGTTAACCTACACACTGTTTTGAAGACATCACTTTGCTAAACCCCTACTTTAATTTTAGTTGCAATTATGTCTTCATCATATTCATACCTCAGCTTAAAAAGGGAAGGCACAGTTTTAACTTTAAATTCAACAGTTAGCAATTATCTGTACAAAATTTCAAACATCTATCCTATAAAATGCAGTATAGGTTATTTATCCTAAAATCACGTTTTAAAGAAAGAATTCAGGTCAACGTTGTTTTAAAGAAAGAATTCAGGTCAACGTTATTCTCAATAGTGCCTGCCAGCAGCGTTAGTCTGGATCTACATTTAAAACGTGATTTTAGGATAACACACTAATCAATTATCTATGAACATTGCTCCTGGATTACTTTACTAACCATTTATTCTTTCTCCCCTATGTTGTATATGCTTCATCAGGTCCAAAAGAGGCACCAGCACCACAGTCTTCACCATCAGACAAGGTGTGTCTTTTTTTCCATTCTGTAAATTTGGATATGATATATCAGCTAACATAGTGTATACTGAGTCAATTTCTACTTTGTTAAAGGGCTCAGAGAAAATGCAAGAAGAAGCTTATGGTAGAGGGGTAAGCAAAATAGGGTCAAGTCCACCAAGCTGTGAGCACAAGTGTTATGGGTGCACTCCATGTGAAGCCATTCAAGTTCCTAGCACCAGTAGCAGACACAGTCATATGGGGATCCAGTATGCAAATTATGAGCCTGAGAGCTGGAAATGCAAGTGTGGTCCTTCCTTCTATAGCCCCTGAATATTATTGTAATTGTTCATTCATATCCATTGAATATAGTCTATCTGCTGCTATTTGTATTGTCTCTCACTCTCAGGTTCATATATATTGCCCCTTTGTATGTACAAACCTCAATATTCAAAGGATTTTATTAAGTCATCCTTGTGACTACAATTAATCAATGCTTCAACTCTTATGGAACCTATTTCTATGTGGCCAATCTAAGTTTAAAGTTTTCAACTACTTTAATAGAATTGTAATTTTGAGAGGTATTTATGAATTACTGATCTCCTTAAAATAAAATAAAAAAGTATATTTCAAAAAAAAAAAGTTTATAATTATAACTTTATAAATTGAGGAAGTAGATTTTAATATTTTTACTATGTATCATATATTTTTTTGGTGTGCTATTATGTAGTTATTAATTGATCTATTTTAATAAATAACACCAAAAACTATATCTTAATAATTAATTTTCTAATTAACGGTAATATTTTCATTATGTATCACATTTCTTGAATATTGACTATTTGTAATTAAAAAAAGAGTAATTTCTGTCATGGTTATTGGTTAAGTTAACCAAGTCATTGGACGTTAGATTTTTTGAAAACTGGATAAGACAAAATAAAAAGAAAATAGGAAAATATACGTATATTCCATGAGCAGGGAGGCATGTCGCAAAAATCGAAGTTACATGCACAAGGTCTGGTCCATATCGTTTGCATGGCCTCAACTAGTGTTTATCAGTCTTCGTTTTTAGACTGGGCAAAGTTTCTCGGGTGAGGTGCCACAGGTTTGCAGGCATAGTTATAGGGTGACCCAAATGATTCAGCAAATTTACCATGTCATAAGTCATAACAGAATCCTCATGATAAATTTAATTGTTCTGTAGTAGTGTCTATGGTGGATGGACCATGTCATGAAACAAATGGTTCACCACTTTATCATTACTCTAATGGTTCGATATAATAATAATAATAATAATAATTTAACTAACGGATCTGAACGCTTTACCTCTAACTCAGACAATGGTTACCATGAGAAACACTTTGAACCACTTTATCATTACTCTAATGGTTCGATATAATAATAATAATAATAATTTAACTAACGGATCTGAACGCTTTACCTCTAACTCAGACAATGGTTACCATGAGAAACACTTGGGTGGACACAAACCCAAAAATGATGTGTTAGACATATCAAATGAGAAACTGCCACCTCATTAAAAATATAATAAAATAATTATAAACAATAAACTGCCAACATGTTTGTCGCCATTTCCGCTAGAGCTGTCAATTTGGGTTGAGCTCGGTGAGCCAACCCGGCCCCAACCCGGCTCACCGGTGGGTTGGGTTGATAAAATATATGCTCACATTTTAGCGGGTCAAAAGTGGGTCAACCTACTTAACTCGTGAGCCAAAGTGGGTTCGAGTCGGGTTGAGGTTGGTTGGCTCACTTTTTAATTTTTATTTAATTTTTATATTTTTTAAGTCATATTTATAATTTTTTATATTTTTTTCTAATTTTTTTGACTTTTTTCTAATTTTTTTTTTATTTTTATAATTTTTTAAGTTAGGTGAGCCAGTCCGCTTAACCCACCAACCCGCGGTGGGTCGAGCCGGGTTGGCATTTTTTCAGCTCACTAGAAAAGTGAGCCAACCCAACTCGGCTCACCTTTAACCTAACCCGTGGTGAGCCAACCCGCGACACCTCTAATTTCCGCTCTCTTCGTTATCGGGGGGTCATTGATGCTCATAGCAAGCTATTCTCACTCATTTAAATCCACTTCTTCAACGATTAGTCATCCTACCACAAAAGCATTTGGGTATGTTATAACTTCCTTTGCTATTCTTTTGGTTCTGGCTTTCTTTTCTTGATATGTTATATTTTCTTTATTTCACATTTGTATAGATTATCCTTTCTTTTCAAATCATTAATTTGTTATTGTCTCATACACAACATGATTATCCTGTTTTAGTAATGTTTTGGAACTATTTTCCCAACTTTATCATTATTTTTTTAAAAAAAATTATAACAATTATTTGCATGGGACAATATGGAGCATGATGAAAATCAGTCACTTGAATTTGATGAGCCTAAAGACATTTTTCTTGGTCAAGTTGTACATAGCCAAGATGAAGCTTATAACTTATATCAAGCACATGCCTTCAAAATGGGGTTTAGTGTAAACAAGGGGAAGGAGTTGTATTATGATAGTGAGAAAAAGTTCATACGCTCCAAATATTATTTTTGTTCCAAGAAAGGTTTAAAAATAATGAAGCTGAAAGTGAAGTGGCTTATGAAAGAGCAAATTAAAAAACAAGTTGTAAAGCAATGGTGCGATTTAATGTGAATAAGGAAGGAGTTTGGAAAATTACACAGTTGGTACTCAATCACAATCACGAGTTTGTGCCACTAGAGCAAAGACACTTGTTATGTTCTATGAGAAATGTATCTACTGTCAAAGGGGCGTGATAAAGTCCATGGTGAATGCTGGTATAAAAGTTACAAAGATTTGGAGTTATTTAGGAGAGGCAGTTGGTGGATTCGATAAACTTGGTTTGACTGCCACTACAAGAAACTTGGTTTTTAGCGACGACTATTCTGCGACGGCCGGACCGTCGCTACGTCGTCGCTACAACATTAAATGCACTATTCAGTGCAATTAATTTTTAGAGACGGCCTAGCTGTCGCTATGAAGTGATAGGTCGTCGCTATAATTATAATTTATTATTTTTTGAAAAAATAATTGTAGCGACGGCCTAAGCGACGACAGGTCGTCGCTACATTAAAAATAAATTTTTTATTTGCGCGCGCACTTTTTATTTTAAACATAGCGATGGCCAGACCGTCGCTTAGTTAAAAACCTGCACGCGTTAAAGCCCCTCCCCCTCCCCTCTTCCCCCATTTCCAAATCTCATTTCCTTCAAACTCCCTTTTCTTCTCATACAGTCACCCCCTATTTTTGTCCCCTCACTCCGTTTATTTTGAAAAATTGACCGATTAAAATGTTCCTCTCCTTCATATGATCGTTTTGAACCAATCAGTTTTTAAAATAGTTGCTTGTAGGTGACGTTAGAGCTCGTTCCAGAGTTATTCCCTTTTCGTAGTCGCAACAAGTACGTTTTTTTAAAGCTTTTATCAATTTATTTATAATTAATATTTTATTTGTTTTATTAATTTATTAATGTGATATAGGAATTAGGTTTATTTGTAATTAATAATTTATTTGTATTTAGTTTTTTATTAATTAATTTATTTGTAATTAGGTTTATTTGTAATTAATAATTTATTTGTAAATAGTTTATTTGTAATTAATAGTTTTAATTAATTTATTTGTACTTAGGTTTATTTGTTTTATTAATTTATTAATGTGATATTGGAATTAGGTTTGTTTGTAATTATAGTTAATTAATTAATTTATAATTATTAGTTTATTTGTTTTATTAATTTATTAGTAATTAGTAATGAGTAATTAGTTTTTTCAATTTATATAATTATTTATTTTTTATATAATGTCTATAGTAATTATAATTAGTTTTATTAGTAATTAATATATTAGTAATTATTTTATTAATTAGTATATTACTAATATGTTATTAATTTTTTTTAATTTATATAATTATTTATTTTTATATAATGTCTATAGTCATTAGTTCCTAGGATGCGTGGTAAAGGTGGAGAGAAGATCCCACCGAGTAGAGGGAGGTCCATCCCTCCGGACGAGCTACGGCAGCAGGTAGCTCGCGCGATGCGGGAGAGGGCCAACCTCTCTCACTCACGCGCTGATCAGATGCCGGAGCATCCATCTACTTCAGCTCTGGCGGGCGCCATGCAGACTTCTTCTTCCTCCCCTCCACCATCTGCTTCGGCGTAGTTCGATGGTATGAGGTTCATCTCGACACCGGGATTAGTTTAGATGCCTCCAGTGCAAGAGGACGTTGTGCCCGACCTAGACGCTGACGACGCTCAGGATGAACTGGATAGGGATGCTGACCAGGAGTCTGATGAGGAGCCAGCTCGGTTCCAGGTTGCCTGCTCAAGCAGACCTCATGAGGCAGACGCTCGAGGTCGGGTTATTATTCTACCATTTGGAAAGGGGTAAGTTTGTTTATTTTTTTCTTTAGAATTGATATTAATATTGAATCTTTAATTGTTTTAACTGTTAATATTGAATATTTTATTTTGCAGGTGGGTGCTTAACGCCCCACCTATCGCAACCATTGGTCATGCGATCCGTTCGCAGTTCTGGGGTCCTCACTACCTTTGGAAGGTCACCCCGAAGGATGTTAGGGATAGGTGGTGGGAGGAGTTCACGGTAATTAAAAACCCTATCCACTTTAAATTTTTTCTTAAGATATGTAAATTTGGCAGGACTTACCATATTTTTATTTTGCAGAGCCGAGTTACTTGGGACCCTTCTGATGAGGCCCAAATCAAGAAGGTGTACGAGCAGAGGGTTGCTCGTCGCCTTCGAGATATGATGAACAAGGCTCGGAAGGTTGGGAAGAGGCCCACGTGGGGTGGTGAGGAGGCTTAGGGGGGTCTTTTGCACTACTGGGACTCTACAAAATTCAAGGGGAAGTCCGCTCGTAGCAACCAGACTTCTAAACGAGGGGGAGCAGTCCACACCACGAGCCGCAGGGCCCACCATGAGGTTGCGTTAGATATGGTTTGTATAAACAAACGCTCTTTTGTATTATATTTCTATTTGTTTTTAAATTAATTAATTTGTGTAATTTTCCAGTGTAGCGACGACAACTTGGGCGGGAGGTCGAGCTGGACGAGTTCTTTGTTGCCACCCACGCCAAAAAGGGGTGGTGGCTGGGTAGATGATCGAGCCTGATCCACCTATGTAAGTGTTTATTTATAAGTGTTTTTTTAATATAATTTCATATTTATGCAATTGAATATATAACTAATAACTAATTTTACTTTTACCTCAACAGACAAATTACAAGGAGCGCCTAAGGGAGGTGAAGTCACAGATGGGGGACCTCCATGACTAATGCCTCCACCAAGCTGGAGATTTGGAGGGATGTTGCGGGTGGCAAGACCTGAGGCCGTTGTTATGGCATCGAGGACTTGGCCTCCAACATTCATCCAGGTGTGACCAGCTTGACTCAGGAGTCCCGGGCTCAACCGAGTGAGAGTACTGACGGGTCCAGGTCACGGAATTCAACTGAGGAGGCATTGCGCCAGGAAGTCCATGAAACAAAGGAGCAGTCTCGGCAAGCCATGGCAAAGACTACAACGTTGGAGGATCAGTTAGCACGACTCCAACGACAGATGCAGCAGATCCTGGACGCTCAGGCTCCAGCTCAGGCTCCAGCTCAGGCTCAGGCACAACCGCACCCCCATTATGATCCCGCCATGGATGACCCCAACAAGTGGATGATGAGGACAAGCAGCCCGCCCCACAGCCCCAACGTGGCCGCCATTAATTTCTTTATGTTTATGTTTTATTGTATTATTTTTTAACAGAGTTTGTGTATATATTTTATATATATATATATATGCTTTTTTTAGTATTGTTTTTATAATTTTAAATTTAATAAATAATAAAATTAATAAATTATTAAAATAAAATATATAATAATAAATTTAAATTTTTTTTAAAAAATTTACCTGTAGCGACGGCCGTGGCCGTCACTACAGCCATCTCTAGATAAAAAAATTAAAAACAAAAAAGAATTATTCTTAGCGACGACCATGCTTTTAGAGACGGATTCAGCGACGGCTAAGTCGTCTCTAGGTAGCGACGACTCACTTTCCTCGTCGCTACTGTATTTAGGACGAGCTACTTAGCGATGTCCACGTGTCTGTCTCTAAGTTGTCGCTACGCAGCCTGCAGAAATGACTTTTCATTGTGTAGCGACGGCCTACAACGAATTTTCTTGTAGTGTATGAAAGATATGCAGAATTATGACTACATTGAAAAGTTGAAATTGATTGAAGTCGTGGATGCTCAATCATCAGTGAATCTCTTGCGGAGTATACAAGCACAAGATCCAATGTTCTACTACAGTGTACAATTAGACCAAGAGTCACGCCTCACAAATGTGTTCCGGAGAGATGGCAAAACCAAAGTAGATTATGATTGGTTTGGGGATGTTGTGGTTTTTGATACCATTTATCGTACTAATAAATACAACTTGATTTGTGCCCCTTTTGTTGGTGTAAATCATGGATGGATGAAACTTTTAATGTTACTTATGCTTCTTTGAAAGCACATTTACAGGTTTCTTATATGTTGTAATTTTAATTGGTTTAACATCTTATAATATTATATTCTAACTAACTATATTTTTATATTCTGTTATAGGTTGATCATCCTTCAAACACTATGTCATTGAATGCAAGCATAGCACAATCAGAATTGTATAGGCTTCAAATGGCTTTAACTGTCATGCCACTTGTTTGGCCTCAAATTCCTCAATCAGTACACGGAATGCAACCTGTTAGGCCACCACCCATTAGACCACCATTAAGTAATGGAAGCCAATTTATGAATGCAAGTCAGCAGGTGGAAACAGTCCAAATGACACAATCGAGTCAAGTTCAGAAGTAGAGTGCATCAACATCACTTACTTTTTATTAGTTGTTGTGTCAAGTTGAGAAGTGGAGGGTATTAGGTCACTAACTTTTTGGGGCTGCACAAACTGATATTGTTTACTTTTTATGTCAATTTTGTATATAGCAGATTATACTATGTAGTGTTTATGTCAAATTTAATATTTTTGACAACTTTTCTGCATATAGTGCATTATGCAGTATGCTTCAACAAATTAAACTAATTCTATTATGCAGTATGGAGAGAGTATTAGTAATTCTAAAGCAACATAACTTCATTAATTTCATATTAATTGTCAATTTTTCACAATATATTGGCCAACCAAAAACCCTTTTTACAACCAGTAAACCAATTTTCAAAAATGAAACTTTTACATTAATAAACACTACAATGTCTTAGCCACATCAATTGCCACTTCTAGGACCCTCCTGCATGTCACCCTATATTGACTTGCTCCTACCTTTCATATTTTTCATGCTAAAGTGGAGACTTTGGTTATCACAAAATATGGAGCAAGTGGTTGTTATGCTTGGGCTGCTTGTACCAATATTGCATATAAGCAAGCTAATCAGATGGAGCATATGTACTTCACTACCTTGTTCAAATGTCCAATGATGAAATACTTTACAGATCTCTTAGAGAGCACAACTGTTGCAGCAAAAAAATATTGGTTTAGCTCTCCATCCATCTTTTTTCTTTCCAACATTTTTTGCCCCTGATTGTTTTAGCCAATATTGTCTTGTTATGCAACTACTGTTTCATTGGGTGAAATATTGGTTTAGCTCTCCTCAATCTTTTCTTTCGAAAGCTACTTCAATCATGCCTTGATTGCTTCTTCTCAAGTCTGGCATCCTATCCACATTAAATAACAACCCACTTTATTTGCCCAAAAATGGCAAAAAAATCCTGTAACAAAAAAAAAACAAAGCAAATAGAAAAGTGAGTTCACAAAGAAAATTCCACCCATTGCTTTAACTGAAACACTAATACTACCTAAAACACAAGATAAAATATATTTAGAAAACAGATTGAACACTCGATAAAAACAATAACTTTCAAACTAATCTTCTAATAAAAACACAAACCGCACTATTACCTGCAACCCCAACTTCGGCTTTTTTTTTTTTGTAGATTTTCGATATTAGAGGGTATTGGATTGGGAACCTACAAAATCAAATTGGAAGGATTGTTGTGATTATGTTGATGATTGGAGAAGATGACCTGAGATGAGGAGATGGGAAGGGCATCAGCGAGAGTGAAAAGAAAAGAGAATGGGAGTCTCCGTACCAGTGTTATAAAACTCGGGCCGGAGATTGACTCGGTCAGGGTACTGAGTCATTAGGTCATTGGTTCAACCAGTGAGTTACTGGTTCAACCGGTTAAACTGGTATATATTAAAATTTATATTTATATTTATATTAAAAAGAATTTAATATTATGAAAAAAATAAATATAAAAAAATAAAAAGTATAAATGACAATTTTTTATAATTAAATCAATAATAACAATAATTCATGCTTTGTTAATAAATAAGTATATTGTTGGATTTATGAAAGATATTAAATAATATATTAGTATATTAAAAAATAATATGTATTTATATTTGATATTATAATTCAAACATATATTTTATATTATTTAATATTTATACTTGTTGAAATAAATATTTTATTGTGCCAAGTGTTGAAATGTGAAAGTGAAACATTTAGTAGTATTATTGGTATATTAAAAAAATAATATGTACTTATATTTGATATTATAATTCAAACATATATTTTATATTATTTAATATTTATACTTGTTAGAAATAAATATTTTATTGTGCCAAGTGTTGAAATGTGAACGTGAAACATTTAGTAGTATTATATATTAAAAGACGCACATATAGTAATAAAAGAGGTGTGGGGGCAGTGGTAAGTGCGCTTTCCTCATTGCCAGCCAATTCCGTGTTTGAATCCCAGATGCAGCATGTAACGTCTTAATTCCTAAATCCAAGAATAATGCCTGTTGGGAGCATATTTCTAAATTTCTGAAATTATTTCACGCATTATGAATATCGGTCAATAGATAAAATCGCTTAGGTAGTCTAATAATTACTTAAGCATAATGTAATTACACTATGTTTATACCCGTGCAATGCACGAGGCCTAAAGTTAATATGTATGGTATAGAATTGTTGAGTCTCAAAAATATTATTAAGAAATTAATAATGTTTTAAGTCTCATACCCTGAGTTTTAATAATTAACAAATTTGGTTAAGTTTCCTGAAAGAAGGAACAAATACTCTTAAAAGCTTCTTCTGTGTTTCAGAAACCTTCTGAAGGAGCAACTCTCTGAAGTTATGCAACCTTCTGAGGTGAAGGGACCTGATGAAGAATCAAGTCCTGCTGAAGATTGTGAACCTTCTGAAGTCGAGAAACATCGTACTGAAATTTGTATCTTCCTGGAAATAAGTTTCTCTGATGATCCCTTTTTGAAGACTCAAGTCTTTCATAGCTTTCTGCCAGCTGTCTGCACACCACTCTTTCTGGAAACGCAAAACAGAATCTTTTTGGCATATTTCAAATCACTGTTCACCAAAAAGGTAGTTCCTGCTGCAAAAATACACTTTGCTCAGAAAAGTAGAGTCAGCGCTGCTGACACCTACTCCTGTTGTGCCTGCTGCTACAAGCAATCAGAGGTGTGTGTCTCAACGGGAAGAAGGCTATTTCAGAATGGGATTTTTTAAGAAAAGTCTAACCGGTCTAAAGATCCTTCTCTTTATAAATACAAGACTTCATTCAGAAGACAATAGAGAATACGTGAACTTGCTGAAGTGCTGCAAAACTCTTTGTGAAATATTTTCATTCATTTCACTTGTACACAACTTTCATATCCTGAGTTACACTCAGTAGATTGTACATCTTACCTAGTTTAGGCTTTAAACTTGTGTAGTTTCAAAGCTTAAGCAATCTCTTTTCATAAACAGTTTTCTGTTTGAGCCTGGAGAGAACTAGTTGTTTAAACAATACCTGGTTTAGAACCTGGAGAGGCTTGGTAGGAAACAATACTTGTTGTATAGAGCCTGAAGAGGCTTGACTGTAAAAGAATACTTGTATCTGTTTAGATAGTGGAAAATCCATAGCTGGTTGACTTTGGGACTGGACGTAGCTCACAGTGAAAGTGAGTGAACCAGTATAAATCTTTGGCTAAGTTTTCTTTACCCTTATCTCTTTACATTTGATTTATACTAACTTGGAAGGTTCTAAGTATACCATTTTATAACGTTGAAACTGGAAATCAAACTCATTTTATTGAAAAACAAGTTTGCAGAACTGTTTTATTAAAACCTGCTGAAGTAACTTCAGCAAGTACCATTCTCCTAGTTTCAGCAAGTTGCTCAAATATCTTTGTGAAAAGTCTTACTTGTTAAAGGTTTTCCTAAATCAGAGCTCAACCTCGGGTTGAGCAACTAACAGTGCTGAGGAAGAAGATCCAAGATGGAAATCTCAACAAGCAACCCTCACTACATTGCATAAGGTGAATCTGTTTCAAGGCCCCCAACTTTTAATGGTACAGATTACCATTATTGGAGAGACCTTATGAAGCTGTTCATTGAGAGCAACAATATAGATCTCTGGGATGTAGTCACTGATGGCGATTATACTCCTACACATGGTGGTGTGCCCATACCCAAAGCAGATTGGACTGGTGAACAAAAAGCCCGTGTTCAGCTTAATGCAAAGGCAAAACTCTACTTAGTTTGCTCCTTGAGTAAATCTGAGTATGAGAAGGTGCATGGATGCTCTTCAGCCAATGAGATCTGGGATACTTTGGCATTGTAACATCCCAAATGTTATTAAATAAATAAAATAAATAAAATAAGAGAAATAAATAAATAATAGTATTAGTAATATTAGTATTTTTGTTAATAATGTTATTTCTAATTAAAAGAGGATGAGTGGGTTGAGGGTGGGCCCAACCCAGTTAAGCATTTAAGTAAGGAAGGGTTACCAATTCACCCTAATCCTTATTTTTCAAATCGTCAGAGAGCGAAACCATAAGGTGGGGAGAAACGACATCTCAAGAGGAGGTTGCTGCAGAGTGATCATCAAGAAAGAGTCAATCGTTGCTGTTCGATCTTCACCTTCATGGTACGGTGGGGGAAAGGGTGTTGCTTGTATATGTATGTGGGAGTGCTTGGGTAGTGAGGGAAACCATAAGACCCTCTTAGAATTGAAATTCAAATTTGATGTGTATGTTATGTGTTGTGTGATGAAAATCTGTGGTTTGATGCTTAAATGTGTGAATCTTGATGAATCTTGATTGAATTGAAAGAGGGTAGCGAGAATAGCGAAAAAGGGTAAACTAAGGTTTAGCGATTGGTGATAATAATGGAATAACTGTGAAAGATTGTTGTAAAGATTGGTGTTCTTGTTGATTTTGTTCGGTATAAACGTATATAATTGATGTATTAACAATGAGGATTGATTAGAGGTTAAATAAAAGGGTTTTAAAAAGGGGTAAAGTCGCGAGAACTGTCATATGGTGTCGCGGGTAATCGATTACAGAAGTCTGTAATCGATTACAGGGTTTTCTGGGCTGCGTGGGGTGAGTTTGGCTTGCTGGTAATCAATTACAAGGGGTATGTAATCGATTACCAGAGAGTTTGCTTGCAGGTAATCGATTACAGGGGGCTTGTAATCGATTACCTGAGAGGTGATTGACTGGTAATCGATTACAAGAGGCTTGTAATCGATTACCAAAGTGAAGTTTGTGTCCCAGAGTTGCTGATAATCGATTACAGTTGTGTGGTAATTGATTACCGGGTTAAATTGAGTATGAGTGTGTTGTTTATGTGGTGATTGTGATTCTCTTGTCTGTTGATGTTATTTATACAAATTGTTTGTGGAATTGAGAGACTTAAGTGGTTGTTTATAGAGTATTGATTGTGGTATGAGTATGATAATGATGTGATGTTTGAGGTTTATAATATTGTGATGTATGATGATGATGTGATGTTTGAGGTCTATAATATTGTGATGTATGATGATGACGTGATGTTTGAGGTTTATAATATTATGATGTATGATGATGATGTGATGAGCGTATGAGGTATGAGATGTATGACGATGATGATGCATTGAGCATATGATGTATGAGGTGTATGATGATGATATATTGATCTATCCAACATATGAGGTGTGGTAACTGAACTGCACGGGCACATTGAGGGGGTGCAGAGACCACGATGGTGACATTCGATGCACGGGCCCATTGAGGGGTTGCAACCTAGGGGTGAATATCGATGCACGGGCCCATTGAGGGGCTACAACCTAGGGTTGAATGTTGTTGTGCGGGCCCATTGAGGGGGTGCAACCTATCGGCCAGAGAGGGCGTGAACGGTAGAGCCATCACTGGTAACAACTAGGGAGATTGATGAGGTGCTCCCATTGTGCGGGGTTCCAAGTCATGATCCTTGGGATGAGGTTTGGTGTGCATGACCATAGAGTGAACTTACATTATATTTTACGATGGAATTGAAATGTGTTATGATGATATGAGTATTATATGTTGAGTGTAGATGATGCGTTTTCTTGATGATTTGCGAATGTGATTTATAAACTGGTGATGAGATAATATGTTTGATAATAAGAGTGTGAATAATATGATTATGATATGATTTGATGATGATTATGAGTATATGCGGGTGAGGATAGGATAGCCTTCTATGTGCATGTATGAGTTGGTATTCTTTTCCTCAATGTCTTCTCTGTGGTTAATTTACAGGCGATGATGATGGCACATCAGGTGCCGAGTATTGAATTGAAGGGGTGTCTCTCTGATACTTGTGACATCAAGGCTTAGTAATAGGGGTTTTATTTTTATGTTATTAAGAGGAGATTATGAAAATTATTTTAAGTGCCTTACATGGCCAATATGGATATTTTGATGTTTTAATTATTTTGAAAATCGTTGACTTTAAATTCTATTTAAATCGAGTGATTTTGAATCAATGACGTTTTGTTAGAAAGAGATGGGAACCTTTTTACCCGGTGTGGTCCGTAACTTTTCCTAAATATTTCAAATTGTTGAATGTATAAGAGGTTGGGGTAGAAGAGTGTCACAAGCATCATCCCATGAAGGGACTGATAATGTCAAACAATCCAAGATCAGTATGCTTATTCATCAATATGAGATGTTCAAGATGCAAGAGTTTGAAACCATTGATCAAATGTTTGGGAGGTTTCAAACCATAACTAATGGACTCAAGTCTTTAGGCTGAACCTTTGATTCTGGTGATAACAATCACAAGATTCTAAGTAGTTTACCAAAGGCTTGGAGGCCCAAAGTTACTCCCATTTAAGAGGCTAAAGACCTGAATACTTTAAGAATGGAGGAACTCTTGGGATCTCTCAAAGTTCATGAGTTAGAACTTGTTGAAGATGCTCCAAAGAAAAAATCATTGGCTCTGAATTCCAATTCCAAGCTGCTGAAGCATGGGCCACATAAAGCCATGAAAGCTTAGGAGACTTCAGAAGGTAGTGAAGATTCTGAAGCAAGCTCTGACGATGATGATGATCTGGCCCTTCTGAGCAGGAAGATCAAAAGGATGCTTCAGAAGAAGGGAAAATTCAGAAAGCACTCATCCTCTGAAACCAAAATGGGTAAGTCAGGTAAGGAGTCATTTTCTACTGACAAAATTATCTGCTACGAATGTAAACAGCCAGGTCATATGAAGGTTGATTGTCCCAAGCTGAAGAAACCCTCTTTTAAGAAGAAGAAGTTCTTTAAGAAGAAAAAGGGTTTGATGGCTACATGGGAGGACTTGGATGATTCAACTTCTAAAGATGAGGATGAATCTGCTGAAGGGGCTAATTTATGTCTGATGGCAAGCCAACCCTCTTCAGACAGCTCTGAGTATGAGGTAATCCCTCTAACCTTGCAAGACATGTATGATGATTTGCTGGAAAGTTCTAAGGAGCTTTTCCAAGAGTACAAAGATTTGTCTAGAGCTTATACTGAAGTTGCAAATAAAAATGAAGCTCTTGAGACTAAAAATCTTTTACTTAAGGAAAAACTCCTGAACTTTGAAGCTAGTAGTTCAGAAGGTTTGGTTAAAGAAAATGAGAATCTTAAAAGGCCAGTTGCTGAACTTACTAAGGACCTTGCCAACTTTGTTAATGGGACTGAAAATCTTAACAGAATGTTAGGTATTTAGAAAAACCCCAAGAACAAAGAAGGCTTGGGATATTCAGATAGTGAATCATCACATGATTCAAATTTTAAACCTGCTAATAAAGCTAAGAAAGGTAGGGGATGCTCACATTGTGGGAAGCCTGCACATAATGTGTCTCAGTGCAAGCACAAAAAGAAGGGCAAACCTGTTGCTAACAAAAGAGGACCCAAAAAGATATGGGTACCTAAGTCTCTGATTGTTCCTGTTGCAGATGTGTTTAATAGGACAAAGGAGACACCACAAATGGTACCTGGACAATGGTTGTTCGCGACACATGACAGGAGAAAGGTCTTTGTTCCAAAACCTTAGACCTAAAGATGGTGGAGTGGTCACCTTTGAAGGGAATCAGAAAGGAAAGATCAATGGTATTGGTTCAGTAGGTATATCCCCCCTCTCTGTTATTCATAATGTTCTCCTTGTGGAAGGTCTTCAACACAACCTGCTGAGCATAAGTCAATTATGTGACAGTGGATATGTTGTGTCTTTCACCAGGGATGGTTGTGTAGTCAAAGATGCTTCTGATCAAATCATTTTTACTGTCAAGAGACACAACAATGTGTACAAAATAGATCTTGAGGAACTTGCATATCAAAATGTTACCCGTCTTCTTTTTGTTAAAGATGAAAAACAGATTTGGCACAAGAAACTTGGGCATGCCAGCTTGAGATTAATCTCAAAGTTAACAAAACACAATCTTGTAAAAGGTCTGTCCAAGCTCTCTTTCAAATCTGACATTTTATATGAAAATTGTCTTAAAGGTAAACAAACAAGGAGCTCTTTTAAGAGTAAAAATGTTGTGTGTACCTCAAGACCTTTAGAACTGCTTCACATTGATCTGTTTGGTCCTACAAGGACTGAAAGTATTGCTGGTAAGAAATATGGTTTGGTCATTGTGGATGACTACTCTAGATTCACATGGGTGATATTCCTCAAAAGCAAGGATGACACTTTTGAGAATTTCAATAAATTCTGTAAGAAGGTGCAAAATGAAAAAGGATTTTGCATATCTGCTATAAGAAGTGACCATGGTGGTGAGTTTGAAAACTCAAGCTTCAACATGTTCTATGATGAGAATGAGATCTCACACAATTTCTATGGCAAGAACACCTCAGCAAGATGGGGTTGTTGAGAGAAAGAACAGAAGCTTGCAGGAGATGGGTAGAACCATGCTCATTTCAAGCAACCTACCAAGATCTTTCTGGGTAGAGGCTGTTCACACAGCATGGTACATTCAAAACAGAATTTTGGTAAGACCAATTCTCAAAAGAACTCCCTATAGTGGTAAAAAATGAAGTACCTATTGAAGGACCCTCTGAAGCACCTGCTGAACAGCTCCCTGGTCAACCTACTGAAACTGATCCTCTTCACAGAGTTAATGTTGAGTCTCAGAGTGAACATGTATTTCCTCGTAGATACGGGTGGAGATACATGACTCATCATCCCCGAGAATAAATGATTGGTGAAACTTCAGAAGGTGTAAGTATAAGATCAAGACTTAAAGAAGTCAATAATCTTGCCTTCCTCTATAAAATTGAGCCAAAGAACATTGATGAAGCTCTGCATGATGAAGGGTGGATCCTAGCCATGCAAGAAGAGCTAAATCAATTTTCCAGGAGTGATGTATGGACTCTTATTCCTAAACCCCATGGGAAAATGATTATTGGAACCAAATGGGTGTTCAGAAACAAACTCTCTGAAGATGGTCAAGTAATCAGAAACAAAGCCAGACTGGTTGCTCAATGCTACAATAAACAAGAAGGTATTGACTTCACTGAAACCTTTGCACCAGTAGCTAGGCTTGAAGCCATTTGGATTTTACTTTCCTATGCAACCAATAATGGCATCAAACTATTTCAGATGGATGTAAATAGTGCCTTCCTAAATGGACTCATTGAGGAAGAGGTGTTTGTTAGACAGCCCCCTGGTTTTGAAAATTTGACTTTTCGTGATCATGTTTTTAAACTGAAAAAGGCTTTGTATGGTCTTAAACAAGCTCCCGGAGCTTGGTATGACAGATTGATCAATTTTCTTCTAAAAAATGGGTTTGAAAGAGGAAAGGTTGATACAACTCTTTTTAGAAAAATGTCTAACAAAGATCTAATTCTTGTTCAGATATATGTTGATGACATTATCTTTGGATCAACAAATTCTTCTTTATGCACAGAGTTTTCAAGGCTTATGCAATCTGAGTTTGAAATGAGTTTAATGGGTGAACTCAAGTTTTTCTTATGACTTCAGATTAAGCAAGATTCTGAATGTATTTGGATCCATAAGGAGAAATATACTAAAGAAATTCTTAAGAAGTTCAATATTCATGATTACAAGCCTATGTCAACTCCTATGCATCCTTCAGTAGTCTTGAGTAAAGATGAAGGAGAAGAATATGTTGACCCAACCATGTATAGAGGCATGATTGGATCTCTGTTGTATCTTACAGTAAGCAGACCTGACATTATATTCAATGTATGTCTGTGTGCAAGATTTCAATCAGATCCAAGAATAACTCATTACAAGGCTGTTAAAAGGATTTTCAGATATCTCAATGGTACTACTAATCTTGGTCTATGCTATAAAAAGAGTAAGGACTGCAATACTTGTGGTAGAGCCTGAAGAGTCTTGGTGGAAGAAACAATACTTGTGGTAGAGCCTGAAGAGGCTTGATAGAAAAGAATACTTATAATCTTGCAAGATTAGTGGAAATCCAGTGGTGGTTTGCCCTGGGACCGGACGTAGCTCACAAGTGGTAGTGAGTGAACCAGGATAAATTCTTGGCTGAGTTTTCTTTCCCTCAAACTCTTTCAATTCAGTTTTTAAACTAACAAAGGGGTTTTGAAAAGTTTTCAAGAGCAAAAATCTTAACATCAAACAAAACCATTTATCAAAATTGTCTTTGTGTCTGAACCAAGGTTCAGAAGGTAGTAACTAACTTCAGACGATCTTTCATCATCTGAAGTTTTTACAGAAACTTTTTAAAGTATTTTCTAAAATCAAAAGGTCTCCATTGAAACACTATTCAACCCCCTTCTAGTGTTTCCCTGTTTTTCTTACAGTTGGTACCAGAGCTTATCCTCGGGGTTAGCACCTAATCAGTGCGGAGGACAGAGATCCAATGGAAACTTCTACCAGCAACAAACAATATATCACTGAAGGAGCCTCCATCACGAGACCCCCAACATTTAATGGAGTGGATTACCACTATTGGAGGGATCGTATGAAGTTGTTTATTGAAAGCAACAACATTGATGTCTGGGATGTGGTTACTGATGGATACTACGTGCCCATGCATGCTGGAGTGCCCATACCTAAGGCTGAATGGACCTTGGAGCAGAAGGCTCGAGTTCAATTAAATGCCAAGGCCAAACTCTATCTGATACGTTCCTTGAACAAGTCAGAATATGAGAAGGTTCATGGTTGTTCATCTGCCATGGAGATCTGGGATACGCTTGCAGCAACCCATGAAGGGACATAGACTGTGAAGCAATCCAAGATCAGCATGCTTGTACATCAGTATGAGATGTTCAGGATGGAAGAATCTGAAACTATAGACCAAATGTTTGGGAGGTTTCAGACGATAACCAATGGACTCAGGTAATTGGGAAGAACCTTTGAATCTGGAGATAACATTCGAAAGATTCTAAGAAGTTTACCAAAGTCCTGGAGACCCAAGGTTACTGCCATTCAATAAGCCAAAGATTTAAATTCTCTTAGAATGGAGGAACTACTGGGCTCTCTCAAAGTCCATGAGCTTGAACTTGGGGAGGATGACACCAAGAAGAAATCACTGGCATTGAACTGCAAGGCCAGACAGTCTAGGCATGGTAGCATGAAAGCCATGCAAGCAGAGGACACTTCAGAGGGTGATACTCAATCTGAAGACTGTTCAGAAGATGATGATCTTGCTCTTCTCAGCAAGAAGATTAAGAAAATGCTATAAAGAAAAGGAAGATACAGAAGATCTCAACCTTATAATGTCAAACAAGGTAAATTAGGTAAAGAATTTATTATCACTGACAAAATTACCTGTTTTGAGTGCAAACAGCCAGGTCACATGAAGACGGATTGTCCCAAGTTAAGGAAGCCAACCTTTCAGAAGAAGAAGTTTTTCAAGAAAAAGAAAGGATTGATGGCTACATGGGAAGACTTGGGTGATTCCACTTCAGAGGAAGAGGAGGACACTTCAGAAGAAGCTAACCTCTATCTGATGGCAAGTCTACCATCTTCAGATAGTTCAGACTCTGAGGTAATTCCTCAAACTTTACAAGATCAATATGATGACCTTGTCGAAAGTAGCAGAGAGTTATTCAATGAGTTTAAGGAACTTTCAAGAGCTTTTACAGAAGCTGCTTTAGAAAATGAAAATTTACAAAAAAAAAAAATCTTTCTCTAAAAGAAAAGCTACTTCAGCAAGATCCAAGTAGTTCTGATAATCTTGTTAAGGAAAACAAAAAGCTCAAAAACAAGGTTAGAGAATTAACTTTTGATCTAGCCAAGTTTGTCAAAGGAACTAATAATCTGAATAAATTATTGGGCTCTCAGAGGCATTCCCTTGACAAGAGTGGCTTAGGTTATTCAGACACATCTTCATCTGAATCTTTTATATTTAATATGCCCGATAAAGGACCTAAGAAAGGTAACAGGTGTTCTAACTGTGGAAAGCCTGGACACGTTGATTCTCAGTGCAGACACAAAAGGAAAATAAGACCCAAAGCTAACAAAAAAAGACCCAAGAAGGTATGGGTACCTAAGAATTTGATTGTTCCTGTTGCAGATGTGTTTAACAGGACAAAAGAAACACCACAAATGGTACCTGGACAGTGGGTGCTCGCGACACATGACGGGAGAAAGGTGTTTGTTCCAAAGCCTTAGACCCAAGGCAGGTGGAGTGGTCACCTTTGGTGGAAATCAACAAGGGAAGATCACTGGTATTGGTACTGTATGTATGACTCCTCTATCCCTCATTAAAAATGTGCTTCTGGTTGAAGGACTACAACACAATCTTCTAAGCATAAGCCAATTATGTGACAGTGGATATGTTGTGTCTTTCACTAAAGAAGGATGTATGGTCAAGGAAACTTCATATCATATTCTCTTCTCTGCTAAGAGACACAATAATGTGTACAAATTTGATCTAGAGGAACTTGCTAATCAGAATGTGAAGTGTTTTGATTCCATCGAAGATGAAAAACAGATTTGGCATCAGAAACTTGGGCATGCTAGCCTGAGATTGATCTCAAAGCTAACTAAACATAACTTAGTTAAAGGCTTGCCCAAGCTCTCATTCAAATCTGACATTTTATGTGAAAATTGTCTGAAAGGGAAACAAACAAGACACTCTTTTAAGAGTAAAAATGTTGTTTCAACCAGCAGACCTTTAGAACTACTTCACATGGATTTGTTTGGACCCACTAGAACAGAGAGTGTTAGCAAAAAGAAATATGGATTGGTCATTGTTGATGACTATACAAGATTCACATGG
The DNA here is from genome assembly GCA_026901365.1 of Sesbania bispinosa. Classification (NCBI taxonomy): domain Eukaryota; kingdom Viridiplantae; phylum Streptophyta; class Magnoliopsida; order Fabales; family Fabaceae; genus Sesbania; species Sesbania bispinosa. The sequence continues at coordinate 376,530 of QLOH01000699.1, read as the reverse complement.
GTTATATTCCTAAGAAGCAAAGAGGAAACCTTTGAGAATTTCACAAAATTCTGTAAGAAGGTACAAAATGAAAAAGGAATCTGCATATCTGCTATTAGAAGTGATCATGGGTGGAGAGTTTGAAAACTTAAGCTTCAGACTGTTCTGTGATGAGAATGGGATCTCACACAATTTCTCTGTGGCTAGAACACCTCAGCAAAATGGGGTTGTTGAGAGAAAGAACAGAAGCTTGCAAGAGATGGGAAGAACCATGCTCATTTCAAGCAATCTACCTAGATCCTTTTGGGCAGAAGCTGTTCAGACAGCATGTTACATTCAAAACAGAATTTTGGTAAGACCAATTCTCAAAAGAACCCCATATGAATTGTGGAAAGGAAGAAAACCCAACATTTCCTACTTCCATATCTTTGGATGTGAGTGTTTCATACTCAACACAAAAGATGATTTAGGAAAATTTGATGCTAAGTCTGACAAAGGTTTCTTTATTGGATATTCTGAATCTTCTAAGGCTTACAGAGTGTATAACTCAATAACTTTAACAGTAGAAAAATCTATCCATGTAAGCTTTAATGATTTTAAAGAGACTGATAGGGAACTATCAGATCTTGAAGAGGATTTTGCAGGAATGAACCTGAATCCCGAACTAAAGTCTGAAGGACCTTCTGAAGGTCATTTTGAAGAACCTTCTGAACAAAAGTCTGAACCTGCATCTGAAGCTGAACCTTCTCAGACCAACATTGTTGAGTCTCAGACAGAGTGTGTACCCTCTCACAATCGCGATTGGAGATACCGAACTCATCATCCAAGAGAGAAAATTATAGGTGACACCTCAGAAGGAGTAAAAACAAGATCAAGATTCAGAAGCTTGAATAATCTTACACTTCTCTCTGAGATTGAACCTAAAAACATTGAAGAGGCTCTGCATGATGAAGGTTGGATCCTAGCCATACAAGAAAAGCTGAATCAATTTGTTAGGAGTGATGTCTGGACACTTGTACCTAAACCCCATGGGAAAACTATAATAGGAACCAAATGGGTGTTCAGAAACAAGTTATCAGAAGAAGGAAAAGTAGTCAGAAACAAAGCAAGACTTGTTGCTCAGGGCTATAATCAGCAAGAAGGTATTGACTTCACTGAAACTTTTGCTCCTGTAGCGAGGCTTGAAACCATTAGAATTTTAGTAGCTTATGCAGTAAATAATGGCATCACCTTATATCAGATGGATGTTAAGAGTGCCTTTCTCAATGGGTTTATTGAGGAAGAGGTCTATGTTAGACAACCACCAGGTTTTGAAGACAGTACTTTTCCAGAACATGTTTTCAAACTGAAAAAGGCTCTTTATGGTCTGAAACAAGCCCCAAGAGCTTGGTATGACAGATTGAGCAACTTTTAATCAAAAATGGTTTTCAAAGAGGAAAAGTAGATACAACTCTTTTCAGAAAAATGTCCAACAAAGACTTCATTCTTGTTCAGATATATGTGGATGACATTATATTTGGTTCTACTGATTCTTCATTATGCAAGGAATTTTCTGAACTTATGCAATCTGAGTTTGAGATGAGCATGATGGGGGAACTTAAGTTTTTCCTAGGACTTCAGATTAAGCAACAATCTGATTGTATATGGATCCATCAAGAAAAATATACAAAAGAAATACTTAAGAAATTCAATATGAGTGATTGCAAGTCCATGACTACTCCCATGCATCCTTTTGTTGTTTTGAACAAAGATGAAGGGGAAGAACCAGTAAATCAAACTTTGTATAGAGGAATGATTGGCTCATTATTGTATCTGACAACAAGCAGACCTGACATTATGTTCAATGTATGTCTTTGTGCCAGATTTCAATCCAAGAATTACTCATTATAAAGCTGTAAAAAGAATTTTCAGATATTAAATGGTACTACTAATCTTGGTCTTTGCTATAAGAGAAGTAAGGATTGCAGGTTAGTGGGATTTTGTGATGCTGATTTTGCTGGAGATAGAATTGAGAGGAAATCAACAAGTGGAGGTTGTCATTTCACTTGGTAACAACATGATCAGCTGGTCCAGCAAAAGGCAAAGCACTATTGCTCTTTCCATAGCAGAAGTTGAATATATTGTTGCAACCAGTTGTTGTTCACAACTGCTATGGGTAAAATATCAGTTAGAAGATTTTAACATTAATGTATCTTCTATACCTGTAATGTGTGATAGCACAAGTGCAATTAATTTATCCAAGAATCCCATTCAACATTTTAGGGCAAAACATATGGAAATCAAGCATCATTTTAGTAGAGACTATGTTCAGAAAGGAGTTTTTGATATAAAGTTCATTGATACTGAGCATCAATGGGCAGATATATTCATAAAAGCCCTGACTGAAGATAGATTTAAGTTCATAAGAAATAATCTGAATATCTTGGCTTTATCTGAAATATAATTATTGCATCTAAACATGCATCTGAAGTTGTTGCATCTGAACAATGCATGATTGTCTGAATAGCATGTATGTGTGAAGCAACTCAGTCTGATGACATGGCAAGCTGAAACGTTTGGGTCTTTTTCTCTGAGTAACTACTCTAAGCATGTTTGCACGATCTCCGAAACTTCAACTGTCATCATTACTATGTGTGACAGTTATTTAAGAGACGTGATTGCTACTGTTACTGGCTACTGCTCTCTCTCTCTCTCTCCAAGTGCAAACTGTTGCCTTCCTTGTGCCCTAAGTTCCTTAAGTCTCTCTGTATTCTTCGTCTCCTCTTATTCATAACATGGCTTCCAAGAAATCGGCTGGTGGTCAGATTGTTCCTTCAAGGACTGTAGACCTGGAGATGCTCCGAGCTGGTGGCATTGATCTCACTGACACCTTCGAAGCATGTGGCTGGATTAATTTCTTCTCTGCCATTGACTGTGCATGGCATGAATAGAGTGTGGTGAACTTCTGGAAAAATGCTCGAGGATACGTCTTCCCAGGATAGAAGGTATCAAAGTTTTGAAACTAAGGTGATGGGTATAAAAATCATTGTAGATGCTGACACCATTGCTGCTGTAACTGGTGTTCCCAATACTGGAGATATGTTTCATTTCAGAATGAGAAGTAAAGAATGGTGGAGTTAAGAGATTTACCCAGAAGTTGTACGGGATTGAAGACCCAGGTGATCTGAGAAGCTCTTACTGCATCCTAAGGCAAGGATTCTTCATGCCATCTTGGGGTGTTGTATCTTGCCCAAGTATGGAAGTAAGAATCATGTGTCTGAGCTGGAAAGATTCTGCGTAATCCATCTTTTGGACAAAAAGCCTCTTAATCTAACCCAAGATCATCCTCTACAATATGCTGAAAAGGTTAAATGATTCTGCCTCAAGCTATACTCATACCATGCTTATCACAAAGATTCTGCTGAAGTTCAATGTTCCATTGAAAGAGTGTATGACCACAAAGGTCCTACTCTCTTCTCCTTGACCAACATCAAGAGGATGGGGATTGCTGTGAAGAAGCCCTCACCAGAAAGGACTCTGCTAGAAGAAGCTGTTCAAAACCAAGGCTAGCAGAATTGGAAAAAGTCCTTAGAGATTCTGGAGGAGGAGTTGCAAGGTGACACTCACAAAGACAAGTTCGTGTCTGCTCATACTCCCACTAAAGTTCTGAAGAAGAAAAGAACAAAGATGCTTCAGAAGAAAGAATCACCAGAAGGAGAAATTCAGTTCAGACAATCTGAACCTGCTCAGAGTATGTCTATACATACTTCTGAGATTGTGGGTCAGGTTACTAAGAACCTAGCTTTTGCTACTCAGCCTACTCTCAACTCGGGAGGACAGGTAGAGGACAACAATAGTCTAGAGTCTGAACCAATCTCAGTTTCATTAGATGATTCAACTGAGCCTGTCAAAGTCATCCCTCTTGCTACGAGTCTGCCTGAAGCTGACATCAGACAAGTGGTCGCAGAGATTGGAGAAGAAGAAAAAAAAGCAGAAGGAAGAACAAGAAAGGCAAGACTATGCTCTTGTTGTTGCAGCTCAACAAGCCGTTCTTGAAGATGAAAGGCTTGAGCAAGCCAACAGGCTAAAAAGAAGAAGAGCCAGTGCTAAGACTAGAAGAAATCAAAGGAGAAGACTGTTGTCTCCTGCTGCTGATGCCCCTCAGAGGTTGACTAGAAGTAAAAACATCCAACAAGAAGATGTTGTCGAGTTTCAGAAGGTTGCTGAAGCTCAAAGAAAGAAGAAGTTGGAGGAACTGAGGCAGAAGAAAGCCAGCTACTGAAGGCTCTACGACTCGTGTTAATAGACCTAATGTTCTATTTGGAAATGTCTCATCCTCAGAAAATGAAGCCCCTTCTCCACCTAAAGCTATCAGCACACCAAGAGAAGTACCCCCCACCTTCACCATCTTCTTCCTCTCTATCAGGTTACTCTGAACTTGATTCAGATGTCGAACCAGACTGCACCTGGTTTGGTGGAAATCTTCCTGTTAGTATTCTGCTGAAAGAAAAAGAAAGGAACCTGTCAAGGCAACCTACCTATGATCTAGCTCTACCTATTCGCAGCAATGAACACTTGAAGTGGGCTGTTGAAGTGCCTCACAGATTCTAAATATGCTCACTTCTGTACGAACCAGAGTTACCAAAGGTTCCAAAAATTATATGAAGAATTGCTATTTTTCAAGGAAGCTGCACCATTGTTGTCTCACCCACCATCGAGGTTTTGCTGGAAACTTCCTCAGAAGCAAGACAAAGGAGGATGCTTAGCTCAGGGGGAGGTGGTCTCTCAGACGCTCTTGAGAAGATCAAATATGGAATCATCACTCCTTGCCATAAGTGGAAAGCTTTGGATCCTTTCTCACAGGATCAACTCAATCTATCTCCTGATGAGTGGATCGCTGTCAGAACGGAGTGTCTTGAAGCTGAACTAATTGATCAAAGTTGTTCTAGATCCTTTGGCTGTAGAGATTTCAAACCCCCTCCACCTATTCATACAAAGCCTTCAACTACTATTCTGGTGCAACCAGACAGGATAGTACCTAGGTATCCTTATGCTGACTTATTTTCTATGAAAGACAAAGGACAATGGGATAGTTTCAAAAGGTGCTGGACCTCCAAGAGTGTTATCTGAAGAAGACTGGAACAATCTTGCAGAATATATCTTCATCAACCAAGGCATGGATCATTCACTTTATAATGCCATGTGGGACTTTCACACTGGAATCTTGTTGAGAAGGAAGGGAGTTCATCAGGAACAAGTTGGGATGTTTGCTGACTCTCAAGTGGTTGCAGGATCAACTATAGTAGAAACTGCTACCTTCTTTAGAGGACGCTTTCCATTGTCTGATAGGGATCTCCATTCAGAGTGGATGGTGGCATTTCCTTTTGTTCGCCCTGAATTTTATATCAGAGTGAAGGACCCTTTGCAGTATCACCTACCTACTGATTTTCAGTACTTCAGATTCACCTGCAAGCATATCTCTCTTGCTTTCTACGAAGAGAATCTTGAAGCCGAAGTCAGTGCTTTAGTTGAGGAGAATGAGGAACTTCGTCTGAAGAATCAACAACTTATGCAGAAAACAGATCAGATTTTAGAGACTCAAGCTCAGATTCAAGCTAGTCAAAATCATCTCCGAGAGGCTGTAGTAGCTGAACTGGAAAGGCAGAGACTGGCTATGCAAGAATTGCTTGAGAGAGCTCTGGGAAGCTTAAGACCCAGTTCATGATGATGTCTAGAATGATTCAGACTGTGTTTCCACTGTTTATGTCAATACGTGTTTCCGATTTTAATCCATAAAGTTTTGATTGTTATCATTCTATGTGCTCTCTTTGCTGAACATCAATCTTAACTGCTATCTGTCTGTTGCTTACCATTTTTTATTGATGCCAAAAGGGGGAGAAGTAATATGATGTGATTGGTAGTTATGCAGTATGTAGTATTTACTATGGTACTACTAACAAAATCTGAAAGCAATGCAACAAGTACTTTAGAAAATGTTTCAGAACTAGAAAGGATGAAAGGATGGTTCAGAAGGAGAACATTTCAGAAGGAATATGATCATCTCAGATGAAATATCTGTTTAAGGGGGAGAATTTTCTCAACTAAAACCTTTTTCAGATTTTATCATATTTTATATTTGTCATCATCAAAAAGGGGAAGATTGTTGAGTCTCAAAGGATTAAATATATGAAATTAAAAATATTTGAGTCTCACTCTCTTAGGTTTTAATGAACAACAAATATAAAATATAAAAGGCATTTATATGATACTATGCTCTCACAGGATGTTGCACTATTTCAGATCATATTGTCTGTGTAAAAGATCATCTGAAAGATCAACTTCATCTGAAGAGTGTTTATCATCTAAAGAGTGTTTATCATCTGAAGACTTGAAGATCATCTGAAGCACTCCTTGCATCTGAAGGCTGAAGGTATCAAGTTTAAGGTTTGACCCGTGAAGACGTTACTATGTAAGAAGAACGTTCATCCCATGGTCTAACCCTTTTCAGCATAAGAATCAGAGCTGCTTTCTCTCCTCGTTCAAATGTTTAGCATTTTTAAGGAAAGTCTACAAAGCTGTTGTACCTGCTCAAAAAGCATTGTGTGCACAGACCTGCTGCACCTAAGACTGCTCAGAACGTGTTGGACAGAGTGTGTCTCAACGTCTCCTGAAGCATTTAATGCTATTTGACAACGGGCAACATTTTTCTCAAAGACTATAAATATGCCCATGTAGATTCAAGAAAATAGTGAAGAAAAGTTATCAAAGAAATCTTACTCTGCGTAAACGCTGCAAAAATACTCTGATATTTTCTTTACATTTTCTTATTTGCTTATCCCGAGTAAATCTCAGTTACTTGTACACTTCTGATAAGTTCAATCTATCGTCTGAAAATAGTTGATTGAACTTTATCTGTTTTTATCTTAAAACAGTTTAGGTTACAAGCCTGGAGAGGCTTATTGTCTGAAAGAATACTTGGGTTACACTTGGATAAGTGTCTGAGAGCCTGAAGAGGCTTGGTTGAAGAAACAATACTTGTGGTAGAGCCTCAAGAGGCTTGATAGAAAATAATACTTGTAATCTTGCAAGATTAATGGAAATCCAATGGTGGTTTGCCCTGGGACTGGACGTAGCTCACAAGTGGTAGTGAGTGAACCAGGATAAATTCTTGGCTGATTTTTCTTTCCCTCAAACTCTTTCAATTCAGTTTTTAAACTAACAAAGGGGTTTTGAAAAGTTTTCAAGAGCAAAAATCTTAACATCAAACAAAACCATTTATCAAAACTGTCTTTGTGTCTGAACCAAGGTTCAGAAGGTAGTAACTAACTTCAGACGATCTTTCATCATCTGAAGTTTTTACAGAAACTTTTTAAAGTATTTTCTAAAATCAAAAGGTTTCCATTGAAACACTATTCAACCCCCTTCTAGTGTTTCCCTGTTTTTCTTACAAAATAGTTAGTATAAATCTATCTTTTATCTCTATTATAATTGAGGAATGAGGATTCTCCCTCAATTTACTTCCCTTCCAAGATCATACATTATATTATTATTAATAATTAATTAATTAATATTATTTTTAGTATTAATATCATTACTATTACTATTATTTACTAAAACTTTTAATTTTCCCTTCTAAAACTATCATATCATTGCATTATATATTATTATTATTTCTATTTCTATTACTATTACAATATACTATTAATATTACTTTTACTTTACTATTAATATTAATATTACTATTATTTTCATTACTTCTAGCATGGTACTGGTGTATTCGCAAAGGTAACATTGGATTTGCAGGTGATGTTCGTTTTTACATATATTATTAAATTTTTATAAAATTAATAGTCATATATATCAATTAGTAGAAAATAGTAACCAATACATCATTAATATAATTATAAATTTAAAAAATATATATTGAGACTTAAGATCCCATAACCCAATTACTTTAAACATATATAAAGTGTATGAGAAAAAACTTGTTGGGAGAGTTGAAAAAACTAAAAAAAAAAAGATGAAGTGAGAAAACGTAACATGTGTACCGAGAAAACAATTTTAATATAGAGTAAATAAAAGTAAGAGTAAATTACTTCAACCTCCCCTCTATTTTGCACTTCTAACATAAAACCCCTTCTATTTTGAAAACCTACACAAAACCATTCCAATTTTAAAAGTACATTACACTTGAACTCAATTTTTTATGATACATTTAATAGGAATTTTAGTCAACAGTCAACAATGAACTTTTATATTAAATTGACAAAAATACCCTTACTAACTATTAATTTTTCTTTACCACATATAAATCCTTCAATTTTTAAACTTTACACAAACTCCTTATATTTTATAAATATATTTTTCTTTTTCTTTTGTGTCGGTAAATAAAAGAAAACGCAAAAAAAATATTATATAATTTTTTTTCAAATGACATTATTTTAAATAATAAAATCATAGTTCATACCAGAAAAATAAAAAAATTATTTTAAAAATTTTCATATTGAAAATTTAATTAAAAACTCATAAACTAATAAATGAACCAAAATAATTTATTAAGATTAATTTATGAATTATTAATATATTAAAAATAAATTTACTGAAATGAATTGTAATAAAAAAATTCATAAATTATAAAAAAACTTGATATGTAAAATAATAAATGTTAGGGTAACGAGAAAGAAGGAGAACGAGAAGAATGAATTTTGTACGAGAAAGACTGAGATTTTCACGTTGGGGTTTTATTTGCATTTATCAATTCTAATAATTCAATTAGAAAGGAAGAGGTGTCTTGAGGGTAATGTTGGGTTTTTTTAAAAAATATTTTTAATAAATAATAAAAATTATAAAAATTGGTTTTTTTTGTAGGTTTTCAAAATAGAGGGAGTTTTGTGTTGGAAATGTAAAATAGAGGGGAGGTTAGAGTAATTTACTCTAAAAGTAAATAGATAAATAACATAGATAAGAGAGATATCCATGGTTCTTAAAAGAATCACTTTACTGAAGTGAGAATAAGAAAATCTAAATAAAATAAAAAAACACAAGTAAAAATAAATCTAAACTTATCTATATAAACTTTTTATACTCTAATTTGCAAAATTTTAAAATTTATATCAAAACACTAAAATTACTTTTAATAAATAAGTAATCTATCGATGTGTGTGTGAATTACATTCCCTCCCCTAAGATGGTTAAAATGATTTTTTTCTAGATTTCTCGTCGTTTGTGGTTTTTTTAATTTTTTTTAATATTTTTCTAAAAAAACTCATAATAAATACATATTATATATTTGATGGAAAAAAATCACTAAAATTTAGTTAATGGGTTGAAAGGGTGTCCCAAGATTGTGGGATGTGGCCATAAGCAATTCATGATTAAATTTTTTTTTTTTTTAGAATTTCCTAGTTTTACTTTTAATAAAAGAGATAACAAGTATAAAAAACCACTAAAATAATTTATGTCTTCCTTAAATTATAATTTTAATTTGATACTGATCAATTATATGTGTTTGAAAATAAAAATTATGTGTGTGATCTTCTTTGTAATTAAAATAATTCTATTAAATTCAATGAAATAATTAAAGGAGGATAATAAATGTCCATCTTCTTTGTAATTAAAATAATTCTATTAAATTCAATGAAATAATTAAAGGAGGATAATAAATGTCCATCATTAACAACGTAAAGAAAAAAGTTACAAATCATTAACATTCAATGTTGTTACATTGACTATATTCTAAATAAAAATTAAATGATTATGGTGCAATTAATTATTAAACCAATAATTAAGTGGTATTGCTAAGTATTAATTTGGATTTTTTTAATAAATGGTAGCACTGCTGCACCACAATGTCTATAGGAACGTTACCATATGATTGCGAGCGTTGTTATTGTGGTTGTCAACGACTCAATGTTACGCACATTTTGTTTATTATACGAGGTCTTGTAAGCAAATATTGAAAGATATAATTTATTATACTTAGTAGGTAAAATTACCCACAATAGCAGGTCATTCATTTAATAAAATGGTGAAACACCGGTGTTTCACCCATAAAATGAAACATCCTAGAACGACCCCCCTGAGTTTAATGATTAACTCTCTGAAGTTATGCAATCCTCTGACAGAGCCGGACATTCAACAAGGCAATTCAGGCCGTTGCCTAGAGCCCTCAAATTTATAAGGCCCCCAATTTTTTTTAATAGTACTATTATTGATTTAAATTATTTTTTAAAAAAATTAATAATGTTTGAGATAGGGCCCAAATTTTATAAGGCTCATATCTTACTTTTTTTATATCTCTTTTTTTTTTTCCTTATCATTTAAACTACTTAAAAGTCCACATCCCATTTATTAGTTTTTGCAAATGAAAAGTTACTCAATACTCAACAGTGAGTTTCCTTGTATCTGTAGTATTATTGAACCTATGATCTATTGGCTACTTGTACGATTATTGAAATGGATACAAAGCCCAAGTTCAATGAAAAACATAAGATTCATAGGAAAAAAATTTGATGACACTGTTAGTGATGAGATAGCTCATTCTACTGAAGATTCGTTTCACATTGATGATTTTTTGTATATATTAGATCAATCTATTTCTTCTATTGAGAGTCGATTTGAACAATTTTTAGAAAATGATAACATGTTTGGTTTTTTATTTGATTAAATAAATTTAAAACTTGAGGGGAACATGAATTGAAAAAATATTGTATCAATCTTGAAAATATTTTGAGTTTTGAGGACCATTCTGATATTGATGGTCTTGATTTGTTTTCAGAATTAAAAAAAAATTCTAAGAAATGAAATTAACACACCATTAAAAAGATTGAACTATATAAAAAGATTAGGTTCTTTTCCAAATGCATACATTGCTTATAAAATATTATTAACATTTCCTGTAATTGTCGCGACCGCTGAAAGAGACTTTTCAAAATTAAAATTGATTAAATCACATTTAAGATCAACTATGTTACAAAATAGATTGAATAGGTTAACTATATTATTTATTGAGAGTGAAATGTTAGAATTACTTGATTATAAAACTTTAATAAATAATTTTGCAGCTCAAAAATCATGAAAAATAACGTAAAAATCATTAGTCTATATTAATATGGGCCTTTGTTTTAATTTTTGCCTAAGGCCCCGAAATTCCTAGATACGACCCTGCCCTCTGATGTGATGCAACCTTCTGAGGTGAAGGAACCTACTGAAGAATCAGGTCTTGCTGAAGACTGTGAACCTTCTGAAGTCAAGAAACATCATACTGAAATTTGTATCTTCCTGGAAATAAGTTTCTTTGATGATCCCTTTTGAAGAATCAAGTCTTTCATAGCTTTCTGCCAGCTGTCTGCACACCATTCTTTTGGCAAGGCAAAACAGAAACTTTTTGGCATATTTCAATCACTGTTCACCAAAAAGCTAGTTCCTGCTGCAAAAGTTCACTTTGCTCAGAAAAGTAGAGTCAGCGTTGCTGACACCTACTCCTGTTGTGCCTGCTGCTACAAGCTATCAGAGGTGTGTGTCTCAACGAGAAGAAGGCTATTTCACAATGGGATTTTTTAAGAGAAGTCTAACCGGTCTAAAGATCCTTCTCTCTATAAATACAAGACTTCATGCAGAAGACAATAGAGAATACGTGAACTTGCTGAAGTGCTGCAAAACTCTCTGTGAAATATTTTCATTCATTTAATTTGTACACAACTTTCGTATCCTGAGTTGCACTCAGTAGATTGTATGTCTTACCCAGTTTAGGCTTTAAACTTGTGTAGTTTCAAAGCTTAAGCAATCTCTTTTCATAAACAGTTTTCTGTTTGAGCCTGAGAGGCTTGTTGTTTAAACAATACTTGGTTTAGAGCCTGGAGAGGCTTGGTAGGAAACAATACTTGTTGTATAGAGCTTGAAGAAGCTTGACTATAAAAGAATACTTGTATTTGTTTAGATAGTGGAAAATCCATAGCTAGTTGGCTTTGGGACTGGACGTAGCTCACAGTGAAAGTGAGTGAAGCAGTATAAATCTTTGGCCAAGTTTTCTCTTACCCTTATCTCTTTACATTTGATTTATACTAATTTGGAGGGTTCTGAGTATACTGTTTTATAACAATGAAACTGAAAATCAAACTCATCCTATTGAAAAACAAGTTTGCATAACTGTTTATTAAAACCTGCTAAGTAACTTCAGCAAGTACCATACTCCCAGTTTCAGCAAATTGCTCAAATATCTTTGTGAAAAGTCTTGCTTGTTAAAGGTTTTCCTAAATCAGTTTGAAAATTATAAAATACTATTCAACCCCCCTTCTACTGTTTCCTATGGTTTCTACAAGAATAATATGCTTTCTTCATATACTTCAAACTCTCACGTTTCCTTTTATATTTTATTTTTTTCTTTTCTATTTTTAATTTCTTATCATATTTTTCAATTTCATATTCTTTTCTCACTTTTTTTCTACATCTCTCCTTAATACACATATCACACCCATTTTTTAGATGTAAATAGTTTAAAAATTTAAGAGAAAAGTTAAACATAAATAAATCCATTTGTAAATTCCATAAAATTATATAATTCTAATGTCCCAATACAAGCAATAATAGAAAAGAAGTTGAAAAGGTGTAATTATGAAAATGACAAAATCACTCCACTATATCTTAGAAAAAAAATATAAGCCCACCATACTCCAATCCAAACAAAAGAAATCGGTCTAATGTAAATAAATCGTTACTTTATGATATATCTAAGAACCACAAAGACATAATAAAAAATTTCTGAAATTAATAAGAGTTTGGTACGATATTTTTAAATGAAATTAAGTTCATGAAAAATGAAATTTTACTTTCCACATGATTATTGTTAGCACTCTTTGACTTTATAATATAATTAAAAAAATTACCAAAAACATATTAAATAAATAATGACTAAATTCAATAGAAAACAACCCAGGTCTACGATTTTAAATGAATCCATGTTGGGGTTCTTCTGTCTATTGATTATTTCCCTTACATTCTAACTATCAGTACTTTTAATATGTATTAAGAATATTATTACTAACTAATATTTTTTTCCATACTGATATTTATCTCCAATCATAAGTACTTTCCCACACCAATGTGAATTAACATATTTAGAAAAACACAATAAAGAACACTAGCGACATAAATAAATAATTACATTGTAATAAATTGAAAAAAAAATAGACATATCCTGTCAATGTATTAGTATATAAAAGTTTATCTGATCTCAACAACTTTATTACTCATTTGATGAATGTTATAATTTTATATTCTTTAAGCATCAAAGACCAACTTATTTTGGATACTTTAAAACTAAAAACTTATTTTTTAATTTGAATTTAAGACTATACACTTATTTTTTATCAATCTCTATAGGCATGATGGGATACTTTTGTAAAGTGTGGGTAAACAAGCAAATGAAGAATGCACAAAGAAATACATATTCATATACATATATACATAACATTATTCCTCAATCAACATTACCATTCACATAATATCAATATAAGCCTCTTAGTGATTTACCCATTACCATGGGGTCTTTTCTCTTATAACCTCTGCTAGAACTAAGCTCAGTCTGTACAAGGAACGTCTTCCCTATATCCTTTTCCTCCTGTTTTAATTATTAATCAAGGGTTTCTTTTACTCTTACATATTTCCTCAAGGCTCAAAAGCCCAAAATTCCTCTCACACCAAATTTTGAAAAATGTTCATAATGTAAGAGTCATTCAACTTTCATACACACATCCCTAATCATGCATTATGTAGCCCCAAGACTATAAAATTAATTATGAAAGTTCCTAAATCCCTAGTGCCAAAGATTAGGGTTTACTCCTTTCAATCAATCTTCAAAAATTACCACACATTTATATTCTTCAATCATGAAAAGGAAACGTATATACACCAAGAATCAAGAAAGGGAAGAGATAATAGGGTTCATACAAGAAATACACACATGATGTAGTGAGTGGGTGAACCACACTCACCTCAAAGAGTACCCAACGTAAGGATTGAAGGGGTAGGAGACTTAGTGATTGATGAATCCTCTTCTTCTTCTTCTTCTTCTTCTTCTTGTTGTTGTTGTTGGAAAGCCCCAAGCTTCTCTTCCTCCCTCTAACCTCTCTCTAGAATTGCGAAAAACACAATAAATGCCCCTCATAAATGCCCTAAGTGTGTTTTAAAAAAAAAAACTGATTCGTGCATTCTCGCTCAAGCGAGAATTTTTCGCTTGAGCGAGAGAATTAAGGAAATGTTATGTTTGGGTTCTCGTTCAAGTGAGAGGCTTCTCGCTTGAGCGAGAACGCTCTAGAGAGCACCCCCTCTCTAGATGATTTTCACTTGAGCAAGATCCTCCTCGCTTCAGTGAAAATCTTCCAGAGAGCACCCTTAACTTCCCATGTTTCTCGCTTGAGCGAGAACCTTCTCGCTCAAGCGAGAACCTTCTCGCTCAAGCGAGAATAGCAGAAACCAAAATCCTCATTTTTATTGGTTTTCTCGCTCAAGCGAGCCCATTCTTGTTAGGACCACAAGAAACACTAGAAGGGGGGTTGAATAGTGTTTTAAAATCTTTATAGATTTCCTGGAAAACCTTTCGAACAAGCAAGACAAGCAAGACTGATTTGAAAATATTTGGTTAACCTTCTGAAACTGGGAGTTTCAGCAACTTGCTATGCAACTCAGAAGGTTGAATAAAATCATTTTTGAAATGATTTTCTCTTAGAGAAAAGATTGTTTTATGTTCGGATTAATAAAACAACTTTTCTTAAACCCTCCTTGGTTAGGAATAATCAGATAACAACGGAAAGTAAAGAGATAAGGGTAAAGAGAAAATAACACAAGGAATTTATACTGGTTCACCCACTAACCCAGTGAGCTACGTCCAGTCCCAGGGCAAAACTCCACTGGATTTTCACTAATCCCGCAAGATTACAAATATTATTTTACCCCAGCCTCTCCAGGCGTAATATGAAGTATTCTTTGTTTTCAACTGCTTTTTCAGGCAACTCATGCATTATTCTTTGCGCACCTGGCCTCTCCAGGCCCAACAAGTATTCTTTGTTTTCAACTGCCTCTCCAGTCAACTTAAGCAGTATTCTTTTACAGACAAGCCTCTCCAGGCTCAATGACTATTTTTTCTTCCACCAAGCCTCTCCAGGCTCTCAGACACTTAATAATGTTTACAATATAAACTAAGTTTAAGATTCTGAGAAACTTAAACTCAGGTTCTTCTTGTACAAAGGGATAACTGAGTAAACTCAGGATACAAAGGGTAAATCCAAGTACAAGGAAATTTGCTACAACAGAGTGTTTTGGCTTGAAAGGATTTTCTGATGAATCTTGGCCATTCTCTCTTATGCTTTTCTATTTGCCCTTTCTTTAGCTTCATTTTCATTCTGGATTAGAACATGGCATTTCCGTAGCTTTACTAGCGATTCACCACTGGTTCTCCCACCTTCATAGTCTTCCATGAAGGTATATATATGTTCTGAAAATATAGCCGTTGTGAAACCATCTTCTGACTTCTGATTCAACACAATTGTAGAGAGCTTGCAGTGACACTGTGTAGCAGATTTTGCAGAGATTTCTTCATGCGTGTACAAAACAGTTCTTTGACTCCTACATGAAACATCTTCAAAAAGAGATTTCTTATTCAACTTCTCTTATTTGAGCAGATCATGACTTCTCAAAGTTTTTGCTCAGGATTGCATTTATCCATAAAGGCATATCTTCAGATCTATGACTTTTTGGTTAACAGAAAGCTTTGGTAGATACAAGTCTTCTTTAGTAGGAAGACTTCAGAAGGCATGCGCTTTCAGTAGGTTGTTTCAAAGACTTCAGCAGGATGATCTATAATCTCAGCAAGTTCAGTATAAGCTTATCTTCAGAACGTTTAGCATAAGCAATTTCAGCATGCTCATAATGATAGTATTTTCCTGCAACACATAGAACAAATACCTTGAGCAGAATCTGTTTTCCATTCAAATAACGTGATCAACAAATTTGATAATCATTAAAACCAAGGGTAATGTGTCTTTGATTTAATTTGAATACTTAAATTATTCTTGTTGAGTCTCAAAAATATCATAAGGAAAATTATGATGTTTTAGATAGCTCACTTCTCAAGTTTTAATGCTTAACAAATTTGGGTTAAAATACTTATCATAGATACATAAATGTTTAATGACTTATCTATGATTTCAGAAAGCCATTATGAACTTATAAAGACTGTCTAAAGTGCTTTCAACCTGTCTAAAGTGGAAAAGCCTTCTGAAGGTTCAACTTGTCTGAAGTGTTAAAGCCGTCTGAAGTGCTCAACCCGTCTGATGTGTTGAAGCCGTCTGAAGTGCGCAACCCATCTGAAGTGTTGAAGCCGTCTGAAGTCTCATTAATGACGTGGCACTCTTTGCTGAAGTATGTGAAGACATCTCTGAAGTTCTGCTGAGTCAAGCGTCATCTGCTGCACGTACCTTTTCAAACATATTTATGGCAAGGAACACATAGACCTTTCCTGATATATTTGAATTTCATACACCATTGAGGAAATCCCTGCAACGCAACATTTGCAGCAACAACAGTGGCAGCTTTATGGCAGCAGCAACCTGGTACTTGTGTCAGAAAAATCAATACTCTCAGAAGCATGTCTCACAACAGATTAAATAGCATTTAATGCTATCTCTAAACGGTGGTATTTCAACGGATTGAAGATTGGTTATAAATAGCCCTTCATGAAGACCATCAATAGAGTATATACAAGAAAGTCTAAGAGATATCAAGCTGCGAGTTTTTCTGTAAAAACAATCTGATTTCATATTCATTGTACATCATTTGTATATCCTGAGTATACCTCAGTTTTATTGTACATTGTCTCTGTTTAAGCTTCAAACTTCTGTAATTTAAAAGCTTAGACATATATCTCTGTAAAAATTGTCTTTGAGCCTGGAGAGGCTTGTCTGTAAAAGAATACTTAGTTGTAGAGCCTGAAGAGGCTTGACTGTAAAAGAATACTTGTAATCTTGGTGAAGATTAAGGAAAAATCCAAGTTCTAGTTGGCATTGGGACTGGACGTAGCTCACAGTGGTAGTGAGTGAACTAGGATAAATTCCTTGGCTAAGTTTTCTATCCCTTATCTCTTGTCAATTTATTTATACTAACCAAAGGGTGTTGAAAACTGTTCTGATAATTTTAAAAATCAAGAAACCTTTTTAAAGATCTTTTCAGAAGCCGTCTTAAGAAACTTCAGACAACATCTTAAACCTGTCTGAAACTGTTGTAAACTTAACCGTTTGCGAAAAGCTTCCATAAATTATTAAGAAACACTATTCAACCCCCCTTCTAGTGTTTCCCTGTGTTTCTACAATTCTGAGACTCAACATTCTCCCCCTTTTTAATGATGACAAATTTGTATATCACTGACAAATATTAAAAGGAGAATTTCCTAAATTTAAGTTAAGTAAATACTCTCCCCCTATTTCAGATATTTGAACAGAATGAAGTGCTCCCCCTGAATTTGTGCTTTCTGATTCAACAAGTTTCTTTTTCTAAAACACTTAACTAACAAATATTTGTTAGTGACATTACTCCCCCTTTTGTCATTATTCAAAAGGATGAGTGAAGTAAAAGAGCGTTTAGAAGAGCAATGCAATTCAGATTAAGATGATATTACTATTTCTTTAAAGAATATTTTAAAAACATTCAGAGCAGTAAATATCAACATATAAATCACACCAGATATATCAAGACCAACATAGATGCTTTCAGGAAATTTTCATTATATTAAAATATAACCTTTTTCAAAAACACATATATAAAAATTATAATCATTTATGACAAGGTTTTCTTTTTAAAGAGAATGGCTATCACTGAGCTCATCATTTTCTTCGATTCCAACTTCAGCTTCCAGCTTCAGTAATGCTGTCTTTGTCCTCTCTAAGTCCTTGCGAAGCATAGTGTTCTCCAATCCGCAACCGCTTGACTTCAGCAGACTCCAAGGTTGGTCTGCTTTCAATTGCATCATTTATCACTGTATTTAGACCACCAACCTTAAAGATGCTAGGATGCCTATGGTTGTTCAAATGTTCAACGGAGACATTATTTAGCTTAGGGCGCTTCATGATCACCGTATTGTGAGGCAGGATATCAGTATAGTCCCGTTCTCTTCTAATTATGCCGAATAGAATGATCCAAGGCTTCTTCTGCAGAAGGTTGATAATACAAAACCTCTCCATTTCAGAGTTGTGGTTATCTTCCTCACTTGGAATCATACAACACTTCAGAATATCAAAAAGAACTTTGGGAATATCCTTCAATCCATTCGCACTAAAAATTAGCTTGTTGAAATTTCCTGCACCACCGTTCTGAGCTTCCCAGCCAGATGAGAACACTTCCCCTTCAGCCTTTACATTCAGTGCCTTCTCCCGAGAAGCAGTGTTGACAATGATTTCTTGACCCATCACTCGGGCCTTCAGAAAAGTTCATCTGTCTTGTACCACCACTTTCATCGTGCTTCAGAATTCACGAACATTTCCATCATGCCATTTGCAGTCTATGGCCTCAAAGAAAGGTAGCCACCCAACACTTTCAAAAAGATCGGCAAAATCATATCGTTCTTCAGCAAGACTTTTAAAGTCCACAACTTGTGTTTGAAAGATAGCAGCAGGGGATGCCATTATAAAGAGAAGGAAAGATGAGCCCTTTTTGAAAAGCTGAAAAGTGTTGAGAGCTTAGGTTGCAGAAGGATGTGACACTACAGAGATTGCAGAGAGATGCAGAGGCAAAAGTGACTTTTGAACAGCTTCCCACGTCTTCTATATGTAGGCTCAGATAACTTTTAATGATAGGTAGCGTCGACTTGGGAAAATGTGCATCGTGTACCAGACAGGTGAAAAGCCATTTCTTTTAAGGAACAATGTCATCAATGTTTATGGTTTCAAAAGCTTTTGAAATTACGACTTTTCAATTTTTCGGTTAATAAAATATTATTGTTAGCAAAAAAATTATAATAACCATGCCTGAAGAAATTTGCAATAATTTTTTTATAAAAGAACGCATGCATATAATATATCACACAAGATCAAATATTTTCACCAAAGCATGAATTAGTTGCTGAATTATTAAACAATGTTACCGGCAGAGATACTTGAGGATTTTTTAGGATGTCTATCTGTTGAGACTCAACATTATCTTCAAGGACATACTCGTTGCTTATGTTGGTCATCTTCATAAGTTCTCTTCATAGCTTGTTTCGGTTTCCATCTGGATCTTCTTCCTCCGCATTTGTTGATGCTTAACCCGGGGTTAAGCTCTGATATCAACTGTTAGGACCACAGGAAACACTAGAAGGGGGGTTGAATAGTGTTTTAAAATCTTCACAGATTTCCTGGAAAACCTTTCGAACAAGCAAGACTGATTTCAAAATAGTTGGTCAACCTTCCGAAACTGGGAGTTTCAGCAACTTGCTGATGCAACTCAGAAGGTTGAATAAAATCGTTTTTGAAATGATTTTCTCTTAAAGAAAAGATTGTTTTCTGTTCGGATTAATAAAACAACTTTTCTTAAACCCTTCTTGGTTAGGAATAATCAGATAATAGCGGAAAGTAAAGAGATAAGGGTAAAGAGAAAATAACACAGAATTTATACTGGTTCACCCACTAACCCAGTGAGCTACGTCCAGTCCCAGGGCAAAACTCCACTGAATTTTCACTAATCCTGCAAGATTACAAGTTGTTGAGTCTCAGAATTAATTTAAGTATTTAAATTAGATCCAAGACTCGTTATCCTAGGTTTTAATGATTAAAAAATTAGATTAGACAATAAGAAAACAGGTGCTACTACGAGAGGTATTTGTCTGTGTGTTTCAGGAACTGAATAAAAGCAACCTGCTGAATAGGAGAAACCTGCTGAAGGAGAACAAAAGAAGAGGAAAGCATTGAAGCAACTATCTGAACGCGACCAACTGTCTAAAGAAAATGTGGAAAGAAAAAGTATATCTGTGGAATCAGAAATAAAAGACAAACTTAAAGCCTATGAAAGTTCATTCAGATGAAGCAAACAAACTTCAGATGATTCATTTCAGACAAATAAACAATGAACCACGTAGAAGCAGCTCAACCTTCTGAATCAAAGAAAGGCTTGAAGAGAAGTAACCTGCCAGAGAAGGAAGACATACTAAAGGAAGAACAAAGAAGCAATCTGCTGAAGAAAGGAAAAGACCAACCTACTGAACCAAAGAAAAAGACTAAAAGAAAAGGAAAAGGAGAATGAAGAAGCAACAAGCAGAAGAACAACACAGAAAGCTATCCGAAGACTAAATCAAGTTGTTGATACTGTATTGGCTGAAGAGAAGAAGCACGACTGCAAAAGCTGAAAACTTTAAAAAGGATATCATCTACCAGTCAACACACTGAAAGGATCAACCGTCTGAAGACATGCAATATGTTTAAGAATGTGAACTCACTGAGGAAGTCTCCATATAGAAGAATTAACTTAAGCTGGAGCTACCCAACCTTCTGAAAGTATGTGCGTAATAAAGATTGAACCTGCTGAACACATACTCTCTGAATATAATGACGTGGCATTTCAAACTCTCTGAAGAAGAAGAAGAAGCCAGAAACGTCATACAACTGTCTGAAGACTTATGAGTCAATCTGAAGGATCGTCATGAGAACTACACTCCAATCAGTAAATCCTAAAGAGCAGAAATCAATTCTCCAACAACCTTAAATATGCTCAAATGGCTGCTAAATTATCTGCTCAAATGGCTGCTAAATCTACTACTTCATGTGATTCAAATCCATCAAGGATTAATGAGAAAACCATTCCCTCAAGGATGATTCGTCTCTCTGATTTTGAAGAAGCTGGATTCAATATTACTAAGTACTTTGATGTTGCTGGATAGATCCCATTTTTCAACAACATTTCTAGTGCATGGCATGAGGAAAGTGTTATGGAGTTCTGGAACAACTTAGAAGTTGTTTCTGAACCAAATCACACTGGGATAAACACAACTGTGATGGGGAGATCTCTATTTGTGGACTGTAAACTGCTTACTGAAGTTGAAGGCAGAAAGGGAGAATGTCAATACTGATGAGGACCTACCTGCTGATAGTCCTTTATTGATTCAAAAAGCCTTATCATTTTTTATAATACTCTGTTTTAAAAGATTTATATTCTAAAAAAAACCCATATTTTCTGTACTATAGTATTCCTATTACTGTTTATATCTTCTCTGATTTTATTGCCTAAGTTAAATATGTGTTTTTATGTCTGTGCTGTACACACTATATATTCCTTTGTTTTGATCACCATAATTTTTAATAGGAAAAGAATTTATTTTTGTATATAACGAAATTTGTAAATCAAGTGGTTTTTCAGAAAGTAATATCAAACTCAGGGGGAGTCTCTTTCAATGAAATATCTTTAGAGAAAGATAAATTCCCACAAGTATATGATTTAAGGAGAGAATGTTGGTTGATGAACTTAAAGCTAAATTCTTAAAATATTTCCGTAATGATTAACAAATTTATTTGAGCAAATTCAGATGCTGCCGAAAGATATTTTGGTTTGTGAATGTTTCAGCAAACAGATCTTAAAGAGAACTTATAAAGCCGATCATCAGAAGGAAACACCATCTAAAAAGGAATGATTGATGTGGCATCACTCCTAGTCTCTGAAACTGTTCAGAAGGACATGGTGACTGCTGTTTCTGATAGAGAGGAAGTCAGAAAGGTTATAGAGCACAGAGATCAAGATTACTCCTTTGACGCACAACAAGTGGTATCAAGAGGTATCACAACAAGAAATTTCAGAAACTGAAAGCAACAAGACTGTATTTGAAGAAAAGTTGAGTCTCAGCAACTACAAATCCTGAGTATCCCTGCTGGTAACATTGTTCTACATTACAACTTAAAATCGGTGCCAATGTGAAATTAGTCTGTAAGCATATTGCATCTTGTTAATTTGAAAATACTCGTTAAAGATTTTTTTTTCTTTTCCTTTTCTTCTTCCTTTGTTAAAACAACCTGTTTATTGATAAGTGCCAAATATTAGGATATTTTTGTATGGAATCATGGTACTTTTGGATTAATTGCTTCTGTTTAACAATTAATTTCTCCCAATTCTAGAAGTTTGAATTCAAGCAAGTATTATCTGAGTTTTGGTTTATTTGAAGTCTTTTAATCCCATTTTGTGCTTTAATTTCATGGAACCAAGAAGAGGAGAAAGCAGACTTAGAAGAACTGAGCAAAAAGAAGAAAAGAAGGATTCAACTCTGTTTTATTTTCGCTTGAGCGAATTTATTTCGCTCAAGCGAAATTCGTCTAGAGAGGGTGATTTTTGGGTGCTAAATTCGCTTGAGCGAATTTACCTTTCTTCAGCTTGAAGAATTCTATTCGCTTGAGCTAATATTTTTGGCTCAAGCGAAAATTCACTTAATCAGAAAAATAAAACAGAGTTCGAAAGACAGTTGAAATTAGATTCAGAACGAGACTTTCTAAAAAAGGAAAACTTAAGGCTTACGAGAAGAACGGAAGTTGCGGAAGCACAATCCTTCATCTCCTTTTGATTCTTGGTTGTAAAAGCTATCATGAGTAGTTAATCTTTTCTATTGGAATTGAATGTAATTGACTCGAACTCAGACGTATTCTGGTGATATTTATATATAGTAATCTTGTTTCGATCAATATTGGTATTATCATTCTGTTCTTCATCTTTGATTCTATCTGATCAATAGAGTTATTGAACTTGATTTTTAGATCTAACTGGAAAGTATTTCTGAAAATCCGATCTGAACGAAAATACTCGATATATCGTAATGCTAGGAATAGATTTCGATATATTGATTGCGTATAACACTTGAACATAATGCTGGATAATCTGTTGAATACTTGAGGAATCAATATTCAGGGGATTAATCTTATGAATTTTATACTTGAGGAATCAATATAAATGATTTTTATGTGTTGCATCAATATTGGTATTCTCAAATACTATGTATTTATATTTATCCAGAATACAAATGAGTGAGATAGATGAAGTTCAATCCCAGTTTCTCTTACTGAACTCTTCCTTAAGTTTCTTGTTATATTCACTTTACCTTTATGCAAATTTAGCTTAGTTTAATCAAATCCATTATGAATCAATCCAAGACCTTTGCATATATGCTTTTTGAGTTTAACTATAACTTTTGACTGAAACCGTTCCTCGAGGGATCGACACTCCTATCTTAAAATCATTATACTACAGTTGAATTTTGGTACGCTTGCCAAGAGTTTAACATTTGTATTTAATTATTTTATTATTTTTCTCTTTTCAATAGAAGTTAAAAATCTTTTTGATCTCTACAATCAACATTAATGATCCAATTGATTATTATTTAATATGCCTTTGCTTAATCTACCCTTTTTAAATAATGACAAAAGGGGGAGAAATATAAAAATATAAACATAACTAACAAAATAATGAAGAGGAGAAAGAAATATATGGAATAAAGAAATAACCTAAAGATATTCAAAGATAAAAGCAACATAACTGAACTCTAGTCTGAGAAGAAAACATAATAAAAAAGGGAGAAAAATGTTTTTTTTGTCAAGGGGAGTAATATAGATAGGGGGAGCTATCTAAACAAAAAAAAGGATAATATCTTTCATAATTTCTTTCGTATATTTTGTTAGATATATCTAATTTGTCATCATTAAAAAGGGGGAGAATGTTGAGTCTCAGAATTAATTTAAGTATTTAAATTAGATCCAAGACTCGTTATCCTTGGTTTTAATGATTAACAAATTAGATTAGACAATAAGAAAACAGGTGCTACTAAGAGAGGTATTTGTCTGTGTGTTTCAGGAACTGAATAAAAGCAACCTGTTGAATAGGAGAAACCTGCTGAAGGAGAACAGAAGAAGAGGAAAACATTGAAGCAACTATCTGAACGCGACCAACTGTCTGAGGAAAATGTGGAAAGAAGAAGTATATCTGTGGAATCAGAAATAAAAAACAAACTTAAAGCCTATGAAAGTTCAGAACATCACTTTGCTTCATATCATGTACTTTCGATCATTCATTCAGATGATGCAAATAAACTTCAGATGATTCATTTCAGACAAATAAACAATGAACCACGTAGAAGCAGCTCAACCTTCTGAATCAAAGAAATACTTGAAGAGAAGTAACCTGCCAGAGAAGGAAGACATACTAAAGGAAGAAAAAAGAAGCAATCTGCTGAAGAAAGGAAACGACCAACCTACAGAACCAAAGAAAAAGACTAAAAGAAAAGGAAAAGGAGAATGAAGAAGCAACAAGCATAAGAACAACACAGCAAGCTATCCGAAGACTAAATCAAGTTGCTGATACTGTATTGACTGAAGAGAAGAAGCACGACTACAAAAGCTGAAAGCTTTCAAAAGAATATCAACTACCAGTCAACACGCTGAAAGGATCAACCGTCTGAAGAAATGCAATATGTTGAAGAATGTGAACTCACTAAAGAAGTCTCCATATAGAAGAATTAACTTAAGTTGGAGCTACCCAACCTTCTGAAAGTATGTGCGTAATAAAGATTGAACCTGCTGAACACATACTCTCTGAATATAATGACGTGGCATTTCAAACTCTCTGAAGAAGAAGAAGCCAGACACGTCATACAACTGTCTGAAGACTTATGAGTCAATCTGAATAATTTAATTAAAAGAGTCAAGTCTCAGCAAACGTAAGTGGTGAAACTGAAATTAGGCAAAGACTCTCTGCACAAAGACCTGAAGGGTTCTAAACATCTTTTGCTATCATATACAAAGGAGATAGCAACAAAAGTTATTTTCTCCGTTCTAAGGAACATCGTAAATGAAAGAGGAAACACATTGCAGAAAGGTAAATAGTGGTCAAAGATAGGTCAGCACTGTTGTACACCTACTTCTGTATCTCCACTACAATACGTAATCAGGAGTCTGAATCCTCAGAAATTATCAAGGATGAAAGAGAAGCTCAACGGCTAAAATCATCATCATCTATCTAGCTGAAAGCTTAATACTTTGAAGAAAGATTGAGAGGAGCAAGCCGACCTGCTGAAGTATAAACTCACTCTCAAGAAAATATTTAAATGCAAAAATGTTGTGTGTGTCAGAACGGATAAAATATCTACACACCTATACTGGTCAAGGCTAAGCGAAGAAGCAGAACTCACAACGGTAAAAAAAAGGAGTAGACTAACGGATATCTATATCCTATCTCCTTACATCTGCAAGAAGAAGAAAGAAGAAAAGAGAGAAAGACGAACTCGCTGAAGACAAAGAACATCTCTCAAGAAAAAAAGGCTTATCTGCAGTGTGTCTGAACTAATCTATCTACACACCTAATCTGCTTAATCTCAGAAGCTATCGCATGAGAAGGTTACTTTCACAACGACTCTATGAGCTTAACCATTCCTTCTTAACGGTATTATCAACAATCTTCAACGGCTATATTCCAGAGCATATAAATAGCCTCAACAAAGTCATTGAAGATGTTGGCCATAGGGTTGACCAAAGAGCCCAAGAGAGAAAAATGTGAGAAAGACGCTGGCCACAAGGTGGACTAGAGAGCTGACAAAAGAATTGGCTAGGAATCCAGTCAACCAAAGAAGAAACAATGTAGTTGGTTTGGGTCAATAAGCTAAATTGAAGATCAAAGTGATTGGTCGGGTTAGTTGGTCTGTTGATCAAAGTTTCCCATAGTATCATTCACAAGATTCTAACCAATGAAGGGCAACCATGAATACCCAAATTTCCATCCTTAACCATCGCAATTGTCAAGCCCACAGAAGAGATTGGCCAAGCTCAAACCAGATCATATACGACCAACCTTCTGAGTCAAACAAAGATGAAACTGAGCCTACATTTATTCATCTATATCTCTATCATTTCTTGTACTTAGATTGTAACCTTTGTATCCTGAGTAGTACTTAGTAAACCCTTAGTAAAGGAAATTGTAAGTTTAAGTTTCTAGGAAACTTAAACATGATCTTAATTGTAAACACTATGAGTGTAGTTAGAGCCTGGAGAGGCTTAGGAAGAAATAATACTTGTTTAGAGCCTGCAGAGGCTTGGTATTAAATAATACTCCAGAGAGCCTAGAGAGGCTTGGAGAAAGAAATAATACTCTAGTGTAGAGCCTGGAGAGGCTTGATAGAAAAGAATACTTGTGTAGAGCCTGGAGAGGCTTGATAGAAAAGAATACTTGTGTAGAGCCTGGAGAGGCTTGATAGAAAAGAATACTTATGTACAGCCTGGAGAGGCTTGATAGAAAAGAATACTTGTGTAGAGCCTAGAGAGGCTTGATAGAAAAGAATACTTGTGTAGAGCCTGGAGAGGCTTGATAGAAAAGAACACTTGGGTTAGAGCTTGGAGAGGCTTGGTGGATAAAAAATACTTGGTTGAGAGCCTGAAGAGGCTTGATGATAAAAGAATACTTGTATCTTTGATCAGATAGTGAAAAATCCAGTGGTGGTTTGCCCTGGGACTGGATGTAGCTCACTGGGTTAGTGGGTGAACCAGGATAAATTCTTGGCCGAGTCTTCTCTATCCCTTAAACTATTTCAATTCATTTTTCACATAACAAAGGGGATTGAAAAGTATTTAAGTATTTCAATAAAGTTTTTCATGATAACTTTCCAAATCTTATTTGTTGTGGTTTACGAAATGGTTTTCATAAATTAACTTAAAATTTTAAAACACTATTCAACCTCCCCTTCTAGTGTTTCCTGTGGTTCCAACACAAGTATTATTTTACCACAGCCTCTCCAGGCTTAACATCAAGTATTCTTTGTTTTCAACTATCTCTTCAAGCAACCCATGCAGTATTCTTTGCGCACCTAGCCTCTCCAGACCCAACGAGTATTCTTTGCACACCTGGCCTCTCCAGGCCCAACGAGTATTCTTTGTTTTCAACTGCCTCTCCAGGAAACTTATGCAATATTCTTTTATAGACAAGCCTCTCCAGGCTCAACGATTATTCTTTCTTCCACCAAGCCTCTCCAGGCTCTCAGACACTTAATAGTGTTTACAATATAAACTATGTTTAAGCTTCTGAGAAGCTTAAACTCAGGTTCTTCTTGTACAAAGGGATAACTGAGTAAACTCAGTATATAAAGGGTAAATCCAAGTACAAGGAAATTTGCTACAACAGAGTGTTTTGGCTTGAAAGGATTTTCTGATGAATCTTGGCCATTCTCTCTTGTGCTTTTCTGTTTGCCTATTCTTTAGCTTCATTTTCATTTTGGATTAGAACAGGGAATTTCCATAGCTTTACTAGGGGTTAACCACTAGTTCGCCCACCTTCATAGTCTTCCATGAAGGTATATATATATGTTCCGAAAATATAGCCGTTGTGAAACCATCTTCTGACTTCTGATTCAGCACAGTTGTAGAGAGCTTGCAGTGACACAGTGTAGCAGCTTTTGCAGAGATTTCTTCATGCATGTACAGAACGGTTCTTTGACTCATACACGAAACATCTTCAAAAAGAGATTTCTTATTCAACGTCTCTTATTTGAGCAGATCATGACTTCTCAAATTTTTTGCTTAGGATTGCATTTATCCATAAAGGCATATCTTCAGATCTATGACTTTTTGGTTAACAGAAAGCTTCGGTAGATACAAGTCTTCTTCAGTAGGAAGACTTCAGAAGGTATGCGCTTTCAGTAGGTTACTACAAAGACTTCAGCAGGATGATCTATAATCTCAGCAAGTTCAGTATAAGCTTATCTTCTGAACGTTTAACATAAGCAGTTTCAGCATGCTCATAATGATAGTATTTTCCTGCAACACATAGAACAAATACCTTGAGCAGAATCTGTTTTCCATTCAGATAACGTGATCAACAAATTTGATAATCATTAAAACCAAGGGTAATGAGTCTTTGATTTAATTTGAATACTTAAATTATTCTTTGACTCAACAATTCTCACTTGAATTATTCTTTACATTCTTTTTATAGTTCATTTTTAATCAAAACACAATTCTATACTCATTTCTTATAGAATTGATTTATAAAATTGTGATGTTACAATTATATCCCCTTAAATTAATTTTGTCCTTAAAATTGACTACTATGGTTTTAGTTACCTCAATCAAACAATTCCGGACGAGTGGCACAAATTTCCTCTTCTTTCTTCCATGTAGCCTCCTCAGGCGTCTGCCCTTCCCAAATCACCTTCACTAACGGAATAGCCTTATTCCTCAGGGTTTTGACACTCCGGTCAATGATCTGTACAGGCCTTGTGGGAACTGACATGTCATCCCTCAATTGTACTGACTCATATTCTAAGATGTGTGAAGGGTCGTGGACATACTTTCGGAGTTGAGACACATGGAACACATCATGGATATTGGATAAATGGGGAGGCAAGGCAATTTTGTAGGCTAAGGGACCAATCCGTTGAAGGATTTGAAAGGGACCAATGAATCTTGGGTTGAGTTTCTTGGCCTTAATGTCTCTACCAATACCTGTGACGGGAGATACCTTAAGAAAAACACGTTCACCCTCACTCGAGGTCTTTTCTCCTCCTAACGACATAACTGTTCTGTCGGCTTTGTGTCATCCCTAGCTTCTCCCTAATCCTCCTAATCCTCTCAGTGGTCTCCTGAACCAACTTCGGACCGAACAAGTGACTCTCCCCCACCTCACACCAACAAAGCGGGGACCTACACTTCCTACCATACAAAGCCTCATAGGGTGCCATACTTATACTGCTGTGAAAACTGTTGTTGTAGGAAAACTCTATGAGGGGTAGGTACCTATCCCAACTACCCTTCTCCTCCAGAACACAGGCCCTAAGCATATCCTCTATAGTCAGGATGGTCCTCTCAAACTGACCATCAGTCTGAGGATGGTAAGCAGTACTAAACTTTAGTTTAGTACCAAAATCTAGGTGCAAAGCATTCCAAATTCTAGAGGTAAACCTGTGGTCCCTATCTGATACAATTCTGGAGGGTACACCATGGAGTCTGATGATCTCCTTGATGTACAAGTCTGCTAACTTACTTAAAGGGTAGGTGTCCCTAATTGGTAGGAAGTGGGCCGACTTGGTCAACCGATCCACAATGACCCAAATAGCATCGAATCCTGATAGGGTTCTAGGTAGCCCCACAACAAAGTCTATGGCAATTCCCTCCCATTTCCACTCGGGAATCTCTGAAGGCCGAAAGGTACCTGAGGGTTTCTTGTGTTCAATCTTAACCTGTTGGCAGATCAGACACTTAGAGAAAAACTCAACTATTTCCCTCTTCATGCCTACCCACCAAAACATCCTCTTCAAGTCTTGATACATCTTGGTGGTGCCAGGATGTATCGTAAACTTGCTCCTATGGGCTTCCTCTGGAATTTGCTATCGCAGACTACCCTCCTTAGGGACCCAGACTCTCCCTTGGAAGAGAATCATGTTGGAATTCTGGCAAGCGAACCAAAAGTCCAACAGTATAATAGTAAGTAAGACTATCGCATCCCCAGGGAATGGTTCAATTTGTAAAAACTAGTGGTCACAACGATCAAGTAAGAGAATATGATTATAGATTTATGAGAGTTGCAATAGTAAATAAAAGCGGAACATAAATTGAGATAGGTTGAGTAGGTTACTTGGACTAGGATTGAACTTCGTCTATCGCACCCCTTTCGTATTTGAATCCCAATAATATTTATGAATATGTAATTGTGATACCTTAACACAAATTAAAGTTATTCCACATAGGTTCCCCGGACTTTGAAATACTCAGAAATAATCTACCCTGGTTCCCACAGTGATAAATTACCTTGGATTAAAGATCTATTTGTTTTACGCTATCAATTTATCCTGGCTCCCATAGCGACTACTATGAGCATTTATACCCAATCAGAGTTCAAGTTTCCTATTCCTAGGCTTCCCCAAACTCGCTATTGATTTTACAAAACCACTTTCCAGTGTGCCCCATAAAACCAACCTATAACTCCGGCACAAAGGCGAAAGCTAAGCATTAAGCACAGAATAAAAGCATTGATATCATAAAAACAGGGATTCATAAATATCAAAGAGAATTCACATACAATTGGGGATTGAATCGACTACATTCAATCCTATCGGAGAGTTTAGCTACTCATGGTAGCCATTACAAACCAACGGAGAAATTGTCACACTTTTCACCATCCCTAGCGCTGCTCCGCCTTCCCCTTAATTCTATGCAAAAGGTTCTTTATATAGAAGTTGGAAAGCTATTTGAAATCTAGAAGGAAACTTATTGGAAATCTTTTGAAAAACTGTTTCCGTATTCCTGCGCTTCAACCTGATTCTCAACATAGATGACGTGCAGGAAACAGAGAACAATTTAATTGTTGCGCTCCACTTGCGCTAAGCGCAGGTGGAGCGTAATTCATCGTTCCAGCTTTTCCTGATTCCCTCCTTTTCAGACTGATCTCTTCCTGATCTTATCTTTGTTTGTTTTGCTTTCCTTTTTTCCCTCTTTTTAGCTTGATCTTTGTTGATTCTATCTTTGATTTGATTTGAATTTGAATTGAGAATTTTATCTACAAAATCTTTATCCAAATACTGCTGATTTTATCTTGATCTGCTACCATTTAAAACCTTATCTTGCAGATTCTCTCTTCAAATAGATGCTATCTTGTTTCTCCATTTAAAACTTTCCCTTTTATCTGAAAAATCAACAGATTTTCTATTAAAATAACATCAAATTCAAATTTGAATTAAATAATCACAAAATCCGCATTTATTACTAAAAAGAGGTAATGTGGGGAATAAATCTAACATTTTACCCTTGATAAGTGTTATGATTATACAAGAATTTATCATATATTTAGCACTTATCAAATCATCCCATCCTCTGACTCAGAAACTCCCGGTTGCCTATCTCTATCTTGGAGTTCTACCTCTAAGTTCTGGGCTTCTCTAATCAGGGTCCTCAACTCACTGGTAATTTCTATCCTATGCAACCTCAGATTATCAGTCCCAAAACTTACATCTAAGCTTAGATTTGTAAACTCCTTCACTAATTCTAACTTATGCACCATCATCAATGATGCATGCAGGGATTTCCTGCTTAGGGCGTCAACCACTACATTGGCCTTGCTCAGGTGGTACCTAAGCTCAAAATCATAGTCCATAAGGAACTCCATCCACCTCCTCTGCCTCATGTTGGACTTAAGCTATCAATGAAGAAATATAAGTCACTCCTCAAGTCTCTTATCTAATGAATGTTTTGTATAACGCCCTAATTTCTAAATTCAAGACTTAGTCCGTTGGAAACTAAATCTTGAAAATTCGAAACCAAAATGCACAAATCCGAATATCAAACAACACAAATCTGATAAGTATAACCAACGAAAACTTATACAAATTGTGAGAAACTTAACTTTATATACATAATCGAACTCTATAAATATATACATCTGGCCCGAAGGCTACAAACTGAACAGCTCTAATGTAAATCCAAGTTATACATAACTTCATATACAATCCAAAAGGTAAAAATATCTAGAGATAAATAGCCCATGCTCTAATCTCATTGATTTCCACTAGGAGGTACCTGCACACCTAGATTATATCCACAAAACGCGTTGTGAGACTAATGTCTCAGTGAAATATAACTATGCATATGCAATAAAGAGGCAAAGCAATTTACTAATCAACATGCAACTATAGTCAATATGCATCAAAAACTAATACATCTTAGTGAATAATATCATAACTGGGTAAAATAAACACACTAAAGATGCAACTCACTGTTGTACCCAGCAGGCATGAACTTATTACTGAAACTGGAGTTAGAACTGAGCTCAGACTACGGGAAACGTCTTTCCCAGGGACGTATCCCACCCATTTCTGGACCGAAGTCAATTGTTTTTACATAATCAATCAATTTCTTAACTCACAGCACAAGGTCGGCTTATTTAACTCACGGTCGAAACCGGTATACATGAATCAGTAATGAAAACTAAAATTCCAAGCATTTCGAGAGTTTTCGTAACTTTGAAATTCAAGGGTTTACAAGTAATTACTCAAATTCCAGTGCAAACATCCCAAATTTAATCAATTTAACCACATAGAAAGGGAATCAAAGAGGTCGGGCTTATACATTGAGCTTTTCAACAATTTCGTTAATTTCGCTACCCTAAGGTTTTCAATGAAAAACTTAACAAAACTACTCAATCTTATACAAAATTACTAATCTAACCACCATAATCATGTAGAAGGGGAATTAAAGAGTAGGGTTCATATATTGGGGAGAAATCAAAATCAAAGGGGAGAGTGTGTGTGTGTGAGAGTTATACTCACTCAATCTTGAAAATCAAGAGAAGATTGAGGAATAGGAGTGATCCACTTGATGATTCTTGCTTCAATCTCCTTCCTAAGCTCCAAATCGAACTTTCTCTCTCTAGGACTCTCTCTAGGTTGAAGAAGGAGAAGAAAGAAATGAATAATATTCTGATTTGCATGTCCAGAATATATATATACTGGACCGGCGGTAATCGATTACCAACAGCGAGAAATACACTAGAGAACCCTTCTGGGAATTTGGTAATTGATTACGGCCCTTGGTAATCGATTACCAAAAATCCAGCCCTCAGGTAATTGATTACATAATCGATTGCCGAAAAATAGCTCTCGGGTAATCAACTGCAAACCCTCTGTAATCAATTACCAAAAACTCAGTTCTCAGGTAATTGATTACCAAAAACTTAGTTCTCAGGTAATCGATTCCCAAAACTCAGTACTCGGGTAATCGAATACAGACCTTCTGTAATCGATTACCAGCAACCCAAAACTCTTTATTTTTACCTGAATGGAATTCTGAACTTAGTTTTTATAATTAGGTTTTAACCTTTAATTCCTCAACTTACCTTCCCTTAATTACTAATACATAATTCTCTTATTTTCAGCCTAATGAGTTATTAAAGCTCCTAATTTGCAGGATGTTACATTTTGGTTTTGTTGTAGTAATTTGGTGCTTCGATTTCAATTCATTTTGTAGTGCCAAACACATTTCTATAGGTGTGGCACCTGTATTGATTTGTTTTTAAGAATTAGGCAATATGTATGTGTTTGATTACTCTTCCTTTTTGATATTTCTTTAAGCAAATTGAGTTCAAATTCAAATTTTTAAGTTTTTTAAAACTTGGTATCTAAATTACTTAACTTAGTAATGATTTACCTCTTGGTTTAATCGATTACTTAAGTTGGTAATGGACCGCAAGTTGACTCAAAGATGAAAACTGCTTGAATTCAGGTTCAGGATCGAATTAATCGATTACCTGATATTGGTAATCGATTACCTGTGAATCCTGAAGAAGAGTTCTAAAATAAATTGTCTGGTTTAATCAATTACCAAAGTTAGTAATCGATTACCACAGAGTCTACATAATTCTGGGACGTTTTCTGAACACTTTGTAACTGAATGGTAACATATTTTTTTCTGTTTCTAACTAACTGAAAACTGTTATATACATATGATTTTTGAAAGTAAATAATAGAGATCAGTTTTTCTATCAAATATAAGAATCTCTCTAAGAGAATTTTCTCCAAGAAATCAAAGGAAAAACCTAGAAAAATCTACAGAATCAAGAACTCAGCTCTCAAGAAGATTTGACAATGTAAGAAAGCGTTTGTCTTATTCATGGGGTTAATCTACACAGTCAAGGTGTTATTGTTCTAAACCCTTAATCTTTCTGAATTTTTTGTACTGTGAAGTCTCTTGAATAGGGTGTTCATAGAGATTATTTGAAATCTTGTGACGGGGTGTCATGAGTAAGGTTAATGTTCATATGATGGGGTGTCATTGAAGAACATGCTCTTATGGGGTGCAAGAGTTGAACCTTTGTTTGTTGTTAGTAAGTCTTTCTTTAGGATTGTATGTGCATGGTGTTTGTAATCAATTCTATAATGAAAGCAGGTTTAGTGGTGTGCTAAATCTAAACTGGATGTAGGCCTTTTTTATGGGTGAACCAGTATAAACAACTGTCTAAATTTCTCTATCCCTACTCTATTTCAATTCGATATTATTGGCTAAATTGAACTGCATATTTGTCTTGAATTGAGAGTTCTAAATTTGTTCTTGATGTTATAGAAAAACTGAGTTTGTTTGAATACTAAATTGTAACGTTTGAGGAATCAATCTTGGTAATCAATTACTCTTTCAAACATATTGATCCGCTACACATTTGTTTTGAACACTGAAAATTGTTTTTGAAAACTCAATTTGAAAGAATCTTGAAGGCAAAAAGAAATGGGTAAACAATTTCTGATTTTGAAAAAGGACTAAGTTTTTAGTGAATCTATTCAACCCCCATTCTAGATTCCCTTTGGGACCAACAACAGAGGTAATGCCTCCAGATCTTGAGGGCAAATACCACGACTGCTAGCTCTAAGTCATGGGTTGGGTAATTCTCCTCATGGGGTCTAAGCTGTCGAGGGGAATAAGCTACTGCCCGCCTCTCTTGCATCAAGAAACCCTAATCCCTTACCCGAAGCATGATTATATACCTCAAAAGGTTTAGATGGAACCGGTAGCACCAGTACCGGGGCGGTGGTAAACCTATCCTTGAGCTCAATGAAGCTCTTCTTACACTTCTCATCCAACACAAAAGCTTGCCCCTTTCGGGTTAGCCGAGTGAGAGGCAAGACTAACTGGGAGAATCCTTTGATGAACCTCCTGTAGTAACCTGTAAGTCCTAAGAAGCTTCTAGTATCTGTTATGGTTTTAGGTCTCTCCCACTCAAGAACCGCCTCAATCTTACTGGCATCTACTGACACACCTTCCCGGGAAATCACATGACTTAAGAAGTGTACTCTGTTCATCTAGAACTCACACTTCTCAAGGTTGGAAAACAATTGTTTTCCCCTCAACACTCCCAAAACTACCCTTAAGTGTTGCTCATGCTCCTCTAAAGTTTGGGAACAGATAATAATGTCATCGATGAACACGACCACAAAATTATCTAGGTAGGGCCTGAAAATCCGGTTCATGTAGTCCATGAACACGACTGGAGCATTGGTTAGGCCAAATGGCATCACCAAATACTCGTAATGCCCATAGCGGGTCCTAAAGCCAGTCTTAGGTATATCCTCACTCCTAATTTTAATCTGATGGTATCCTGACCGTAAATCTATCTTAGAGAACACTGATGCTCCCCTAAGTTGATCTAGCAAGTCATCAATCGTAGGTAGTGGGTATTTGTTCTTAATGGTTACTTTGTTCAACTGACTAAAGTCCACACATAACCGCATACTCCCTTTCTTCTTTTCACCAAGAGCACTGGTGCTCCCTAGGGTGACACACTAGGTCGAATAAACTTCTTTTCTATCAATTCTTCTAATTGGGCCTTAAGCTGACTCAACTCTAGTGGTGACATACTATATGGGGCCTTAGAAATAGGTCCCGTGCCCGACACGATATCTATTGAAAACTCTATCTCTCGGTCCGGAGGTAAGGTCGTTACCTCACCAGGGAAGACATCTAGGAACTCCTTAACCGTAACTATACCACTCAAATCAGAACAAGTCCCTACAGTTGAGGAAAGCATCAAAATAAAGCAACTACTCCCGTCAGACAGGTATTCAGAAAATTGAGTACAACTGGACAACAAAATCGTAGGTTTCTTCCTAGGAGTAGGAGGAAGAATTGGGAAAACAACAACCTTATTAAAACAGTCAAGCATGACTTGGTTTTGGGATAATCAATTCAACCTCGAAGGCATTCCCTTGAATTTCAATACGACATTTCAAACATGCAAGCGGAGTGGGAATCGCCTCCTTGGGAGGGGTACAAACATTTAACTGGTAAGGTAAGGAAATAACAAGCATGTTCATGTTCTTCACACAATCATTAGAAACAAAAGAGTGGGTTTCCCCAGAATCATATAGCACAATTAAGGTAGGTCCTTTGTACATGCACGTACCTCGTTACAGATCACCGGCCTCAGTAGCCATCTCCCACTGAGGGTGTAGACTCTCCCAGCAGCTTAGGGTTTGGGAGCCTCCTGTGCCCTCTTCGGACATTGGTTTGCCATGTGCCCCGACTGACGGCAAAAGAAGCACTTCTTTTGACCAGCCAAGCACTCTCCTCGGTGGCCCTTTCCGCACTTGGGACATACGGGAGACGATGATGGTGGTGTTGACTGGGTCGCCGGTTGCCTGCTCTTCCCTCCTGGAACAAAGCCCTTGGGGTTCCTCCCCACGTGTGTGTCCTCCCTCTTCCTCTTGCCTTTAACCATATTCTTCTTAGCCTCTTCGTCCAGGATGCCTTACTCTATGATTAAGCATTTTTTAACCAAAGCGCAAAAGTCTCGGATCTCTAAAGCCCCCACATCTTCTTAATTTCGGGCCTTAAGCCCGCTCCCAAGTGTTTACACTTCTAACCCTCATTAGGATTGAGTTGGAGAAGAGTGGATTACTTCGAGATTTCCTCGAACTTGGCCACATACTGGGCAACAGTCATACTCCCTTGCTTCAGTGCAAGGAATTATGCTTCCTTCAAGTTCTTAACAGTCTCTGGAAAATACTTTTCAAGAAACAAGGCCCGGAAGCTGTAACATCCCGCTAATTAAGACCTAAATTCATAGGAAATTTATAACATGAATAGAATGAAGTAAGGAATAGATAAGGAAAAGCTTAAGAGGCAAAAATCAGAGTTTCGCACATCAGGATTTTCGCTCCAGCGAGTAGGTCTCGCTCAAACGAATTATGCAACAAAAATTGTAGGATTTCATATCTGAAAGTCTCGCTTAAACGAGAGCATCTCGCTCAAGCGAGAAACAGGGCACAAATGTGTTGTTCTCTGGATGATTTTCGCTCAAGCGAGCAGTTCTCGCTTGAGAGAAAATATTCCAGAGAGAGTGTATTTTCGTGGGCTTCCTATCTCGCTCAAGCGAGAATTCTCGCTTGAGCGAGAAGACAGTTATATCATTTTTAAAATATGAACACAGAAAGTTTCCACTCAGTTTTTCTTTCCCTTTCTTCGTCTTTTCAGAGAGAGAAAGAGAGGTTCTAGTGAGAGAATGTTCTAGTGAAGGTCAAGAACGACTTCTACCCAACCAAGATTAAGTTCTCCATTAATCTACTCATCTCCAACGCTCCTTTCTTCAGTTCGTCTTTCGTATTTTCCACTCTCAGGTGGGGTGTGACTCTCACTTGTTTGTTATTTTTGCTGTCAGAACATGACCCCCATTCTTCTCCCCCTTTCTTTCTTGAAATAGTTATGTATGTATGAGATAAACTTAGGAAATATGCATGTATTGATGATTGGGTGTATTGATTTGAAAAAACCATAGGACTTGAATGACTATGTATTATGAACCTTGAGTGTATTATTATGAAATCATGTGCCTTTGGCCATCACAGTCATGAATTATGAGTTAAGATATCACAGGGTTTATAGCCATCACAGAGCCTCCGGGATGTCACAGAGTCATTGACCGTCACAGGCCTTCGGGCAATTTATTTAAGAAAGACAGGGGTAACCACATCGAACTCATGGCCAAGAGGGAGATGGGGTCCCCAACCACAGAATGAATTATGATTTAAATATTATTTAAGACTTAATCATAGGTAGCCCTGGACGACGGTCCTTGGTTACATGGCCGAGCTCTCACCACAGTCATGTTACAGAGAAAAGACCCCGGGTGTCGGGTAACAACACCTCACAGTCATGCATTGCATCACAAACATTGATTTAAAGATGATGAACCATGTCTAATTGCTTTCATTTGTAATGCTTTGAATAATTATGTATCTTGTAATGGTTCTTGGTTATTTCCCCACACCGCACACACTTGTCACGCTCACTTGGGCGTTGGTCTCACACCACTCCGTGGGAATATATTTCAGATGTCCAGGATACTCCACAGGATAGTGACGAGCAGTAGAAGACTCATGGATGATAATAGTTTTATGTTTGATTATGTATGATGTATTGAACATTGCCTAGAACCATTACTGTTATTAATTAGGATGTTCTTAGGGAATTATTAAGTTACTATTTCGTATCGCATTGGTACCTTGGAGGCAAACTTGTTTTGATGTTCTTTGATTTATGTATGTAATATTTGGAGCTTTAGTAATATTTGGGTTACTTAAGTGTATTTCCTTGTTTTCTGATATGCGAAATGAGCGAATTAATTTCACGAATTTGGAAATAGTGCTCCCAACAGGCATTATTTCTGAATTTAGAAATTAGGACATTACATTTTGGTATCAGAGCAGTTCAATCCAATTGGACTGTGGTTATGTGTTACTCTTTAAGTTAGTCATAATTTGATATGCATTATTAGGGAATTGATAGACTGATCACCTGGATATTTCTTAATGATGTGTATAGGATCATGGCTACGGTGGGAGAGTGCGTCCTCGTGCCAATTCACCTCCTCCCTCACAGGATCAATCTTAGGATCCCGTGGCAATAGCCCTTCGGATGCTCACTCAAATAATGGGAGAGCAAACAACTTCTAATGTCGTAGTACTCCAAGCCTTGCAAAGGCAATCCACCGGTACTCCTCCACTGGGGACAGTAGCAGACCCTTCCTTCAGGGATTAGCTGAGTTCAGGAAACACCATCCTCCAGCCTTTAATGGAGCCTATGATCCAACAGCAACAGACTCATGGCTCAACGCCATGAATAAAATCTTCGAGGTGATGGCTTGCACGGATGACCTGAAAGTGAGATTTGCTACCTACATGTTGCAAGGAGAAGCAGAAAATTGGTGGAAAAAATATGAAGATCAGCTTGAGCAATCCTAAAGTCTTACTCTCTTGGGATGCATTCCAACAGGTATTCCTAGAGAAATATTTCCCTGAGCCAGTCAGAAAACAGAAAGAACTAGGTTTTCTCCAACTGAAGCAAGGAGACATGACCATGGGCCAATTTGTGGCAAAGTTTGAAGAACTCTCCAAGTATCACTCCCTACATTAAGCCAATCCTAATGAGGGTTGGAAATGCTCTCACTTGGAGGCGGGCCTTAAGCCCGAGATCAAAAAGATTGTCTCAGCATTCCAGCTTCGAGAATTCTCAACCTTGGTGACTAAGTGTTTGGTCGTCGAGCAGAGTTTGGTGGATGAGGCACCCAGGCATGCGGCGAAGGCTTGGGTTGAGGGTAAGAGGAAGAGAGAGGATACACCTACCAGTAAGAATTTTCGACCTCAGTTCCAGGGAGGAAAAGGTAAGCAGGTCGCCCTTCCCTCCACTCCAGCTTTTTTTGCTTGCCCCAAGTGTGGCAAGAACCATCAGGGCGAGTGCTTGGCAGGCAGCGAGTTTGTTTCTATTGTCGTGATCCAAGCAATGTGATTGGGGACTGCCCAAAGAGGAAGAGGGACCACCCCAAGCCCCAAGCTACCGGAAGAGTCTTTACCCTCAATGGTGAGGTGGCGGCCCAGGCCGATAACCTGATGCAAGGTACATGCACTTTAAATGATACTCCTTTGATTATACTGTATGATTCTGGGGCAACCCATTCCTTCATTTCTTGTGACTGTGTGGAAAGGATGAAATCTCATGCTACTCCCTTACCTTTTCATTTGAATGTTCACACCCCGGCTAAGGAGGCCATTTCCACTTCCTTAGTATGTCTTGCATGTCCCTTAGAAATCCAAGGTAGAGTCTTTAAAGTTGATCTAATTTGTCTGCCATTGAAGAAACTCGATGTTATTTTGGGCATGAACTGGTTATCCCGTAATCAAATTATGTTAGATTGTTTTAATAAAGAAATTGTTTTTCCTACTCTTCCTCTTCCTTCGAGGGAGAGGCCATCTTGCTTGTTTTCTTGTTCCACTCAAGTTTCTGAATGCCTGACTGATGGAAGTTACTGTTTTATATTACTTCCTTCCTCAACTGTAGAGTCTAAACTCGACCTAGGTAGCATAGCCACGATTAAGGAATTTCGGGATGTTTTTCCTAATGAGGTGACCACCTTACCTCCGGACCGAGAGACTGAGTTCTCCATAGACCTTGTGCCAGGTACTGAACCTATTTCAAAGGCCCCCTATAGGATGTCTCCCCTTGAGATGGGTGAACTCAAGAAACAATTAGAGGAGTTAATAGAGAAATAATTCATCAGGCCTAGTGTATCACCTTGGGGAGCACCAGTGCTCCTGGTTAAGAAGAAAAATGATAGCATGAGGTTGTGCGTAGATTATAGGCAGTTGAACAAGGTGACAATTAAGAATAAATATCCTTTGCCTAGGATAGATGACCTTTTAGATCAGCTTAGAGGGGCAACAGTGTTTTCCAAAATAGACTTAAGATCAGGCTACCATCAGATAAAGATTAGGAGTGAGGACATCCCCAAGACTGCTTTTAGGACTAGGTATGGGCATTATGAGTATCTGGTGATGCCTTTTGGCTTAACCAATGCTCCAGCTGTATTCATGGACTACATGAATCGAATTTTCAGACCCTATTTGGATAAGTTTGTAGTCGTCTTTATCGACGGTATTCTTATCTATTCCCAAACCTTAGAGGAGCATGAGCAACATCTTGGGGTGGTTTTTGGGAGTGTTGAGAGAGAAGAAACTGTTTTCTAACCCTGAGAAATGTGAGTTTTGGTTGGATAGAGTTCACTTCCTTGGACATGTTATATCTAGTAAGGGAGTGTCAGTGGACCCTAGCAAGATAGAGGCGGTGATTGGTTGGGAGAGGCCCAAGTCAGTCACTGAGGTTAGGAGTTTCTTGGGATTAGCTGGGTATTATCGCAGGTTCATTAGGGGTTTTCCCAGTTGGCCTTACCTCTCACCCGTCTAACCCGTAAGGGTCATGCTTTTGTTGGGATGAGAAGTGTGAGAAAAGTTTCAAGGAACTTATGGAGAAGTTAAACCACCACCCCGGTATTGGTATTGCCGAATTTGACCAAATCCTTTGAAGTGTATAGTGACGCTTCAGGGAAGGGCTTAGGTTGTATTTTGATGCAGGATAAGAGGGTAGTGACTTATGCCTCTAGATAGCTTAGACCCCATGAGGAAAACTACCCAACCCATAACTTAAGAGTTAGTTGAAGTAGTGTTTTCTCTTAAGGTGTGGAGACACTACCTTTATGGAGTGCGGTTTGAGGTCTTTAGTGATCACAAGAGCCTGAAGTACCTTTTTGACCAGAAAGAACTTAACATGAGACAAAGAAGATGGATGGAATTTCTGAAGGACTACGATTTTGAGCTTAAGTATCACCCAGGCAAGGCCAACGTAGTGGCCGATGCCTTAAGTAGAAAATCCCTGCATGCGTCATCCATGACGGTGCATGAGTTAGAATTGTTAGAGAAGTTTAGGGATTTGAAAATTGTGGGGAATTGTGAGGGAGATAATATGAGGCTTTACAAGTTAGAAGTGGTCAATGACTTGAGGACTAGGATTAGAGAGGCTCAGGTCTCAAACTTAGAGCTCCAGTCTTAGAAGGGACAACAAGGGTTTTCCGAATCAAGAGATGGGATAATTCTCTTCCAAGGGAGATTCTGTATCCCTAAGGGGGGTAGTCTTAGAGAAGAAATCCTAGAGGAGGCTCATAAAACCAAGTTCACGGTGCATCC
Source organism: Sesbania bispinosa (assembly GCA_026901365.1). NCBI lineage: Eukaryota > Viridiplantae > Streptophyta > Magnoliopsida > Fabales > Fabaceae > Sesbania > Sesbania bispinosa. The sequence continues at coordinate 335,054 of QLOH01000699.1, read as the reverse complement.
TGGCATTACCAAGATGTACCAAGACTTGAGGAGCATGATTTGGTGGGATGGAATGAAGAGAGAGATAGTTGAGTTCATTTCTAGGTGCCCTGTATGTCGACAGGTTAAGATAGAACACCAGAAGCCCTCAGGTACACTCCAACCCTTAGAAATTCCCGAATGGAAATGGGAGGCCATATCCATGGATTTTGTGATGGGACTACCTAGGGTCCCAACAAGCTTTGATGTCATATGGGTGATAGTGGACCGGTTAACTAAGTCAGCTCATTTCTTACCAATTAGAGCAACTTACCCTTTAACCAAGTTAGCAGACATTTACATCAGGGAGATTGTGAAGCTTCATGGTGTACCTTCCAGCATTGTGTCAGATAGAGACCCCGGATTTACCTCTAGGTTTTGGAATGCTTTACATCAGGCTTTCGGTACTAAACTGAAGTTTAGCACCGCTTATCACCCTCAGACTGATGGGCAGTCTGAGAGAACCATCCAGACTTTAGAGGACATGCTTAGATCCTGTGTTTTGGAAGATAAGTGTAGTTGGGATAAGTATTACCACTCATAGAATTTGCCTACAACAACAGTTTTCATAGCAGTATAGGTATGGCACCCTATGAGGCTTTATATGGAAGGAAGTGTAACTCACCTTTGTGTTGGTGGGAGGTTGGAGAGAAAATTTTGTTAGGACCGAAGTTGGTGCAGGAAACCACAGAAAAGATTAAGAGGATTGGGGAGAAACTGGTAACTGCCCAAAGCTGGCAGGAAAGTTATGCTGATAGGAGAAGGAGGGACCTAGAGTTGAGGAAGGTGACCACGTGTTTCTGAAAGTTACTCCCATCACTAGCATTGGAACAGTCATTAAGGCCAAGAAGTTGAATCCTCGTTTTGTGGGTCCTTTTCAAATCTTGCAAAGGATTGGTTCCCTTGCATACAGAATAGCCCTTCCACCCCATTTGGCCAACATCCATGATGTGTTCCACGTCTCACAACTTAGAAAATACCTTCATGACCCTTCCCACATCATAAGTTCAGAATCAGAACAACTGAGGGAGGATTTGACCATTCCCACAAGGCCTGCACAGATTATTGACCGAAGTGTCAAAACCTTGAGGAATAAAGCCATTCCGTTAGTGAAGGTGTTTTGGGAGGGTCAGACGCCTGAGGAAGAAACTTGGGAAAAAGAGGAGGATCTCCGCTCTCAGTTTCCAGAGTTATTCGTTTGAGGTAAGGAATTTCAATTTCCATATTCTATTCTTAAGTCAACTATCTTTAGTCAATTTTGGGGACAAAATTGTTTTAAGGGGGGTAGAATTGTAACATCCCCCTATTTAAGACCTTAATTCATAGGAAATTTATAACATGAATAGAATGAAGTAAGGAATAGATAAGGAAAAGCTTAAGAGGCAAAAATCATAGTTTCACACATCAGGATTTTCGCTCAAGCGAGTAGGTCTCGCTCAAGCGAATTATGCAGCAAAAACTGTAGGATTTCAGATCTGCAAGTCTTGCTTAAGCGAGAAACAGGGCACAAAATGTGTTGCTCTCTGGATGATTTTCGCTCAAGCGAGCAGTTCTCGCTTAAGCAAAAATATTCCAGAGAGTGTGTATTTTTGTGGGCTTCCCATCTCGCTCAAGTGAGAATTCTCATTTGAGCGAGAAGACGGTTACAACATTTTTAAAATACGAACACAGACAGTTTCCACTCAGTTTTTCTTTCCCTTTCTTCGTCTTTTCAGAGAGAGAAAGAGAGGTTCTAGTGAGAGAATGTTCCAGTGAAGGTCAAGAACGACTTCTACCCAACCAAGATCAAGTTCTCCATTAACCTACTCATCTCCAACTCTCCTTTCTTCCGTTCGTCTTTCGTATTTTGCACTCTCAGGTGGGTGTGACTCTCACTTGTTTGTTATTCTTGCTGTCAGAACATGACCCCCATTCTTCTCCCCCTTTCTTTCTTGAAATAGTGATGTATGTATGAGATAAACTTAGGAAATATGCATGTATTGATGATTGGGTGTATTGATTTGCAAAACCATAGGACTTGAATGATTATGTATTATGAACCTTGAGTGTATTATTATGAAATCACGGGCCTTTGGCCATCACAGTCATGAATTATGAGTTAAGATATCACAGGTTTTATAGCCATCACAGAGTCTCCGGGCTATCACAGGGTCATTGACCGTCACAGGCCTTCGGGCAATTTATTTAAGAAAGACGGGATAACCACATCGAACTCATGGCCAAGTGGGAGATGGGGTCCCCAACCACATAATAAATTATGATTTAAATATTATTTAACACTTAATCATAGGTAGCCCTGGACGACGCTCCTTGGTTACATGGCTGAGCGCTCACCACAGTCACGTTACAGAGAAAAGACCCAGGTGCCGGGTAACAAACACCTCACAGTCATGCATTGCATCACAAGCATTGATTTAAAGATGATGAACCATGTCTAATTGCCTTCATTTGTAATGCTTTGAATAATTATGTATCTTGTAATGGTTCTTGGTTGTTTCCCCACACCGCACACACTTGTCACGCTCACTGGGACGTTGGTCTCACCCCACTCCGTGGGAATATATTTCAGATGTGCAGGATACTCCACAGGATAGTGACGAGCAGTAGAAGACTCATGGATGATAATAGTTTATGTTTGATTATGTTTGATGTATTGAACGTTGCCTAGAACCATTACTGTTATTAATTAGGATGTTCTTAGGGAATTGTTAGGTTACTATTTCGTATCGCATCGGTACCTTGGAGGCAAACTTGTTTTGATGTTCTTTGATTTATGTATGTAATATTTGGAGCTTTAGTAATTGTTGGGTTACTTAAGTGTATTTCCTTGTTTGCCGATATGCGAAATGAGCGAATTAATTTCACGAATTTGGAAATAGTGCTCCCAACAGGCATTATTTCTGAATTTAGAAATTAGGACGATACAGAAGCCCTCCTAGGACAAAGGGGTCGCAAGGGGTGCAGTCTGTGCCTTAACCCCCTTCCACCAATTCTCAGCTTCTCCCTTCAGCATATAGGTTGGAAACCTCACCTTCATTTGGTCCTTACACTCCATGACCTCAAAAATCTTTTCCATGGTGTTAAGCCATGCATCCGGGTCATAAGCTCCAGCGAAAGAAGGTGGACTATGCTTACAGAATTCCGCTAAGACCCGGGCAAAGGGATCCACCGCCACAAGCTGAGGTGGAGGGGTTTCCCTTGGCCTTTGGCATAGCTCTTCTAGTACAAGCGGCATTGGTAGCAGTTTTCTCTCCCATCATTGTGGTAAGAGTCTGAAGGATCGCAACGATAAGATCGGTACCCGTAACGTGTGGAGTAAATGCAGGAACACTCTGAGGTCTGCCTCACTTTCCTCCAGCCTTATTCCTATTGCACCATTAGTAAACATGGAGATGATCAGTCTCTATATTTAACAACGATGCATTTGAGATTATAGCCAAACTCAAACAAGTAGACAATCAAGAAATCACTCTACCACAGTCCAATTGGATTGAACTGCTCTGATACCATAATGTAACGTCCTAATTCCTAAATCCAAGAATAATGCATGTTGGGAGCATGTTCCTAAATTTCCGAAATTATTTCGCGCATTATGAATATCGGTCAACAGATAAAGTCGCTTAGGTAGTCCAACAATTACTTAAGCATAATGTAATTACATGCATACAGTAATGAGTACATCCTCAGTAGTTCAAATACAAAATATTCAATCTTTATAGGCATGATGGGATACTCTTGTACATGTGTCCTGGAATACTAAAACATCCCCCTGGGTATCACATGTACCCGAATATCCCGTCAAAATAATACATCACTAATGTCTATACAAAAGAAATCTAAGTTTATCAATAACTTAGGCCAACATGGCCCCAAAACAAGTCTTGTAACTTCAGTCAAGTTCCGGGTTAGGAACACTGCACATCTAAAGAATCCACAAAACGTGTGGTGAGACTAAGTCCCAGTGAGAGTGGTCATGCATACAATGTGGGTAAACGAGCAAATGAAGAATGCACAAAGAAATACATGTTCATATACATATATACATAACATTATTCCTCAACCAACATTACTATTCACATAGCAATATCAATATAAGCCTCTTAATGATTTACCCATCACCATGGGGTCTTTTCTCTTATAACCTCTTGCTAGAATTGAGCTCAGTCTATACAAGGAATGTCTTCCCTGTATCATTTTCCTCATGTCTTAATTATCAATCAAGGGTTCCTTTTACTCTTACATATTTCCTCAAGGCTCAAAAGCCCAAAATTCCTCTCATACCAAAGTATGAAAAATGTTCATAATGTAAGAGTCATTCAACTTTCATACACACATCCCTAGTCATGCATTGTGTAACCCCAGGACTATCAAATTAAATTATGAAAGTTCCTAAATCCCTAGTGCCAAAGATTAGGGTTTGCTCCTTTCAATCAATCCTCAAACATTACCACACATTTCTATTCTTCAGTCATGAAAGGAAACATATACACATCAAGAATCAAGAAAGGGAAGAGAGAATAGGGTTCATACAAGAAATACACACATGATTTAGTGAGTGGGTGAACCACACTCACCTCAAAGAGTACCCAAGGGAAGGATTGAAGGGGATGAAGAGGTAGGAGACTTGGTGATTGATGAATCCTATTCTTCTTCTTCTTCAAGGAAAGCCCCAAGCTTCTCTTCCTCTCTCTAACCTCTCTCTAGAATTGGGGAAAAAAAACACAATAAATTCCACTCATAAATGCCCTAAGTGAGTTTTTAAAAAAACTGATTTGTGCATTCTCGCTCAAGCGAGAATTTCTCACTTGAGCGAGAGAAATAAGGAAATGTTGTGTTCGGGTTCTCGCTCAAGCGAGAGGCTTCTCGCTTGAGCGAGAATGCTCCAGAGAGCACCCCCTCTCTGGATGATTTTCGCTTGAGCGAGGCCCTCCTCACTTCAGCGAAAATCTTCCAGAGAGTACCCCCTCTTTGAATGATTCTCGCTTGAGCGAGGCCCTTCTCGCTCAAGAGAAAATCTTCCAGAGAGCACCCTTAACTTCCCTTGTTTCTCGCTTGAGCAAGAACCTTCTTGCTCAAGCGAGAATAGCAGAAACCAAAATCCTCATTTATACTGGTTTTCTCGCTCAAGTGAGCCCATTCTCGCTTAAGCAATAATGCTTACGAATGAAAATCCTAAGTTTCGATCCAAAGTCTTCTCTACTATTCTTTACATTATTTTTCTAGTTCATTTTTAATCAAACATAGTTCTATACTCATTTCTTGTAGAATTGATATATAAAATTGGGATATTACACGACCCTTTTAAATTTTCACGCACACCAGCAGTTGACGAGGACCGATTCTGGGTCGTTGACCCGCGGACCTGCAGTTGACCCAGAACTGGTTATGGTCCGATTCGCTGATTTGGGCGCGGTTTGATGATGTCACTCCGGGCCAATTACATAACCGATCTGATGCAGTGACCGAACCGACCATGGGTCTGGTTTCCGATTGAACCGGTCCGATCGGTCGGGCCGGTCCAGTTTTCACAACACTATTTTTAGTCCTTATTGATAAAAATTTGTAGCTAATTTTTAACAAAATCTAAAGTAAAATTGTGCAATAAGGACTAAATTGGTTTATTTTTAATTTTTGAAGGATCAAAACCATGAGTTTTAAATTATAGGGACTAAAACCAAATCTTGACTATATTTTAGGAACTAAAACATATTTAACCCTCCCAACAATAATAATAATAATATTTATATAGCATTAATTGACAATCTAAATTTATTCTCTACTAAAAAAAGGTAGCTTTTAATTTTCTTAAATTACATGAATAAAAAAGGAATATTCTTAAATAAATACACTTGGAAAGACAAATAAAAAAGGAATATATATTTATTTATATTTATATATGTATATAGTAAGATTTTAATTGCATTATTTAAATTGGATATAGGTATCTAAAATAAAAAAAATGGATAGATTGCATTGAAGGTGAAATTTAATTGGCATAAATGTATAAACCATTGATTTCTTTCACAAGTCAAACTTTAAACTACCAACAAATTAAAAAGATAAATAATTTAATTATTTATGAATTAAACAAAATAATTTGGGTTTTACCAAATAATGAATAATGTTTTACAATCCTAAGGGGCAAAAGGATCACTCACAAAAGAAGTGCTGACAAGGCAACAATGTTAAAAAATTATGTGGATTTATAACTTTATTACAAACAAAATAAAAGACCATGCACGTGGAGATGAATCATTGGGTTTAGAGTTTGCATGAATTTGAGGTGTCACTCGTTGAATAGTTTGAAACGTATCTAATGGATGTCGGTTTCCTCTTCTCTTATACAATACTGTAGAGATCGACAAAGACATTGCTCTCAAGGGATTCACTCTAAATTTACTTTCTCAATTGCTCAGGTTTTGTGTAGAGAAAAGCTTTTGGATAGCGTTTTTATAACTAGCTTTCTGATTTAGAATCCCTCTTTTAGTTTTTTCTAGTTTAATTTGCTTGTTTTATCATATCTAGCCATTGAAGTAGTCTAGAATTGTTTTTCAATTCTTGGGTTATTTTTGTTCAGGGTTTTCAAGATCTTCTTTTGAAAATGAATCAAGTTGTTGCGAGTGAATTCTGTACCACCAATGCCAACGACATTCGAGGTGAATTGTTCTTTAGCCCTAAATACTTTTCATTTTATGTTAATCACCTTGATTATATGTCATAAATTTTCTTTTTCTTGATTTTTTCATTGTTGATATGATGTTTTCATGATGTAAACTTTGAATTCGTGTGACGATAATAATTCATTGTTTTTGTGAATTTTTTTTAATTTTTTCTTCTCAAGAGCTAATGTACAGTGTGTTTCTAAAACCTACGTACCTGTTAGAGTCCCACATTGCCTAGAGATAAGGCCAAATTGTGGTATATAAGCCTTGGGCAATCCTCACCCAATAAGCTAGCTTTTGGGGTTGAGTTAGGCCCAGGTCCAAAATCTAATATGGTACCAGAGCTCTTCTGGTCCAGGGAACCGTTTTTACTCCGGTCGCCCACCTAGGTCATTTTTTTTTTCAGCGGCTGCTTGTGTGGACGCCTCCTCCACGCGCCGCCACGCGCCGTTTTTTCTCAAAGCTGCTCGCCGGCGCGTGGGGTCCACGCGCCGCCCTCCCGGCCTCCGTTCGCGACGCCGCTTGTTCCATTGGGTTCGTCGGCTCTTCCTCAGTCTGTTTTGACCACTTTCAGGTCGTGGGTCACACTCTTTGGTGGCTGTTCGGTCGTTTTTGGTTGCTGCCAAACCGTTTTTTTTGCGGTTGTTTGACGTTCCTGCTGCTGTTTGGCGTTCTTGCTACTGTTTGGTGGCTGTTTGACATTCTTGCTGCTGTTTGGTGTTTTCTTGTTGCTGCAAAACTCTTTTAGTAGCTGTTTGGTGTTTTGGTTGCTGTTCTCCTTCTTTTTCCACATGGCGGAGATTTCCAAAGTTGATAAGGAGGATCCAAAAATTGAGTCTTCTAAAAGGGGACTGGTTTCCTTTGCTTTTTCTGGTTCACCGGTTATTACCTCTGAGAAGTTGAATGGTAAAAATTATTTAGACTGGTCTACTGCAGTTGAGATATGGTTTTTAGGCCAGGGTCTTTATGATCACCTTGTTAAGAAGGCTTCCGAGGTTGATAAAGATGTGAGTGATGAATGGCAGCGAGCAGATTATCAACTTGTATCTGTATTATGGCAGTCCATTGAGCCCAAATTAATGGTGCATTTTCGCCCGTACAAAACATGTTATGATGTTGGAAGAAAGCTCGGAATATTTATGCCAATGACATCCAGAGATTGTATGAATCTGTTCGTGGTTTAGCAACACTTCAAATGGTTGATCATGATTTGCCATCTTATTTGAATCATGCTCAATCCACCATTGATGAGCTGAAGCTGATGTTGGTTAGTGATGATCTTCAGAAAGTGTTAAGCAAACTCGATACTATGTTCATGATCTTTATCCTTCATGGACTTCATAAGGACTACGGATCTGTTCGTGATCAGATTTTGACAAATCCCACCATCCCTACGGTGGAAGAACTCATAGATCGTTTGATTCGGGTTCCTTCACCTGAGGCAGAATCTCAAACAGCATCTGAGTCCTCTGCTTTTGTCTCCAGTACCACTGAACGTGGAGGACGAGGTCGTGGTCGTGGTCGTGGTCGTGGAAAAGGGGGTAGAGGAAACCTTCATTGCACCTACTGTCAGAGAGATGGACATACACGTGATAGGTGTTACTCTTTGCACTCCTCCACGCGCCGCCACGCGCCGTTTTTTCTCAAAGCTGCTCGCCGGCGCGTGGGGTCCACGCGCCGCCCTCCCGGCCTCCGTTCGCGACGCCGCTTGTTCCATTGGGTTCGTCGGCTCTTCCTCAGTCTGTTTTGACCACTTTCAGGTCGTGGGTCACACTCTTTGGTGGCTGTTCGGTCGTTTTTGGTTGCTGCCAAACCGTTTTTTTGCGGTTGTTTGACGTTCCTGCTGCTGTTTGGCGTTCTTGCTACTGTTTGGTGGCTGTTTGACATTCTTGCTGCTGTTTGGTGTTTTCTTGTTGCTGCAAAACTCTTTTAGTAGCTGTTTGGTGTTTTGGTTGCTGTTCTCCTTCTTTTTCCACATGGCGGAGATTTCCAAAGTTGATAAGGAGGATCCAAAAATTGAGTCTTCTAAAAGGGGACTGGTTTCCTTTGCTTTTTCTGGTTCACCGGTTATTACCTCTGAGAAGTTGAATGGTAAAAATTATTTAGACTGGTCTACTGCAGTTGAGATATGGTTTTTAGGCCAGGGTCTTTATGATCACCTTGTTAAGAAGGCTTCCGAGGTTGATAAAGATGTGAGTGATGAATGGCAGCGAGCAGATTATCAACTTGTATCTGTATTATGGCAGTCCATTGAGCCCAAATTAATGGTGCATTTTCGCCCGTACAAAACATGTTATGATGTTTGGAAGAAAGCTCGGAATATTTATGCCAATGACATCCAGAGATTGTATGAATCTATTCGTGGTTTAGCAACACTTCAAATGGTTGATCATGATTTGCCATCTTATTTGAATCATGCTCAATCCACCATTGATGAGCTGAAGCTGATGTTGGTTAGTGATGATCTTCAGAAAGTGTTAAGCAAACTCGATACTATGTTCATGATCTTTATCCTTCATGGACTTCATAAGGACTACGGATCTGTTCGTGATCAGATTTTGACAAATCCCACCATCCCTACGGTGGAAGAACTCATAGATCGTTTGATTCGGGTTCCTTCACCTGAGGCAGAATCTCAAACAGCATCTGAGTCCTCTGCTTTTGTCTCCAGTACCACTGAACGTGGAGGACGAGGTCGTGGTCGTGGTCGTGGTCGTGGAAAAGGGGGTAGAGGAAACCTTCATTGCACCTACTGTCAGAGAGATGGACATACACGTGATAGGTGTTACTCTTTGCATGGCTTTCCGAGCAAGACAGCTAATGTTGCTCAATCTCTGACTTCAGAGCCCAAGATTGAATCTGAGAGCAATCATCCAATTTCCTGGTCTGCTGATGATTACAAGGAGTACCTTCAACTGAAGGCAACCCAACAGACCTCTTCCTCAGTCACTGTTGCTCACACTGGTAATTCTACAGTCTGTCTCTCTCATTCTACGCCTCTTGGACCTTGGGTTTTGGATTCTGGTGCTTCTGATCACCTAACTGGTAATGCCTCTCTTTTCCCTAACTTATCCTCACCTAAAACTCCACATCATATCACCCTTGCTGATGGATCCAAAGTCCAAGCCACTGGTATTGGCCAAATTCACCTGTTCCCTTACTACCATTGAAATCAGTTTTATTAGTTCCTGGATGTCCCTTCAATTTAATTTCTATAAGCAAGTTGACTCAATCCTTAAATTGTGCCATCACCTTCACTTCTGATTCTTTCTTGATACAGGACCGGAGTACGGGACAGACGATTGGAGCAGGATCTGAATCACATGGTCTCTACTACCTTCAGTCCTCTGCTTCTACCATATGTGCATCTACTGAGTCTCCCGGTTTGCTCCATCGTCGTCTTGGTCATCCTAGCTTACATAAACTGAAGAAAATGGTACCTCATCTCTCCCAGTTGGAGTCCTTAGAGTGTGAGTCGTGTCAACTAGGAAAGCATGTTAGAACTTCTTTTCCTAGTAGTGTTCATGGTCGAGCTGTGTCTCCTTTTGATATTGTCCATTCTGATGTTTGGGGTCCTAGTCGTGTTGCGTCTATTTTAGGACATAGGTATTATGTTACTTTCATTGATGATTTTTCAAGATGTACTTGGATCTTTCTAATGAAAAATCGTTCTGAGTTATTCACAATTTTCAAAACTTTCTGTTTAGAAATCAAAACTCAGTTTGGCAAAGTAATCCGTGTTCTACGAAGTGATAATGCTAAAGAATACTTCTCTGATTGTTTCACTTCCTTCATGAATTCCCATGGCATTCAACATCAATCTAGTTGTCCTCATACACCTCAACAAAATGGTGTTGCCGAGCGAAAACATAGACATATTGTGGACACTGCCCGTACTCTGCTATTGAATGCTAATGCACCTCCAAAATTGTGGGGTCATGCTGTCCTTATTGCAGGATATTTAATAAATCGGATGCCATCCTCTATTTTGAATGATCAAGTTCCTCATTCCCTGTTATATCCATTGGATTCTCTTTACTCTGTCCCCCCTCGTGTTTTTGGTTGTACTTGTTTTGTTCATGATCTTTCCCCAGGTCGTGATAAGTTGTCTGCACGTGCTATCAAATGTGTGTTCTTAGGATATTCTCGTGTCCAGAAGGGGTACCATTGCTACTCTCCCACTACACATCGGTTCTACACCAGTGCAGATGTCACCTTCTTTGAAGACACACCATTTTTCAGTACCTCAGAAGTCTCTTCACTGGACTCCGATCTCTATTCTCAGGTATTGCCTATTCCTCTTGTTGATTCTATTGAGTCTCCACCTGCTACTTTAGAGACACCCGGGCCTCCACTAGAGTGTCCTTCCCTACCAGGGTCTGGTTGTCTCCCACATCGATATGGGATAACTTCTGAGCGTCGGTTACATACTTTGGTTCCATCTCCTAGTACACCGTGTGATTCCGCTTCTGCTCCAGTCTCCTCACCTACTCCGGCTCCACCTCTCCCAGTTGACTTGCCCATTGCTCTTCGTAAAGGTAAACGTTCTACTTCTAATCCTCATCCCATTTATAATTTTCTCTCATATCATCGTTTGTCTCCTACCTATTCTGCTTTTGTCTCTGCTATATCCTCTATTACCATTCCCAAGACAGTACAGGAGGCCTTAACCCATCTAGGATGGCGACAAGCTATGATTGATGAGATGACAGCTTTAGAATTTAACCATACTTGGGAACTTGTTCCACCTCCGTCCGGCAAATTTGTTGTTGGATGTCGGTGGGTCTTTAATGTTAAAGTGGGCCCTGATGGACAGGTGGATAGATTGAAAGCCCGTCTTGTGGCTAAGGGATACACACAGGTATATGGTTTGGATTACAGTGACACTTTCTTTCCAGTTGCGAAGATGGCCTCAGTTCGCCTCTTCTTGGCCATGGCTGCCGTGCGACATTGGCCCTTGTTTCAATTGGATATCAAAAATGCTTTCTTACATGGTGACTTGGAGGAGGAGATCTATATGGAGCAACCCCCTGGGTTTGTTGCTCAGGGGGAGTCTGACCTTGTGTGTAAATTACGGAAGTCCTTATATGGCCTTAAACAATCACCTCGAGCTTGGTTTGGTCGGTTTAGCAAAGTCATACAGGAGTTTGGAATGATCCGCTGCGAGGCAGACCACTCTGTTTTCTTTAGATGCTCACTGACCCATAAATTCATTTATCTTGTGGTTTATGTGGATGATATTGTAATTACAGGTGATGATCAGGAGGGCATCAAGGCTCTAAAGCAGCACTTATTTGAGCACTTTCAAACTAAGGATTTAGGTCCTCTGCGCTATTTCCTTGGGATTGAGGTTGCTCAGTCAAAGTCCGGTGTTGCTATTTCTCAAAGGAAATATGCTCTTGACATTCTGGAGGAGACAGGACTCACAGATTGTAAGCCAGTTGACACCCCAATGGATCCTAATGTGAAGCTTCTACCTAACCAGGGGGAGCCCTATTCCGACCCAGGAAGGTATCGAAGACTAGTGGGCAAGTTAAATTATCTCACCATGACCAGACCTGATATATCCTTTCCCGTCAGTGTTGTAAGTCAGTTCCTTAACTCTCCTTGTGAGAGTCATTGGCATGCAGTTGTGCGGATCCTCAGATATCTCAAAGGATCACCTGGGAAGGGACTTGTTTACAGTGATAGAGGACATACAAATATTGTTGGGTATTCCGATGCAGATTGGGCAGGTGATGCAAGTGACAGACGGTCAACAACGGGTTATTGTGTGTTCTTGGGAGGTAATCTTGTTTCATGGAAGAGTAAAAAGCAAAGTGTTGTTGCCAGATCAAGCACAGAAGCAGAGTATCGTGCAATGGCTCACACCACATGTGAGCTTCTGTGGCTAAAGTCTTTAATTCAAGAGTTGCAGTTTTGCAAGGTTGGCCCTATGGAACTAATGTGTGATAACCAGTCAGCCTTATACCTCTCCTCTAATCCAGTTTTTCATGAGAGGACAAAACATATAGAAGTTGATTGTCATTTTATTAGAGAAAAGATCCTCTCCGGTGTCATCAAGACTTCCTCAGTTTGCTCCAAGGATCAACTTGCAGATATTTTTACTAAATCTTTACGGGGTCCTAGGATAACCTATATATGTGACAAGCTGGATGCCTATGATATGTATGCTCCAGCTTGAGGGGGAGTGTTAAGATATGTAGAGATATTATTATTTATTCTCTTTGATTTATTGTATAGTTTCCTGATTTAGGTTGATCCTAAATTGATTTAGATTGATCCTAATCCCAAATCTCTAGGGATTGGTTCTCTCATAACATGTATATATATACACTGTTGTATTTGCTAATTTAATCAATCTATATACACTTTTCATATTTCTATTTCAAGTTGGTATCAGAGCCTATCCTAGATGATCCGTTGTTGTTGGGCCGCCACCCATATAGTTGTCCACGCTCCAGATGTCCAGTCCTGGGCGTGAGGGGGTGTGTTAGAGTCCCACATTGCCTAGAGATAAGGCCAAATTGTGGTATATAAGCCTTGGGCAATCCTCACCCAACAAGCTAGCTTTTGGGGTTGAGTTAGGCCCAGGTCCAAAATCTAATAGTACCAAACCTGCAAACACGCTATACAACTCCAGAAAGCAAATCCAGTTGCTAGAAACTCCTAAAGAGAATGTCTTTCAACACTTATAAGCCATTTTTGCTCATTGACAAGCCAAACACCTAAACCATGTCAGCTATGTCATGCACCATCCACTTTTTTTTTGTAGTCAAAGACCATTCATGAACTTAGAACGGTAGTCTGCACCTCATTGTCCTTCATTAGCCTATCTTGTCAACCTAATTCAACTATTAAATGTATCCCCTGTAACCTATGAACCACTACCCCCTGAGTTTTTGAGACCCACATATCACCACCATTGAACTTGGACGTTTATATTTAAGAGGTTGGATGGTTGTACAAACTCAAGGGGTAAGAGACCCAACCCTATCTCATGGGTGGCTTGTAAGATACATCAATTGATTTATCAAAATCTATTGCTAAGTCATTATGTTTTAACATATTAAAGTTCCTAATATTTAGAGAAACTCATTAGTTAACCTTTAATCCTTTCCGAATTATTTTTTTTCTTCATTAACATTTAGTTTTTTTCCCCAATGTTTTCTTCATAACTCTCACCATACATTAAAATAATGAAGAAGGTAAGTCCTCAAAGTCCAGTAGTCTGAAGTGTTTGTGATGATATAGTTGTTATGAGGTATCTTGTCTTATGGCTTTTAGCTTAGTTATACTATTCCTATAATACTTATCTACAACATTATTTTCCCTTTATCCTTTTCTATCACATCAACGACCTTACCTTACTCGCATTTATGTCTCTTCTCTTCCTACCACTCTCTTTGTTGTACCAAAAAATTTTACAAAAGTGTTCTACAAGTACACTTTTCAATTCTCTTTTAAGTTATGAGTGCAATTGTGTTACTTTGAAAATAGAAATTACACTTGTACAATAAATTTGACCACCATGACTACTGTTTTAATGTTCAAAATCTAGAGGTATAATGTCCCACATTCCTGGTTTTTATAGGTGCAATCGTGTTACTTTGAAAATAGAGAGTACACTTGTACAATAAATTTGACCTACAAAACTACTATTTGAATTCATGTTCAAAATCTAGAGGTACAATGTCCTACGGTCCTGGTTTTTATACTTTATTTCCCTTAAAACTCATTCTCTACCTCTTTTTTCTTTAAGTCCCCTTCTTCCTTTTCCATCACATAACTTCTTATTTCTTTCTCTTTCTCTCTTCTTTTCCTTTTTAATTTTTCTATCGTCCACCTCCCTCCACATTTACCCCCAAAAAAAATGAGTTTATATGATGGTATTTTTCCTTTTGCACATACAACCACTCGAAATTTACATCATTTTTCCACCATGGTCGCGCGCACCCTCTTCTACTTCTCCTTCTTCAATTACCACCATTGTGAAGCACTACCTTGATCAACTGACTCATTTTCAACCAAGTTAAAGTCAAAACTACTCAGCCGTGCATTTTATCTTAGCTACGTATGACCAATTTGAACTAATTTTGTACACTCAATCACTATCTTTATTTCTCTATCCAACAAGCTTATCTCCATTGCTTTCACTACTTTGCTTCTTTTTCTCTCTCCTTCTTCCCCCTCTTGCCCATGCATGTATGCTCAATCTTTCACGACTTGTCTGACAAGCAAAGCAGTTTTAATTTGGATGAAGTGACAATGGCTATGGTTTTAAGCCTTTAATAAACATTATGTTATATCGTATGATAACATGGATATTGCACCTTGGGGGATGGTCTTCTTTACTCCATGCTCTCTTTGTTGCTCAAGTCGCCACTTGTTTCTTCTAGGCTAGTCATACGTTGCATTGGTCTATTTTTATTTAACATACTCGAGAAAGAGAAGAATATATGTGTCCCTCATAATATAAGTCATCCATGATTTTTGTATCATAGTCCTTAAATGTGTTTACTCATTATATTATTATATTTGCACAATAATTATTAAGATATGCGGGAGAATATTACCTCATTGAAATTGTTCGAGATGAAAATATTTTGGTTTGTGTTTCTACCTAAGTTTGTTTAAAGGAATTGTGTTTATATAATAAGCTTCTATATTTAATGTTAATTTCACTTCACTAACTTTATTTTGTTCATTGATTTAGACATCTCTTCTTCAATCGAAATCTCTAAGGAAATCGATTCGGACACTGTTGGACAACTTAAGGTAGTTATTCCATTATATGCATGTAAGAAATAATATAGAGAATAGTTTAGTAGGTATTAGTATAGGTATTTTTTCAAGTTTGATAATAGTTCAAATTAATTACAATCCTCTCACTGAGCATGTGCCTTTAATTATCTTTTTTTTAATGCTTTTTGAATTTATTACAATAATATCAATACGAATATAAAAAACTGAATTGTAAAATTTTCAGAAATAGGTAATTTTTGAAACATTTTAGATTTATAATGAATACTTAAATGCACAATAAAAATATTTAAATAGGTATATTTGAGAATGTAACTATGCAAGGCAAGGTTAATTAGGCATAATAACCTAAACATATATAAATAGTAAAGAGAAAATACTGAAATTGGATAGATTTGATAGCTTAGTTTTTAGACGGAGTTTCAATAGCCTGCTTTCTTTTGATTTTTGTTATGAGTTTTTTTTTCTCTACTTTTTAATCCTATATCATATATCAAGATGCAAAACTAATTATCTAGGTTTGATTTTGTATTTTTTTGGTGGATATGATTTTGTTTAGGGTGATCTTCCAGAGCTTCACCTGATATTGAGTGACAGTAACAAGACTCAACACTTGGACATTGAAGGTAAATTATTCTTTAGCTATTTATATATCATTTTTCATGATCAATTTATGTAATTTTAAACTACTCATATTGTTTTCTAAAAAAATTCCTTTTGTTGATATGGTTCTTATACATGATGCAAATAATGAATCTATATATGTAAAAACAAGAACTATATACTTTGAACTCATTATTTTAATTTTTTTCTGCAGAAAGAAAACTAGATAAATTATTTTAAACTCAAAATTTAGAGAATGAGATTGATTTCCCTTGTGATATCAACTTAAATAATGTCCCTCCAAAAATTTCATAAGAGTAATATAGAAATAAAAATATTTTTTTGAAAGCATGATTAAAATTAAAAAGGAAAGGTCAAAATGAATATCAGAAAGGATTTACTCATTGTTAAAGTGGTTGCGAGTTTTTAGTGTTTTAAAGATTTTATTCAAGTTTTTATAACCAAAAACATCTTTATGGTTATGAAAACGTTTGTTTTAATTAAAAACCACAAAAAAATGTGTGTAGTTTTTAATTATAAAAACTTGATTTAAATTTTTAAAAAATAAAAAAACTGAAAACTCTCAATCACCCAAAAAAGTGTCTTAATTTTTATGCATATTTCACACAACAGACACACATATTATGTAGACTTTGTCATCCTACTAATTTGTAAACTTAATTTCCTTTATTTGTTGAAGGTGGTGCTTATCCATTTGGAGTTGCCAACATCATTTCTCCAACAAACTCTGGACCAATTGAAGTCACTGAACCTAATGATGAGAATGAAAAACAAGAAAAGGCAAATGCTAAACACAAAGTCGTCTGTGTATGCATGCTTTTGATACCAAATATGACACATTTTCATTTTTTCTTTGGTTTAATATGTGAAAATTACAGGAAGGGAATCTTATTATATTTTGGCTGATTTATTCTCACAGGAGAAAAAGAAAAAATTCGCCACAAAGGAAAAGCCTAAACAAAAAGTGACCGCCACTCCTACTTATTACCGGCCAGTCAAGCCTCAACAATTCATAGGTTACTGTGTCTGCAAGGAATTTGATGGAGTTAAGACTCTCGGAGTTGTTGATTCCTATGACCACAAAAATAATCTGTTCAAAGTAAGAGTTCTTTAGCTCAAACAATTGAGGATCAATTGTAGTGCATGCATTGATTAATGTGTATATTCCACATATTTGTTTATTATATTAGTTACACTAAACATTCTTATTATACTAGTTAGGCCAAATATTGCTATCATTGTTCACAGAAAATTGTGATCCCTATAACATTAGTTAAGATAAGACCACATTTATTTAATTACTATTTTATAAAACTTTTTAAGATGTTGACTTTACTATAATACTAGAATTAATTATATATTGTTAAATAAAAATTAATTGGAGATATGCAGGTTAAATATGACAATTTCCGAATTGAATACTTGGAGCAAACTGAGGTGGTGAAGAATACGCCAACGGATAAAGACATAAGCAAGGCTCGAGAAGCATTTAAAAAAAGGTATAGTAAAAATTCATCTAAAATAAAAATTGTGATAATTTACTATAACATTTTCAAGCATGTAAAGGAAGTTATGGTTTAAAGTTGGTTATTCTTCCTATCTACCTATTAGAGTTTTAATATTACTTTTTACTATTTTTTATATTTCTTTTATGAGTGTGTTTATTAATTAATTTGTGATGAATTATGTACACCTATAGCAATGATTCTAAGAAGAATGGTGGTGGCAAAAAGAAAAGCCCAACATCAGGAGAGAGATCTACTCCAAAGGGATCCACTCCAACATGGAATAACAATGATTCTAAGAAGAATGATTTTGGAAAAAGGAAAATGTCAACATTGGGAGATAGATCAATTACAACAAGCAATATATCTAGATCTGAAAAGAATGAATATCATAAAAAAACTTGCCGCATCAGGGTTTCCAACCAAAGTGGATGCTGATATGCTTTTTGGTCAGTATATATAAATAAGTTTGGAGTTCTGATTTTTCTACACTCATTTTTTTACACTTCATATCACACTTAATTTTTTTTCTATCTCTCTTCATTTCCCATCACAACAGTTATCACATCTTTCACACATTTTTTTTTGCGTTTCCTTTTTTTCTTCATTTTTTTCTCTTTCATACATTTCCACACCCCAATATTTGGGGTGTGGAAGTAAAATTTTCCATATGCTTATAACTTAGGAACTTTCAAATATATCGTTGAATGTGACAAAACATCATATGCACTTGCCAAAATATCTTCTTGGTAATGGTTTTTGTCACATTTATTCAGGTCTAAATATATGGTGTGTGCACGTCAAAGTGAAGATGTAGCTTGCTTGGCAAAAACACTAGACCTCAGCTGTCATTTGATGTGATAGTCTTAAAGTATTATGGGTCGCTGGTTTTTATGTTTTTATGTCATTTTGATTTTTGTGGTTGGCCTCAATTGATGGCATGAGCATGTTAAACTTGTGCTAGCTTGTTTCTAGTTCCTTAATTTAAATTAGACATGGAACTTAGATTGCTTCATGAATGTATCTATTGGTGAAGATTTCTTCTTTACTAATGTGGTTACAACTTTCTATATAATATCGAGTTCTTTAATTAAATATGAGGTTGCTATATAATATTTTATTAAATTTTAATAACTTTCTTGATTTAAAGAAAATAATGTAATATTTAAAATTAAAAATAAAATATAGAAAAAAATCCTTTTATTCTTTTTCTTTTACTCACAGTGTTCAAAAGCAAGAAGTCATCCTAAAATTTCTTCCTAAACAATTTCACTAGTTACCAAATTTTCTCTCATTATACCTATAGTACTCAAAACAAAATACTACTCAATTTTTTATTTTCGAGTAATACTTGGTAGACACCAATGGAATGTCTACATTTAGTGAGATATGAGAAGAGAAGAGAGATAAGTGACAGAAGTGATTAGGGATATGGTATGATAGGAAGAAAGAAATAAAGATAAATGAGGGGTGTTGGACGAGTGTCTGAAAACATGGGGTGCCTACATATCATTATTTATTTTTTTCTTTTTCCTTCTCTCTTGCTTTGGCCTCTTTTTGTGGATGACACTGCTAACATAATGTCAAAAATTTTTAGGGTACCGAGAAACAGATTTGCTATTTCTACATTGCATAACCACATTCTCGTAGTTGCATCATACTACCTCATGTCGTTTCTATAACAAACAAAAATGTGATTTTTCTTTATTCTAAATATAATAAATATAGTATTATTTTTAGTTGTATTAATTTCTAAGGGGTCGTTCGGGGTGGTTGCGAGTTTTTAGTTTTTGGTTTTTTAAAATTTTCAATCAAGTTTTTACAACTCAAAACTAAAATTTGAAAACCACTTTTTGTGGTTTTCAAAATGTTTGTTTTGAAAACCACAAAAATAAGTTTTCAATTTTTGGTTTTGAGTTGTAAAAACTTGATTAAAAATTTTTAAAAACTAAAAACTCGCAACCACCCCGAACGACCCCTAAGTTTCTTTTATACTCATAATTTATTGTAAGATGTTAACAAACTATTTACTCATTTCCCATGAAAGTGGATGTGTGATATACATTAATCCCACTATTTCAATCATTTAATGTTATGGATATTGGGGGAATAAAACTTAAATTTATGATATAAATAATTAAAATCATCTGATTCAAATGTTTTTCCTTAGTTTTAATGATTTAATCATATGTTTCTTATGAAATGGACCAAAGAGAGTTGTATAAAAGAAAAGTAGTGGAGAGGTAAGAATTTTGAGTTGTATCCTCCATGTAATACTATGCATTATTGATTTTCCTCCTTTTTTTTCATTTTTATTTGAATTTATTAACTTTATTTTTAACATTTTTGTATTGATGACTTTTGGATTGGACTTAATTATTTAAGTAACAAATGAGCTTGAAATGTGATTTCTCCTTTTATTTAAATTTGATTCTTCTCTCTATTTTTTTATTTTTGTAAAGAGAAAATATAGAAATAATTTATACACACTAAAAGGCAAACAAAATATGGTAGTTTATTAGGCTAAAATGTAAATTATTTCATGATGAATTAAATTTCAACATTTTTTACATGTTTTGAAAAAAATTGAGTGGTTTAAATAAAATTAAGCGTTAACACAAATGTTAAATCATTAATATTTGAGTAAGAAATAATCAATGTTCTAATATTACATAGCATTTTTATAGCTTTTGCTTATAAATATAAAATCTACAATTTTGATTTTTACACACTCCTTTCTATTACACTCTATTTACACTTTTTTTTCTTTCCATCTCTCTTCCTTTTTCATCACATCTATCATTTTCTCTCTCTTTATTTCTTTTTTCTTTCTATCTCAAATGTGCATGGAACAATCTATCTTCTAAAACCTATATAGGGGCTTGACAACAATATACTTTTTCTCCCTAATTCCTTACCGTCATACTTCAATAAATCAAATTGCCCATGATCATAAGTGCATTCGCTGAGAAAGTTTTAAATAGGAAATTCAAGAAATCTTGTTCATAATAAAAGAATACCAAAGAAAATTACCTAGAAATCCAGAAATAATGCATAATGGAATGATAAAACTTTGCAAATTAACAATTAGAATTTTAAACTCTAATTTCTAAAACACAATCAGAACCACTGTTCACATTATATGTAAAGGTGTCGATTCATTTAAAATATTATGTTAGTTCAAATTTCAATTATTAGGTAAAGCAAGAGATTACATAATGGTTTGTAATTAACAATTGGACATTGATGAAGTCGTGCAAGTTTGGAGTTGACAGTGAGAGACTAAGCCTCCGTTTTAGGGATGGCAAAAAACCCACAACCACGGATACCCGTGGATATACCCGTAATGGGTACTCGCATATTTATTAAATGGATGGGGACGAATATATTATACTATCCGTCCCGCGGGTATCCATATATTCATTAAAATATATTTTCTATTAAATATATTAAATTATTAGAAAATTTTATTATTTTATGAAGATATGAAAATTGTTTTTTACTATTTTATAATTAACAAGTAATGATATTATATAATGTTAATTTATATTATATAATATTAATATTATATTATATTATAATATATTATAGGGCATTTTCTCTCTTTCTATAAAATTTGAATTTTTAAATATTAATGGGTACTCGTGGATACCCGCTACCCGCGTGGGTACCCGTTGATTTTAGCAAGTATGGATGCGGGTAGTGTAGTACCAGCCCCTGCTCCGTCCCGTTGACATCCTTACTCCATTTGTTTTATGTTTTACCGTTGCAACAGAGCAAAACCATGGTTTCACAAAATTGATATTAAATCACTTCAGTTCAACGTGTGTAATGTCCTAATTACGTTAACCTAGGAATAATTTTCGCTGGAGACACATTCCTAATTTTACCAAATTATTTCGCGCATTATTGATATCGTCACAACATAATTCATATAGTGCTTAAGCATTCCAACATTACTTAAACTTAATATGAAAAGATAAACTATGCCACCACATACACATACCATCAATGGCTCAAATACAATATCCAAATGCATAACCATGACGGGGATACACTAAACATGCGTTCTCGACAAAACAGAGAGAGCCTGAAGGCTACACATGTGCATTCATATCCCACAAAAGAATATACTAGCATTACAAAAAACACGGGATTTAGTCGGGGTTAAATCAGCCTTTTCCTGCATTTAAACCCAAACTAGATGTTTTTCCCGCGGTTGGTCAAACCGCAGGAAATTCAAGCGTAGTAAAGGGGTTACCTGCGATTTCTGGTAACCGCTAGTAAAAGGCAGGATTTTGCTGGGGTTACATAATCGATAGTAATTACCCGAGGTTATAAACCGCAGGTAAGTACCTGGGGTTCTTAACCGCGGGAAACTACATGAGGTTACATAACCTCTGATAAGCACCTGGGGTTACATAACCGCAACTAATACCATAATTTAATTTTTTTTTAAATTGACCAGTACCTGAGGCTATAACCGCACTTAATTCCACCTGAATGTTTTTTTGAATTAATGATTTAATCCAATTTTTTTTAGATTAAAGATAGTTTCAACCTGCACATTTTATAATAAATGTTTACCTGCCAATCTTAAATTTTGGAATTAAAAAAAATAAACCAAATAAGGACAACAAATTTGCAAGATTGACGAACCAAGAAATCAACCATTAATACAACTCAAAACATCAAACTATGCATCCAAAATAACCATAAGCAATTAAAAAATATCAAACATTATAATTGTACTAGTTAAAGTTGAAGCTTTAAAATGTATGCCTATATTCAATAAACATTCTTAACAATTTCAGCACCAAACAATAAAGCTAATTTAGTTAATACCTAGTTTATTAGCTCTTCATTATCTCTCAATGAGCTATTCTTCAGGTTCAAGATTTGTTGAAGAATAAGTGACATCATTAGTTGGATTTGTTGGATGTGCACTTCCTTCATCACACACCTAAAATATATTGTAAAACATAGTTAGAAATTGGAAAATAAAATTATGAAATATTAATATGATTCAACTTATAAATATTATCGGTGTAGTTTGAAATATAGTTAAGTCTGGAGGAAGTTGACCCTGGAAATTCTGTGTGAGAAAACTCATCATTACATCAAACTTTTTATTTTGTTCATCCATTTGTGATTGCAATGTAACAAGTAACATCCCAAAAATTAGGGGCCTAGAAACTGAAGTGAAAGCCTTAGGTTGGGAATCCGACCAAGGGAGGAAGGTTAGAGGTAGGAGGTAATGGTGGGGATTAGAATGTGCGTTTAGGTAAGAATAAGGTAAACAAACTAAGAAAATCGAGTTTAATATATTTTAGAAGAAAGGCCAAGTGTTAAGTCAAACAAGTGCAGGCTGAGCTTAGAAGGAATTGATTTGGCAAAATTAGAGTGAGGAGAGTTTTGGATGAGAAGAACTAAGTTAGGAGATGGTTATGGTGAAAGCATTTAGGAATGAGTGGGAGAGAATTGAGTTAGGATCAAGAGGAGTTAAAAAGTCAAAAATTGGAGTCTTAGGATTCTCGCTCAAGTGAGAATGGACTCACTTAAGCGAGTTTAGCAGAAAAACTTAAGAAACTAGCTTCTTTTATTCTCGCTTGAGCGAGAATGGTCTCGCCCAAGCGAGAAATAGGGGAACTTCTAAGTGCTCTATGGACATTTTAAGCTTGGGCGAGAATGGTCTCGCCCAAGCGAGAATCTTCCAGCGAGGGGAATACTCTCTGGAATATTCTCGCTCAATGATAAGTGCAAAATATATGATATATTATTGTATAATTACTGCACTTATCAAGGGTAAATTGGTAAATTTATTCCCCAAATTACCTCTTTTTAGTAATAAATGCATATTTTGTGATTATTTAATTCAAATTTAAATTTGACGCTATTTTAATAGAAAATCTGTTGATTTTACAGATAAAAGGGAAATTTTTAAATGGAGAAACAAGATATAATCTATTTGAAGAGAATATCTGCAGATGAGATTCTAAATGGCAGCAGATCAAGATAAAATCCGCAGTCATTTAAACAAGGATTCTGAAGATAAAATTCTCAATTTGAATTTGAAGATCAAATCAGCACAAGATCAAGCTAAAAAGAGGGGAATAAGGAAAGCATAGCAAACAAGGATAAGATCAGGAAGAGATCAAGTTGAAAAAGGAGGAAATCAGGAAAGCTGGAACGAGAACTACGCTCCACCTGCGCTGAGCGCAAGTGGAGCGCAACATTCAATTAGCTCTCTGTTTCCTGCGCTTCATCTGCGCTGAGCGCAGGTTGAAGCGCAGGAATACGGAAATAGTTTTTCTAAGGATTTCAAACAAGATTCCTTCCAGATTTCAGATAGCTTTCCAACTTCTATTTAAAGAACCTTTTGCATAGATCATGGAAGAGAGAGGAGAGAGAGAGACGGCGGAGCAAAGCTAGGGCTGGAGAAAAGTGTGACAGTTTCTCCGTTGGTTTGTAATGGCTACCATGCGTAGCTAAACTCTCCGATAGGATTGAATGTAGTCGATTCAATCCCCTATTGTATGTGAATTCTCTTTACTATCTATGAATCCCTATTTTTATGATATCGGTATTTTTATTCTCTGCTTAATGCTTTGCTTCCGCCTGTGTGCCGGAGTTATAGGTTGATTTTATAGGGCACATTGGAAAATGGTTTTATAAAATCAATAGCGAGTTTAGGGGAGCCTAGGAATAGGAAACTTGAACTCTGATTAATAAGAATACTCATAGTAGTTGCTGAGGAATCAGGGCGAATTGATAGTGTTAACAAACCGAAAACAGATCTTTAAAGCCGGGGTAATTTGTCGCTGGGAGAACCCGCATGAATTATTTCTGAGTATTTCGCGATCCGGGGAACCTACGTGGAATAACTTAGTTTGGCTAAGGTATCATAATTACATATTCATAAATATTATTGGGGTTCACATACGAAAGGGGTGCGATAGATGAAATTCAATCCTAGTCCAAGTAACTTGCTCTACCTATCTCACTTTATTTTCTGTTTTTATTTACTTTCACAATTCTCAACAACCAACAACCATACTCTCACTTGATAGTTGTGACCACTAATCTTTATAAATTGAATCATTCCTTGTGGATACAATACTCTTACTTACTATTATACTGCTGGGATTTTGGTACGCTTGCCAGAATTTCATTCTTCCTTCTTCCTTTTCCGTCTAGAGAGAGAAGGGGGTTCTAGTGAGAGAAAGTGGCCATGGAGCTAGAAGAAAGAAGATGGGAGCCATGGATCTCCACCCCCAACCTTCCCCAACTTCTTTCCTCTTCCCTTTGGACTTCCTTGAGGTGAGTAGAGCTCACACACTTCACTTCCCCTTTGTGTGAAATCCTCCATGTACCCACTTCTTTCCCTTCCCTTCGTAAGGTTGTATGTGAATGTTTATGAATGATTACCGATTGATTTTAGTTGTTTTGGGTATTTCGAAGGAGATTGATTTAGAACCCCCACTTAGGATTTGAATTGGGATTTTTCTACGGTTGAGAGCTTTTGTTGTTTTTATTGGATATTATGGTTATGATGGATGTATGTAATGTGTTGAATATGACTGAGATTCATTGATGGTGAACCTTAGGTTAGGGGACTTGATGTAAAGTTTAATGCTCGTGATGTGGTTAAGAGATTTCATTGCATGATTAGAAACTTAGGTTATGGTTCATTGTTTAAGTGGCTCATGCTCATGTTCATGTTCATTGTCAAGAAAAACTACTCATGCATTCAAGTTATCAAGTAATCAAGATCATGTTCATGTGGATCCAGGGCCAAGTCCCAAAAGGTCTTGGGTTCGGTCAAGGAAGGTTCTCTTTGGAGAATAATCCACCTTAGGGGGGTGGAAAAGCTCAAGTGGTCAATACTCCAATCCAGGCATGGGACAAGAGACAATGGTCGTAGTCGGGATTTGAGTATTAATCACAGTGATGCCTTTTAAGACCATCATGTTTAAATAATCAAGATCAAGTTCATGTGGACTCAAGGACAAGTCCCAAAAGGTCTTGGGTTCGGTCACGGAAGGTTCTCTTTAGAGAATAATCCACCTTAGGGGGGTGGAAAAGCTCAAGTGATCAATACTCCAATCCAGGCATGGGCCAAGAGGCAGTGGTCGTAGTCGGGATTTGAGTATTAACCACAATGATGCCTTTTAGGACCATCATGTTAATTGTTTTAAAACGTGGCTTCGGCCTTCAGGTAATGGCGGTGAGTTTATGTCCCCAAGGAAGATATCCCTTGTAGTCTGAGTTCAGGTCTAGCTTCATGTCAAGTGATAATACCCATGCTGCTAGGTTAGAAGTTCATGTTAAACTTTATTTCAAGCTATCATGGTCATTGGAGTCCAGCATTGCATTATGCCATGAATGCATCATGTCTACTTACATGCTTGATCATCACTGATTATTAGATCTAAATTGTTATCACATGTCATCTCGCTCTACTATGTTATGCCTCATTGGATATATAATGTACATGTATGCACTGCTTTGCTCACTGAGGCGTTAGTCTCACCCCGTTGTGGGTTTACATTTTAGATTTCCAGGTCGATCGTGAGGATCATGGCAAAACTGCAGCTTAGGAGTTTTTGTTGGCTTCAGAGCCTACCATTTTATTGTATTTTATTGTAGATGTATATTATTTTGGAAGTATCGTCAGTACACATGGAATTCCTTATGTTTCCATTTTTTGAGGCACATGTATTGTAATATCCTTTATGTAGTTGTATGTAAGAACCCTCAGGTCATGTTTAAATAAACGTTGGATTTAATTAAGCATGCATGTAACTTTGTATTGATATCGTTAATGTCGCGAAAAATAATTCCCTTAATTTGGGACTTATGCTTCCAACGGGCATAATTTCTAAATTCTGGGAATTAGGACGTTACATAACAACTTGATTTTGCAATTCTCTATAAGAAGGAGAAGATGAGGTCATCCCACTATAATAACGAGAGGTGTAACATCCCACTAATTAATAATAACAACTACTGAGAGGATATAGGACAATCATTCTAATGTTAGTGGTGAGGAAAAAGGTAAGGATTTGGTAAGAAATGCACTAAGAGTCTAAAGCAAGAAAATTAGGTTACATCAGCCTCACTCAAGCGAGGATAGGAGCACTTGAGCGAGAATGGTCTCGCTCAAGCGAGACACAAGGGAATTTTTGGGGGCTCTCTGGATGTTTTTCGCTTGAGCGAGATAGTTTTCGCTCAAGCGAGAATCTTCCAAAGAGGGGTCATTTTCTGGTCCATTCTCGCTCAGGAAAGAAGCTTCTCGCCCAAGCGAGAATGAGAAGGGAAAATTGATCCCGAGCATCTCGCTCAAGCGAGAATAGCTCACTTGAGCAAGAGTCCACTTACAACTTTAAAAGGCTTTAATTAGGCCTCGTTCTCATCCATTATTCTTCTCCTTTTTCTATCAACTTAGAGAGAGAAAGAGGGGCTCTAGTAAAAGGAAGTCCTATTGAAGATCAAGGAAGGTCCACACTCCTCAAGATCAAGTGCCCTTTTTCTTCTCCTCATCCCCAACATCCCTCCTTCTCCATCTTTTTATCCACTCTCAAGGTGAGTGTGATAACACACTCACTCTCATGTTGGGAAGTAGTTTTTTGGATGATCCCCCTTCTCTCTTCCCATTCTTGTAATTGATGAATAGTTGTTTGATTGGTTGCTATTGACATATAAATCTTGTTTTGATGTGATACTAATAATATGTGCCATAGGTGTTGTTAGGGTTTTAGGAAATATGCTTGGAATGACCATACACTCATAATTATCTTCATGTTCATATGTTTACTAATGATGATTCACATTCCTAACCCTAATCATGATAAAGAAGATGTTTTGGGTCTTAGGAC
This sequence comes from Sesbania bispinosa, assembly GCA_026901365.1. Lineage (NCBI taxonomy): Eukaryota > Viridiplantae > Streptophyta > Magnoliopsida > Fabales > Fabaceae > Sesbania > Sesbania bispinosa. Next base: position 307,604 of record QLOH01000699.1, on the reverse strand, counting down.
CTCATGAAAGTACCTTGGGTCTTAGGGCCTCATTGAATGATTTTTGGGTCTCTTGACCTCATGTTAGTAATCAAGATTTTGGCCCATGGACTCATGTTCCAAGACTCTGTCTTCGGTTCATGGACTCAGGATAAAATTAAGTAATCATGTTTGAATCTATCAGGATTAATTGGGTAAGGTCTTAGGGCCTTCAGGAACGACGGTTCCTGTTAGTCTGAACTCAGTCTAGCCTCATGTAAAGCGGGAAGACCCCTTGGGTGTTGGGTAAAACACTTTAGGACTAACATTGTATTTATGACTTTCATACATGCCATATGACTCACTTGACTTGATATATGTTTGTTGCATCTCATTTGATTGCAATCCCTACACATGTATGCTTTTATCACTCTCACTGGGACGTAGTCTCATCCCACGTTATGAGAATTATGTTCAGATGTGCAGGAACCTCACCAGGGCAAAGGAGGCCGGTAGGGGTTGGTATGGGCCTAGTGACAGCCCACTTTCTTTTGGATAGCCTATGATGTATTTTATTTCTTTTGTATAGGCATAGGTCCGGTTTATTTTGATAGGATAGAATTGTACATGTGGGGCCTCAGGGATCTAATTATCTTCCAGGAAACATGTATAGTTATATCTTGTTATGCATTTTGTTTATGATGTATTTGAACCCTCTCTGGAAACTATGATATTGCTATTAATGTTATTCATGTGTTTTGAGATTATTGCTTATGTAAGTGTGAGATTACTTAAGCGGATGAGTGTATGTGTTTGACGATACTATAAATGCGCGAAATAATTTCACGGATTTGGAAATGGTGCTCCCAACAGGAATTATTTCTGAATTTAGAAATTAGGACGTTACATTTTGGTATCAGAGCGGTTTAATCCAATTGGACTGTGGATATATGTTACTCCTCATATTAGTTGTTGTCTTGTATGCATTATTATGAAATTGATAGACTGATCACCTGGATATTTCCTAATGATGTGTATAGGACTATGGCTAGCGGTAGAAGAGGGCGTCCCCGTGTCAATCCATCTTCTCCTCCACGGGATCAACCTCAAGATCCGGTGGTAGCGGCACTTCGGATGCTCATTCAAAACATGGGGGAGCAAACGACCTCTAATGCCGCAATACTCTAGGCCGTGCAAAGGCAATCCACTGGTACTCCTCCACTGGTGGTGATGACAGACTCGTTTCTTCAAGGATTAGCTGAATTCAGGAAGCACCATCCCACAGCCTTCATTGGGGCTTACAATCCAGCTACAGCGGATGCATGGCTTAATTCCATGAACAAAATTTTTGAGGTGATGGCATGCACGAATGATCTGAAGGTGAGGTTCATTGCCTATATGTTGTAGGGTGAGGCAGAAAACTGGTGGAAGAGCGTGGGGGCGAGCATTACTACTCCAGGGGCTCCATTCTCTTGGGATATGTTCCAAATTGTCTTCCTGGAGAAGTATTTCCCTGAACCAGCAAGGAAGAAGAAGGAATTAGAGTTTCTTCAGCTAAACCAAGGCAACATGACAGTGGGCCAATATGTGGCCAAATTTGAGGAACTCTCCAAGTACCACACCTTACTCCAAGCCAATCCGAATGAGGGTTGGAAATGCTCACACCTGGAGGCGGGACTCAATCCCGAAATCAAGAAAATCGTGGTAGCTTTTCAGCTCAGGGAATTCTCAGCTCTAGTGACCAAGTGTTTGGTTGTGGAGCAAAGTCTAGTCTAGTGGTTGAGATACCCAAGCCTACTGCGAAGACTTGGGTTGAGGGAAAGAGGAAGAGAGAGGACGCACCGACCGGAAAAAATCCCCGACCACAATTTCTAGGAGGAAGGGGCAAACAAGTCGCATTTCCCTCCACTCCAGCTCCTCCTACTTGCCCTAAGTGTGGCAAGGGTCACAAGGGCGAGTGCTTGGCATGCCAGAGGAAATGTTACTACTGCTTTGAGGTGGGTCACCAGTCATGGGAGTGCCCAAAGAAGAAGAAGAACCAGGCCAAGTCCCAAGCTATCGGGAGGGTCTTCACCCTCAGTGGTGAGACGGGAGTCAAGGCTAATAATCTTATGCAAGGTATGTGTACTCTTAATGAAATCCCTTTAATTGTATTGTATGACTATGGGGAAACCTATTCCTTCATTGCTTATGATTGTGTGGAGAGGTTGAACTTGCATACTACTCCCTTACCCTTTCACTTAAATGTCCTCACCCCAACCAAAGAGGCAATCCCCACTTCCCTTGTATGTCTTGAATGTCCTATTGTAATTCAAGGGAAAGCCTTTGAGGTCGATTTGGTTTGCTTGCCACTCAGTGGTATTGATGTCATTTTGGGTATGAACTGGTTATCCCGTGACCAGGTTATGCTAGATTATTTCAATAAGGAAATTGTTTTCCCAACACTTTCTCTTCCTCCGAGGGAGAAACCACCATGTTTATTCTCTAGTTTTACACAAATTTCTGAATGCCTGACTGATGGGAGTTATTGTTTTATGTTATTGCTTTCCTCAACTATAGAGTCAAAATCTGACTTGAGTAGAATAGCCATGGTTAGGGAGTTCCATGATGTTTTCCCTAGTGAGGTAACCACCTTACCTCCGGACTGAGAGATTGAGTTTTCAATAGACCTTGTGTCGGGCACATGGACTATTTCTAAGGCTGCCTACAAAATGTCACCCTTGGAGATGAGCGAGCTTAAGAAACAAATAGAGAAGTTAATAGAAAAGCAGTTCATTAGGCCTAGTGTATCTCCCTGGGGAGCACCAGTGCTCCATGTCAAAAACAAGAATGGTAGCATGAGGTTGTGTGTTGATTATAGGAAATTGAATAAGGTAACAATTAAAAACAAATATCCCTTGCCTAGGATAGATGACCTTTTGGATCAGCTTAGAGGGGCGGCAGTGTTTTCTAAGATAGACTTGAGATCAGGGTACCATCAGATAAGGATAAAGAGTGAGGATATCCCCAAGACCACATTCATGACTAGATATGGGCATTTATGACTACTTGGTGATGCCTTTTGGCTTAACCAATGCCCTAGCTGTATTCATGGACTACATGAATCAGATTTCCAGGCCCTACCTGGATAAGTTTGTCGTTGTGTTCATTGACGACATCCTTATCTATTCCCAAACCCTAGAGGAACATGAACAACACCTAAGGGTGGTGTTGGGAGTGTTGAGGGAGAAGAAACTTTTTGCGAGCCCTGAGAAGTGTGAGTTCTGGATGGATAAAGTTCATTTCTTAGGGCATGTCATATCTCGGGAAGGTGTGTCAGTTTATCCTAGTAAGATAGAGGTTGTGGTTGACTGGGAGAGGCCCAAGTCAGTAACTGAGTTGAGAAGTTTTCTAGGTCTAGCTGGCTATTACCGGAGATTCATTAAGGGGTTTTCCCAGCTAGCTTTACCTCTCACACAGTTGACCCGTAAGGGTCATGCTTTTTTGTGGGACGAGAAATGTGAGAGAAGAGTTTTATGGAACTCAAGGAGAAGCTTACCACCACCCCGGTATTGGTACTGCCGGATTTGACCAAATCCTTTGAGGTATACAGTGATGCTTCAGGGAATGGTTTAGGTTGTGTCCTGATGCAGGAGAAAAGGGTAGTAGCTTACGCTTCTAGGAAGCTTAGACCCCATGAGGAGAACTACCCCACTCATGACCTAGAATTAGCAGTAGTGGTGTTTGCCCTTCAGGTTTGGAGGCACTACCTTTATGGTCCGCGGTTTGGGGCCTTTAGTGATCATAAGAGTTTGAAATATCTCTTTGATAAAAAATAACTCAACATGAGGCAGAGGAGGTGGATGGAATTTCTGAAGGATTACGATTTTGAGCTTAAGTACCACCCGGGCAAGGCAAATGTAGTGGCCAACGTCTTGAGTAGGAAATCCTTACATGCATCATCCATGATGGTACATGAGTTAGAGCTGTTGGAGGAGTTTAGGAATTTGAGACTCGATGTGAGTTTTGAGGGAAATAGCATGAAGCTCTTTAGGTTGGAGGTCACCAATGATTTGAGGATTAGGATTAGGGAGGCTCAGGCCTCAGACTTAGAGCTCCAGTCCCGAAAGGGGAAACCGGGTTTTTCCGAGTCAGGGGACGGGATGATCCTCTTCCAAGGGAGAGTCTGCATCCCTAAGGGGGGGTAGCCTGAGGTAGGAAATTTTGGAGGAGGCCCATAGGAGCAATTTCGCGGTGCATCCTGGTATTACCAAGATGTACCAGGACTTGAGGAGCATGTTTTGGTGGGACGGAATGAAGAGGGAGGTAGCTGAGTTTGTTTCCAAGTGTCTTGTGTGTCATCAAGTTAAGATAGAACACCAGAAACCCTCAGGTACACTTCAACCTTTAGAAATCTCCGAGTGGAAGTGGGAGGCCATAGCTATTGATTTTGTGATGGGGCTACCTAGGGTCCCAGCAGGTTTTGATGCCATATGGGTTATAATGGACCAGCTGACTAAGTCAGCCCATTTCCTACCGATCAGGGCAACCTACCCTTTGACCGAACTAGTAGACCTATACATCAAGGAGATTGTGAAGCTCCATGGTGTACCATCCAACATAGTGTTAGATAGAGATCCTAGGTTCACCTCTAGGTCTTGGAATGCTTTACACCAGGCTTTTCGGACTAAACTGAAGTTTAGTACCGCTTACCACCCTCAGACTGACGGGAAGTGTGAGAGGACCATCCAGACCCTAGAGGACATGTTTAGGTCTTGTGTTTTAGAGGAGAAGGGTAATTGGGATACGTACTTGCCACTCATAGAGTTTGCCTACAATAACAGTTTCTATAGCAGCATAGGTATGGCACCCTATAAGGCACTATATGGTAGAAGGTGTAGGTCACCCTTGTGTTGGTGTGAGGTGGGAGAGCAAAGTTTGTTAGGTCTGGAGTTGGTGCATGAAAACACAGAAAAGATCAAGAGGATTAGGGAGAAGCTGGTAACTGCCCAAAGCCGGCAGAAGAGTTATGTCGATAGGAGGAGGAAAGACCTAGAGTTTGAGGAAGGTGTTCGTGTGTTTTTGAAAGTCACTCCCATCACTGGCATTGGTATGGTTATTAAAGCCAAGAAGTTGAATCCCCATTTTGTTAGTCCTTTCCAAATCATGTAGAGGATTGGTCCCCTTGCATACAGAATAGCCTTACCACCTCACTTATCAAACATTCATGATGTATTCCATGTGTAACAACTTAGGAAATACGTTCACGACCCTTCCCACATCATAAGTTCACAATCAGTACAATTGAGGGAGGATCTGACAGTTCCTGCAAGACCTGCACGGATTATTGACCGAAGTGTCAAGACCCTGAGGAATAAGACCATCCTGTTAGTGAAGGTGATTTGGGAGGGTCAGTCACCTGAGGAGGCGAGATGAGAGAAGGAAGAAGACCTTCGCTCTCAGTTTCTAGAGCTATTCAGTTGAGGTAAGAGGTCCTGTGTTTTTCTTTTGCCATAGCCAATTTTGGGGAAAAAATTGTTTTAAAAGGGGTAGAATTGTAACATCCCGCTAATTAATAATAACAACTACTGAGAGGATATAGGACAATCATTCTAATGTTAGTGGTGAGGAAAAAGGTAAGGATTTGGTAAGAAAAGCACTAAGAGTCTAAAGCAAGAAAATCAGGTTACAGCACCCTCACTCAAGCAAGGATAGGCTCGCTTGAGCGAATTATGCAGCAAAAACGGGGAATTGGAATTCTACATATCTCGCTTGAGCGAGAATGGTCTCGCTTAAACGAGACACAGGGGAATTTTTGGGGGCCCTCTGGATGTTTTTCGCTTAAGCGAGAATCTTCCAAAGATGGTTCATTTTCTGGTCCATTCTCGCTCAAGCGAGAAGCCTCTCGCCCAAGCGAGAATGAAAACGGAAATTTGATCCCGAGTATCTCGTTCAAGCGAGAATAGCTCGTTTGAGTAAGAGTCCACTTACAGCTATAAAAGCTTTAATTAGGATTCGTTCTCATCCATAATTCTTCTCATTTTTCAACCAATTTAGAGAGAGAAAGAGAGGCTCTAGCGAGAGGAAGTCCCATTGAAGATCAAGGAAGGTCCACACTCCTCAAGATCAAGTGCCCTTTTGGTTCTCCTCATCCCCAACATCCCTCATTCTCCATCTTTTTATCCACTCTCAAGGTGAGTGTGATCACACACCCACTCTCATGTTGGGAAGTAGTTCTTTGGATGATCCCCCTTCTCTCTTCCCATTCTTGTAATTGATGAATAATTGTTTGATTGGTTGCAATTGACATATAAATCTTGTTTTGATGTGATACTAATAATATGTGCCCTAGGTGTTGTTAGGGTTTTAGGAAATATGCTTGGAATGACCATACACTCATAATTATCTTCATGTTCATATGTTTACTAATGATGATTCACATTCCTGACCCTAATCATGATAAAGAAGAGGTTTTGGGTCTTAGGACCTCATGAAAGTACCTTGGGTCTTAGGGCCTCATGGAATGATTTTTGGGTCTCTTGACCTCATGTTAATAATCAAGATTTTGGTCCTTGGACTCATGTTCCAAGACTCTGTCTTCGGTTCATGGACTCAGGATAAAATTAAGTAATCATGTTTGAATCTATCAGGATTAATTGGGTACGGTCTTATGGCCTTCAGGAACGACGGTTCCTGTTAGCCTAAGCTCAGTCTAACCTCAGGTAAAGTGCGAAGACCCCTTGGGTGTTGGGTAAAACACTTCAGGACTAACATTGTATTTATGACTTTTATACATGCCATATGACTCAATTGACTTGATATATGTTTGCTGCATCTCATTTGATTGCTATCCCCACACATGTATGCTTTTATCACTCTGACAGGGACGTAGTCTCATCCCATGTTATGGGAATTATGTTCAGATGTGCAGGGACCTCACCAGGACAAAGGAGGCCGGTAGGGGTTGGTGTGGGCCTAGTGACAGCCCACTTTCTTTTGGATAGCCTATGATGTATTTTATTTCTTTTGTATAAGCATAGGTTCGGTTTATTTTGATAGGATAGAATTGTACATGTGGGGCCTCAAGGATCTAATTATCTTCCAGGACACATGTATAGTTATATCATGTTATGCATTTTGTTTATGATGTATTTGAGCCCTCTATGGCAACTATGATATTGCTATTAATGTTATTCATGTGTTTTGAGATTGTTGCTTATTTAATTGTGGGATTACTAAAGCGGATGAGTGTATGTGTTTGATGATACTATAAATGCGCGAAATAATTTCACGAATTTAGAAATAGTGCTCCCAACAGGCATTATTTCTAAATTTAAAAATTAGGACATTACATTTTACAGCTCAATTGGTAGTGGATTTCAGGAACTTAAGACTGTATCCTTGAGGTCTTGGGTTCGAATCCATAAAGGTTCTCGATTAGTGGAAAAAAGGCACTTCAGGGGGTGCCAAAGCTGAGTAAGGTAACACGCTCAGTGAATTCCTGGCCTCGAGTAGTGGGTCGCAGGTCAAGGTCGGGGTGTTACATAAAAAGGCGCCTTTTATGTAACTGAGAACTAGTGGGTTGTTATATATAACTGATAACTTAATAGAAATATATATACCATATTAAGTTCTCTTTACGATTTTACATAAAAAAGAGAACTTAATTTTCGTACTTCAAAAAGTGAAGACATAATAGAACTCCTGTACCTACAGATAGTGTGGTTTAAACTAGAAAACATGAGTTCTGTTTTGTCTGTGTTAATTGGTTTACTTTGTGAAGAAAAAGTGAGTGTTATGAAAAGAATTTATGCATCTACTGGAATTAGCAAATTAATAAGCAAAAAAAAATCAAATTAGCTAACAGACAATAGCAAAATGGATAACAACAAAATGAACCATCAACGAAACAAACAGCAAAATAAACAACAGTAAAACAAACAACATGATAGCCAACATCAAAATAGACCACCAGCAAATAGCAACAAATAAGGTAATACAAAAGGGGGAAAATAGATATAGTTTTTGCAATATTGTTCTCGCAGTATCTATCTATATATCTTTCTTTTCATCTTATTTTATTTGACTTGAAAACTACATATATATAGTTTATTGGGAGAGATATGCTTTTCACCTCTTGCATGCTAATCTCATACCATATACTTGCTTGGCTGTTTCTTTTGGTTGTGGTTGTTTGTTTTCTTTATCCTTTACAAGAATGAATTCATTATTCAGATCCTAAAAAGGAATTAGCTCTGTTGTGTGTATTTAAGCGCTTTTGTGAAGCAGTGGATTTCCTCATTCGTACAAGAATGAATTCATTATTCATATTTCACTTCTCTCTTTCTGAGCTTATCTGTTTTTCAATAACAAGCTAGGCCTTTAATTTCCCTTTTCTTATCTGTTAATTAGAGAGTAGAGAGTAGGGCATATAAAAAAAGAGTTTGGGTGTGGCCAATTGTGCCATTGTCACTGAGCTGTTGTGATAATATGGAGTCCTCTTCTCTTGAAAATGTCAAAACAAGCACTATATGATAAAACTATTGTTGATAGGACAACTCCTTTCTACCCTCTAATTTCCTATCTACTAAATTACCTCATCTATCCTCATTCTCAGAACTAAAGTAAACAATAATGCCCTACACACCCACCAGCTGCTCCTGCTCCTGCTGCTTAATTACTCAACTCCCCCTTTTTTTCTTTTTTGGTTAAACAGCAAAAGAACAAAATGTAAATCTAACTATTGAGTTTTATCCTTAATTACATACCCTGGATCGTTGCACTGCACCTTTCAATTTGAGTTTTCTCACTCTTCTCTCAAGTAAAACCAACCTGCACCTTTTTCCTACCTCAAAACCCCATTACTCAAATTCTTCCTATTTTCCCCCTCCTTTTCCTTTTACAAGATCAGATCATCCTAAGTATATATGTATGAAATAATTATGTGATTCATGTTGGCAATGTGACACCACTGCTACTTTGGCATATTCCCAATAGCAGAAAATAAATTCTTCATCAACGGGAAAAAAAATAAAAAAGGCAATGGGCCTAAACTATGAAAGTGATAACAATAAGATAATAGTTATTTCATTATGGAAAACATGTTAAAGGCAGTGCAAATAGATGACTACAAGGGAAGCACTAGCATTATGCCACAGACAGAGGATCTTGTACAAATATGAATGAATGAAGAAATCAATTAAAATGAGTGAGAAAAAACCCTTTACTTTGGTTAAGACCCCTTTTTTCACCTGTCATATGTCGTTTACTATATTTGGATTGTACCACTAGTTTGTAGGGATTCCTTCAGTAGAACCTTATGATTTAAGTGACGCTATGCTAAGGCTAATTTTAATTTGTTTACCCTCTGATTCCTGTGATATATACTTTCCTAAAGCAGTGATGCAAGTTGTCTTCTACTAAACAAGTTAATGAATAAAATTATTTTTCCTTAAAAAATAAAAAAACTGAACCTGCAGTCCATTTCAAGTGGAATTAAATCCCATGTCAGAAATAATCATAAAGATTCAATCCTTCAAAACTTAAGCACACTCTTCTTAGGCATGAATACAAAGAAAACAAAAAAAGAGAATTCCAAAATTTGCAAATGATCATAGATGATGCATCACTAAAGACACTAACAACCAGGAGTGAATTCAAATGCCAGAAGAAAAAAAACTGCTCTAATCAAAGAAATTTATGTATAGAACTTAAAACGAAGCCATAACAATAAAGAGCATTGAACCCCCTTTACAGGCTCAGATGGCCAGCCAAGGCAGGGAAGTAGTGGACCTTAGAAGAGTGCAAAAGGGATTATTCAAAATGTTACATTATCAAACCCTATTTTTATAAACTTACATTGATTTCTTCGGCCTGATCATTCACAAATGTTCCATTGTGTCGTTTGTGTGTTGTTGTCCATACTTCTCCCCTACTAACTTTGCGACCAATCTCTTTTTCCTACAAATTAAAACAAGAGTGTAAGACATATGATACAAGCAAAAGTTCAATTTCATTGTTCATAGTTAAATATATTGAGTGCAAGACTCTTAGATCCAATAGTGTGAGGGATTGTTTGCTTCTTTCTATTTTCTTTATTTTTTTGGGCATTGAGCTAATCATTCACACAAGAAAAAAAATATAAGTCCAATGTCAATAATAATGTGATCAAAATAATTAGTTATACCTTTGTCTTTTCACTTAGACGATAATCAACAAACGTAGCCCAATGGTTATGGGACCATTACGATGAGTTCATCCCTTGTATGCGTGTTATCACCCTTAGCGTGCCACAAATCTTGCTTGTGCTCTCTCCATCTCAAGCCAAGCGATTTAAAGACATAACTCTTGTGAAGGTTAGAGTGAATATAAAATTTACCCTTCAAATTAATGATAGTTAACATACATTAATTCATAATATATTTGAATTGGATTACATAATAAAAACATACACCTGTTACCTCAATATCATTCTCAAATGCAATTCTTTTGTAATCGCGAGGAACTTTCTTCCAATTCTCATTGCTTATTGGAAAGTACGAGAAATCTCTCCCAATGGGACCTAAGAACCTAGTCAATAATCTCCCGCTATCTCCAACTGGTTGGCCTTCACTATTCCATTCCAAGACAATCCTTTCATTAGATGGAAGTTCCCAAACATCTTTAATTGTGAGCTCTTTTTTCTTTATAGTGCCATGCTCTTCTGTAAATGAATACTTATAGTGACTCGGAAACAACACCAATCACCAATCCAAATTACAAGCCAAGAAAAGCTCACAGCCACATTGCACGGGTGAGAGAGGGACATTGAGATAGAGATTAGGTAGCAATTGAATTTACTAAAAACGTGGGTAGCAGACAAGCAAGTCCTCAAAAACCAGATAAGAGTTAAAAATGCTTTTACACTTAGCAATTAGAATGCAGAAAGGAAAATTTATAGAAAGTCAAAACTGACTTGGAAATGCAATAGAAAGTGATATTTAATCTATTGATTTATTATCTTAATTTTAATTAATATTAATTATTTTTCAAAAAACAAAAAGTGCCTTGTGATAATTTTCAATTAATATTAATCTATGCCCGAAACAATGCCAAAGTTTACCTATGCTTGTAACCTATGGGTTTCTAGTAAATTTTATAGGTCAAAATAAACTTTTGTGGGTACCAAAGACAAATAGTACCTTATTAGATCAATTTTAAGTTTAAGTATTTGTTAGTTATATGAATGAAGAAGGAGTTCACACGCTTTCATAAAAATTTTATGTTCCATCATTTCAATTATATTAATCTTGTTGCTTTCTTATGTGTAATTTGTGAATCATGGAATTAACCAACTACTACATATTCTTCTGTGTAGGAAACATACTACTATACTAGTGCTTTGTTAGTGATATGAATATGTTGTAGCTTTGTATAGCTGGGTAGCGTGTAGCTTACTGTGCAGCTTACATGTATTCTGTTGTGTTAGCTTAGTTGTGTTCTGTTAGAATCTGTTGATTAGCTGTTAGATTCTATTGTTAGCTGTTAGCTTTGTTATAGTCAGTTAGGTTCAGTTAGCACCTAACTGACTCAGTTTTAAAACAGTTAGCTTTCAGCTCAAGTTACCTGAGCTTGTATAAATTCTCTATTATGTAAGTTCAGATTCATTCAATATAATAATATGAAAATCATTTCCAAAACACTCTCTGATTTCTCTCTTCTCTCAACTTCTATGAACACTATCCTTTCTAACATGGTATAAGGAGCTTGAATACATGGCTTCTGCACGCGAGACACCTGTAAATTCCTTCGGTATTGAAGGAGATCAAACACCTCTAGAAAATCGCAATGGAAATCGCATTTCCTCCACCACCTTTTTGCACCAAATTTCAGTAAAGTTATATGATAAGAACTTCCTTCAATGGCGCCAACAGATCAAATGCATCATCCGTGGACACAAACTCCATCGTTTTGTGGTAAATCCGGTCATTCCTCTTCGCTTTCTCTCTCGATCTGATCAAGACTCTGGCATTGAAAATCCAGCATATTCTGAATGGGATCAACAAGATTCCTTGTTGTGCACTTGGCTCCTATCCACAATTTCTGATTCGTTGCTACCAAAAAAGTTATAATCTGCAGGCATTTTTGGCAAGTCTGGGATGAAATTCATAAGTTTTTTGACACTCAAATCAAAAACAGATCTAGACAGCTTAGATCCATTACAAAAGGAGATCGTAATATCACGGAGTTCTTTGCCCGAATTAGGGCTATTACTGATGCTTTATTATCCATTGGAGATCCTAATCCTTACTGAGATCAGTTTGAGATTATTCTTGAGGCTCTTCCTGAAGAATTTGATTATGTTATTGATTATGTCAATAGTAAATCTAAACTTTGTCCTATGGATGAGCTAGAATCACTCTTGTTAGCTCGGGAACTGCGTATTGAGAAGAATAAGAAAAATGTTCTCAATGATTCTTTATCTGTTAATTTGACTCAAGCAAAACCTGTTGAGACCACTGCTGACACAACACAGCCACCACAACCACCTGCACCATCTTTCTGTGATCATAATTCTCATTTTTAGAATTACTTCGGTAGAGGCAACTATTTTCGAGGACGTGGAAGACGTTTTGGAAGAGCTAGAGGTTGTAATGGTAGAGGAGGAGGTCGTTATAATGTTCATTGCCAAATTTTCTATAAGATGGGCCATGATGCCAATACTTGCTTTTATCGTAATACTGGAACATATTTTGCTTCAACTTCTCACCTTGGTTTCAAGGCGGATGGTCACAACACTCTTAAGGTTATTCTCTGCCACGTTTTCCACATCCAAATAGCAACTTATTGCCTTCTCCTCACCAGCTTCTACAACCAGCAGCCTCACCTAGAAGTATCAGACCTCAAGCATATGTTGTTGGATCTGAAGCCTCTCATTCTTCTAATCTGAATTGGTATCCGGATTCAGGCGCCTCTCATCATGTTACAACAGATGCAGATGCCTTTACTGAGAGTGTTTCTCTTCAGGGTTCCGAACACATTGTCATGGGAAATGGTCAATGTTTGCCTATTACTGCCATTGGTTCTACTTCCTTTTCCTCTCCTTACAGTCCTCACACACCTCTTACACTTACACATCTTTTATTAGTTCCATCTATTACCAAGAGCCTCGTTAGTGTAAGTAAATTTGCTAAGGATAATTCCTTTTTCTTTGAATTTCACCCAACTTTTTGTGTTGTTAAATCTCAGGCTACTTTTGAGGTTCTTCTCCGAGGGACAGTTGGCAAGGATGGGCTATATTCATTCTCCAACATGCTAGATGTTCAAGAGACAGATTCCTCTCCTCACAAGATACCTTATTTTCATACTGTTTATGTTTCCAATAAAAGTCAGTCTGTAAATAATTCCTGCAGTGTTGTTGGCTCTTCTTTGTATCAAACTTGGCACTGCAGATTAGGCCATCCTCACCACGAGGCTATTAGAATTGATCTTCAATCTTGTAATATTGTTTTACCTAATAAATCATACTTTGATTTCTGTTCATCTTGTTGTTTGGGTAAAGCTCATAGACTTCCCTCACATCTCTCAACTATTGTCTATACCTCACCTCTTGAGCTCATTTTCAGTGATTTATGGGGACCTTCACCCATTGTATCTTCTCAAGGTCATAGATACTTTCTCACATGTGTTGATACCTTTTCTAAATATGTGTGGATATTTCCCTTAAAACTTAAATCTGATGCCTTTCAAAGTTTTGTTCAGTTTAAGTCCATGGTTGAATTGCAATTAAACACTAAACTCAAAGTTGTTCAAACAGATTGGGGTGGGGAATTCAGACCTTTGTCCAAGTTCTTTAGTGATCTAGGCATTATTCATCATGTAACTTGTCCACATACCACCAAAATGGGACTGTAGAACGAAAACATAGACATGTAGTTGAGACTGGCCTTACACTCTTAGCTCAATCCAACATACCATTTCAATTTTGGAATTTTGCCTTTCTCACTGCCACCTATCTCATTAACAGAATCCCTACTGTTGTTGTACGGTTTCAGTCCCCTTACCAATTACTTTTTGGTCAATCCCCTGACTATAAGTTCCTCAAGATTTTTGGATGTGCTTGCTTTCCCTTCTTAAGAGCCTACAATTCCACAAAAATGTCCTATCACTCCAAAGAATGTGTTTTTCTAGGTTACTTTACAAATCACAAAGGGTACAAATGTCTCTCTCATGATGGTAGAATCTATATCTCTAAAGATATTATTTTCAATGAGTATAGGTTTCCATATTCTGAGTTATTTCCAACTATTTTTTCTCCTTCTTCTACATCTCCCGTTTCCTTACCCTCTTCCATAATTCTAACTCTATCTAAAGCATCTTCATCTTACACTTCACCAGGTTCTCTCCCCACATCTATCTCGACAACACCTTCCTCTCCATCTACCCCTTCACAGCCTAACGTTTCTGTTCCAGCACCTATTTCACCCTTTTCATCTATTCCTAATCTTGTTACTCAACAATTAAACACCCATCAATTAAACACTCATCCTATGACTACTAGAGCCAAGGCAGGAATAGTCAAACCACTGCTTAATCTTACTTTACTTCTAACTCATTTGGAACCATCTTCCCACAAACAGGCTTTAAAAGATCCTAAATGGAATAAAGCAATGAAGGCTGAATATGATGCCTTAATTCGAAATGGCACTTGGTCCTTGGTTCCCCTTCCATCTCATCGTTAAGCTATTGGTTGTAAATGGGGGTTCAGAATTAAAGAAAATCCAGATGACTCTATTAATAAATACAAAGCCCAGCTGGTTGCCAAGGGCTTTCATCAACATCCTGGATTTGATTACACTAAGACGTTTTCACCAGTAGTTAAACCAGTGACTGTCTGCACAATTCTTACCTTAGCTGTGACAAATGGGTGGCCCATTCAACAGATAGATGTTAATAATGCCTTCCTTAATGGCATTTTGGAAGAAGAGGTGTATATGGTACAGCCCCCTGGGTTTGAAAGTCAAGACAGCAACCTTGTTTACAAACTTCACAAGGCACTTTATGGTCTTCAACGGGCACCAAGGGCCTGGTTTGAGAAACTTGCCTCTGCCTTACTTAAATTTGGCTTTACAGCCAGCAAATGTGACCCTTCTTTATTTATCTATCACACTTCTAACTGTTGTATTTATATCTTGGTCTATGTAGATGATATCATCATTATAGGCAATTATCTTCCTTTCATCCAACAGCTCATCAAGTCTCTCAATTCTGAATTTGCCCTCAAAGAACTTGGCACTCTTGACAATTTTCTGGGTATTGAAGTCCAACATCTATCCAATGGCTCACTTCTCTTATCTCAATCAAAATACATAAAAGACCTGCTCACTAAAGCTAACATGCTGGAAGCTAAAGGGATTTCTACTCATATGGTTGCCAATCTCAAACTAACCAACTTTGGGGCAGACTATGTCTCGGATCCTACTCTTTACAGATCAATTATTGGGGCCTTACAGTATGCCACCATCACAAGACCAGAAATCAATTTCTCTGTCAATAAGGTGTTTCAATATATGTCTCAACCTCTAGAGGAGCACTGGAAGGCAGTCAAGCGCATTCTGCGATATCTCAAAGGCACTATCACTTATGGGCTTCTCTTATAGCCACCTGTTTCTTCTCCTTTTACTATTATTGGTTTCTCATATGCAGATTGGGCATCAGATATGGATGATAGGCGATCTACCTCAGGTTCTTGTGTCTTCTTGGGGCCCAATCTTATTTCTTGGTGGTCCAAAAAGCAATCTCTTGTTGCTAGATCCAGCACTGAAGCTGAGTATAGGAGTCTAGCCTCTACTTCAACAGAAATATTATGGATTGAGTCCCTTCTTACAGAACTCCAAGTTCCATTCAAAACACCTACCCTATAATGTGATAATCAAAGCACTGTGGCTCTATCTCATAATCATGTCCTTCATGCTAGGACCAAGCACATGGAGTTAGATATCTTTTTGTTTGTGAAAAGGTTCTGAATAAAATCCTTACAGTCACTCATATCCCTGTTGACCTTCAATATGCTGACATTCTCACCAAAGCTCTCTCTCCTCTGCAGTTTCAAGTTCTACGAGACAAACTCAGAGTCTTTGACAGATTTGCTCTGTGCAAACCATCCTGAGTTTGAGGGGGGAATGTTAGTGATATGAATATTCTGTAGCTTTGTATAGTTGGGTAGCGTGTAGCTTACTGTGTAGCTTACTTGTATTTTGTTGTTAGTTAGCTTAGTTGTGTTCTGTTAGAATCTGTTGATTAGCAGTTAGATTCTGTTATTAGCCGTTAGCTTTGTTACAGTCAGTTAGGTGCAGTTAGCACCTAACTGAATCGATTTTAGAACAGTTAGCTTTCAGCTCAAGTTACTTGAGCTTGTATAAATTCTCTATTTTGTAAGTTCAGATTCATTCAATATAACAATCTTAAAAATTATTTTCAAAACACTCTCTAGTTTATCTCTTCTCTAAACTAGGGATGTTAAAAAACCTTGTACCCGTGGATATACCCGCAATGCGTACCCGCATATTTATATAATGGGTGGGGACAGATATTATAATACCTGCCCCGCGGGTACCGCATACTCGTTAAAACATATTTTTTCTATTAAATATATTAGAATATTAGGATTTTTTAATATTTTATGATGAGATATAATTTATTTTATATTATTTTATGATGATATTTTCAATATATTAACATGTAATAATATTATATAATGATTATTTATATATAATAGGATATTATAATATATTACATAACATTTTCTCTCTTTTTTGTTATAAAATTTAAATTTTTAAACATTAATGGATACCTGTGAATATTCGCGGATTTCCGCTACCCGCATGGATACACGTTAATTTTAGTGGGTATAGATATGAGTAGTGCAATACCCACCTCGCCCTATTGACATTCCTACTCTCAGTTTCTATCAACACTATCCTTTCTAACTTGCTTCCATCTACAATTTCAAAGCTCTATTTGGTTTTTCTATTTTATCTGTTCTAATATGTTAAGGTTTATACTTTCGAAATAGAAAGCTATTACTGCACTATTTATGTACAATATGTTTTGAATCTATTAACTTTTTATTTATGATTATTTTATTATATTTTTTATGAGGTGACAGTTTTTCATTTGATTGTCCAACACATCATTTTTGGGTTTGTGTCCACGGAAGTCTTTCTTTGGTTGCCATTTACCACTTAAAATTGCAATTTGAACTGCGATAACTACATGCCAACTCCACGCCCCTGCAATAGGGTCGCGACATCCAATGCTAATAAAACAGCATCCACACGGTGGAGCTCAACCTTCTCTAGCAAACACGGTGCATGTTTGATTTCACATCCGTGAATCTCAAATTCATTTAGTTACTTCTTTTCAATTGAATTTGGTTACTGCAAAACTACGTTTCAAACGTGGATCCGGGTTGATGTTATAAAGTTTGGTTATTGTAAGACCACGTTTCAAACGTGGTTTCGGGACAACACTACTCTCTATAGCATTGGTACGGATCCACGATTGAAACGTGGTTTTACAGTAAACCAAACACACACGTAATATATTGTGACTTTTACGTTTAGGGATGTCAACAGTACGGGATGGGATGGGTAGTACACTACCCCGTATCCATATAAGCTAAAATTAAGAGTAAACTAGCAAACAGGTCCCTGAATTTTCGGGGACCATGCAGTTTCGTCCCTAACTTTGCTAAAATAACACTTTAGTCCATACTTTGTCAAAAACACATGCACTTTAGTCCCTAAAGTGCATATTTTGTAATAAAGTGAAGGACTAAAGTGCATGTTTTTTAGTGAAATAAGGATTAAAGTGCATGTGTTTTTAACAAAGTACGGACTAAAGTGCTATTTTAGCAAAGTCAGGGACGAAACTACATGGTCCCCGCAGAGTCAGGGACCGATTTGCTAGTTTGCTCTAAAATTAATGATACCCACGTAAGTAGCAGATATTTCGATCAATATTTAAAAATTTAAAATTCATAAAAAGAAAATGTCATATAATATACTATAATATCATTATGTGTTAATATATTAAAAATATCATTATAAAATAATAAAAAAATTATCTCGTCATAAAATACTAAAACACCTAATATTTTAATATGTTTAATGAAAAATATATTTTAATGAATATGTAAATACTCGTAGGGCGGGTAGTATAATATACGTTCTCACCCATTTAATAAATATGTAGGTACCCATTACAGGTGTATGCACACAGCTATCCACGGGTGCGGGTTTTTTTGTCAATCCATTGAAAAATTGATACCGAACAAAGATACACTAATTGGTGTTGTGCATCAATACACCAAATAAAAATGATCGTAGATATATTATTGAAATAAGTGTACGACTGAAATTAATTACCAAAAGCACATAAACTAAACGGTAAGCAGTTCTTTTTTATTTTGGAAGAACGGGAAGCAGTTTTTTTTTAAGGATTATAATTCATTAAGCCCCAACGGCAGTCATACGACATCTACAACTGCAATATATTGCAAGGAACAGAGCGATGTTGCAATACTAAACAGATAAACCTTACAATACAAAGTATGCTCGCTCACAAGTAAGTTAAACCAAGGCAATAAAAGAAAGCAACAAATCTCCTAAGTTGGTCATTAGTGATAAAGGAATTGCTTGCTAGATGAATATTTTTTCTTCATTTCTTTCTTTTTTTTTTTTGTTCCTCTGTGTAGAACATATGGCTCTGCCATAACTAAACAAAATAAAACATCTTGATATCTCATATGTAAACTAACCACTAAAAATATCAACTTAACACAACTATGTAGAAGAAGAGAAAATAAAACAGAAAATAAAAAACCGAACAAAGAGGGTGGCAGAAGAGAGGAGGAAAATGTAGGAGAGGTGGGAAGCAGTTCTTTTTTTTTGTCAATGAAGCAGTTCTTTTTTTTTTGGTCGAAAGGACTATGCATTAATAGGAAAAGCCTAAAGGCTTAAACAAGAGAAGAGGCCCAACAGGCCTAAAGACAGAGGAACCTGCGAATCTCTAACACAATCTAACAAAGGACCCCTAGATTCGCTTTCTGTGAGGAAACAGAAAGAGTAAATAAAGTACTTGCAACTCTAAAAGTAAAAATAAGGTACTTGCAACCCTAGAACACCTAAAATTCAAAACTCATGAACCTCCAAGGAATGCCGCAGGTTAAGGATGTTGCTCCAATGGAAGCTGAGGGATATCGGTTGGGGACGGAGGATGTGGACCAGGTCTCCGTTTGATTCCGGTTTATCCGAGAGCAATAAGGTGAGGAGCTGCTGTGGTGGTCTGACTACCCAATCTCGTTGGATCAAAGAGGAAGTTGTCCTGACTGCAAGGAAATGAGCTACTTGATTAGCTTCGCGTTTTACCCAGGTGAAACCACAGTGATCAAATGAGTTTTGTTTGTGCCAAATATCCTGAAGAATGTTTGTGATTTCCCCCTTTGACATCTCCTTTCTGCAGGCCCTGATCAGATCGAGGGAATCGTTCTCCAAAACTACCCTCTATATGCCCAAGTTTGCAGCTGCGATTATGGCTTCTCGGATTGCTAATGCTTCAGCGACCAGAGGTGAGTGAGCCAGAATTCTTTTTGTAGATCCAAATAAAACTTTACCTCTGTTATTCCTTGCAACAAACGAAATTGCTCCCCGTCCCCCTTGATTGTTAAATGTTGCATCCGTATTAATTTTGACAAAATCTTCCCTTGGAGGCTTCCATTTGGCCCTTAGGAGGGGGTTTTGGTGTCTTTCTATCGATGTGTTGGTGGGCTTTATAAGTTTAGCATAATCTGACATTTGGGCATTGATTTTAGAAATGGCACCCATAGTATTTAGAGACTGGCCTTTGAACACAAAAGCATTCCTGTCTTTCCATAAGTTCCAAAGAGTACATGCCACTGTGCTTGCAGCAAAGACCCCCTATTGTCCCTTTGATTGAAGCTCCCCCATGTGTCTTCCAACCAGTTTCCCAGAGATACAATCTCTTGAGGCTGTGGGATTTTTAAGATGTTAATTCCAAACCAAATAGGTTTTGTCCAATCAAAAAATAATAGCATGTGCTCAATTGTTTCCTTTTCCTTACTGCAAATTGGACACAGGTCCGAGGGGGATAGGTGTCTGTATGCTAGGTTTGCACAAATAGGGAGAATATTCTAAACAGCCTTCCAGAGGAAAATTTTTATTTTCTGGGGAATGGGAAGGTTCCTGAGGGTTTTCCAAATCTGATTTTGGGACTGTAGGGATGTAGAAGGCAAACTATGGGAGGCTTCCTCTGACTTTTTCAGGCTCCTATAGCCAGATTTAACTGAGTATACCCCTGTTGGGGTATGAGGCCAGATAAATAAGTCCTGATGATATGGTAGACCTATCTGTGTCTGGAGCACTAGTTCAATCTGATTATGCACTATATTCCTGTTTACTGCTTGTCTGTCCCATACTTCGTATTGTTTGTCGATGAGCTCACTGACCTTTTGTGCTGAAGCTTGAGGCTGAGGTTGGACTCTAGCCCCATTGCAGAGCCAGGTATCTTCATAGATTTAAATCCCTTCCCCTGAATTAGGGAGCCATCTTCCATGTTTCCTTAGAACCTCCACCCCCTGTAAGAGACTAGCCCAAAGCCAAGAACCATTTCTCTTCTTCTTAGCATGAAGTAGATCACCATATGGGAAATAAATCCCTTTCAAAAATCTGGCCCATAAGGAATGTGGATCCTTGATTGCTCTCCAAGCTTGCTTTGCCAACATGGCCAAGTTCATAAGATTGAAATCCTTAAACCCCAATCCTCCCTCTCTTTTAGTTTTTGTTAAGAAATTCCAGCTCTTCCAGTGCATCCCTCTTGTTTTCCCATTGGCCTTCCACCAGAATCTTGCTATGTGAGAACAGATCTGGTCACAAACCCTCTTTGGAAATTTGTAAATGCTCATGGAATAGGAGGGAATGGCCTGCAGTACAACTTTGATCAGAGTCTCTTTTCCTGCTTGGTTCAGCAGGTTTTCCTTCCAGCCCTCCATCTTCTGAATTACCTTCTCTTTGATCCATTGTAAGTTGTTTGTTTTGGATCTGCCCCAATCTGTTGGAAGACCTAGATACTTCCCTGGGTTGGGCCATTCTGGTAAGTTGAAGATTTGGGAGATTTGAGTCCGAACTGAGTTTAGAGTGCCTCTAGAAAATACAATGCCAGATTTTGTGAGGTTAATCTTTTGACCTGAGGCATTTGTAAAAATGTTGAGAATTCTAGACAATTGATTTGCCTCCTGTATAGTAGACTCACCAAATAACACCGCGTCATCTGCAAAAAACAAATGGGTTAGAATAGGGGTAGAGGGAGTAAGGGAAATACCCTTTATCTCCCCCATTTCCTTAGCTCTGTTGATCAAATTTGAAAGACAGTCCATGGCTAAAATGAATAGGTAGGGGGACAGTGGGTCCCCCTGTCTCACTCCTCTCTCAGGTTTAATAGGCCTGGTTTCAAATCTATTGATCTTGAATCTGTAGGTAACTGTTGTAACCAGTTTCATTGTTCTAGCCACCCAATTTTCTTCAAATCCATAGGCAACAAGGATGTGAGATAAAAAATTCCAGTCCAGTCTGTCGTAGGCTTTTGTCAGGTCAAGCTTAATTGTCATCCACCCTTTCTTTGTATTTCTGTTTTGTTTCATCCAATGAAAGGTCTCCTGG
Organism: Sesbania bispinosa; assembly: GCA_026901365.1. NCBI lineage: Eukaryota > Viridiplantae > Streptophyta > Magnoliopsida > Fabales > Fabaceae > Sesbania > Sesbania bispinosa. The sequence continues at coordinate 285,951 of QLOH01000699.1, read as the reverse complement.
GCAACAAGGATGTTGTCTTGAATCTGTCTTCCCCCAATGAATGCAGTTTGCTGTTGGGATACTAAGCTGCCCATAAAAGGCTTCATTCGTTTCACAATCACCTTGGAGATAATTTTATAGAGAAAATTACAACAGCTGATTGGCCGCAGCTGATTGATTCTTTCTGGTGGAGTGATTTTTGGGACAAGGGCCACTATTGTTTCATTCACCCTGGGGTTCAAGTTGCCATTGGAAAAGAAATCCTGAACTGCTTCAATAACTTCCAGCTTTATAGTGTCCCAGTGTTTTTGAAAAAATAATCCGTTATAGCCATCTGGTCCCGGGGCTTTCAATGCCCCCAAATCAAAAACTGCTTCTTTGATCTCATTCTCTGACACCAAATTATTGAGCTATCTTAACAGAACCTCAGGGATTAGTTTGGGGGTAGCTTGGATGCATTCCGGGACATTAGAGCAAGGATCTTTCGAATATATTTTCCGGAAGTGTTGTAGGACAGCATTGGAAATTTCCTTTTGGCCTTCCACCCATTGGTCTTCTCCATCTCTGATTCTGACCAGCCTGTTTCTGTCTCTTCTTTGCACAGTGCTTGCATGGAAGAACGCAGTGTTTTTATCCCCATAATTGAGCCATTTCAGCCTTGACCTCTGCGCCCAGTAAGCCTCCTGTTGTTTCCAAATCTGAATAATCTCCTTTCTAATTTCCTGCATTCTTGGTAGATCACCCTGATTGTCTGTCTTGCTTTGTAACTGCTCCAATTCTTGTTGAAGTTCACATAGTCTTTCCCCCACCTTCTTAAAATTTTCCTTGTGCCACGCTTTAAGTTTACCGGTACATTTGCCAGTTTTCTTCCTAAGTCTCTCCCAACAGTTATCTCCTTCAACTTCTGCTGACCAAGCATCTTTGATGACATTTCCCACCTCCGGGTGTTCCTCCCACATTGCCTCATATTTGAAGGACCTCCCACTAGAATCTTTAGGTTTGGGCCAAAGGATAATTGGGGAGTGGTCTGAGGAGACTGCAGGTAGGGCAGTAGCTGTAGCATGCTCAAACATAGTTCTCCATGCCCAATTTACCAGAACTCTGTCCAATTTATCCTTAGTAATGAAACCATTTCTGGGGTTACTGCACCAAGTGAACTTGCAGCCCTTAAGCTCTAGATCCATCAGCCCCGAGTCATTAAGAAAGTCCCGGAACAACTCACTACGGTTTGGAGGGTGTGGTTGTAAGCCCACTTTTTCAGATTGGGAGAGTAATTCGCTGAGATCACCCAAGCAACACCACGGTGTTGAGGCATTAATGTGGAGCAGTTTCAAACTACTCCAGAGATTTCTTCTTTCTTGAAATTTGGGGTGGCCATAGATGAAGGTACATTCCCAAAGATTGTGTTCCTCTTTGCAAAAAATCGATGTATGGATGTAGTTTTGGCACCAGTAATGAATCTGGACATCTAGCTTGTTGTTCCAGAGTAGGCATAAACCCCCTGAGAGGCCCTGGGGTTCCACTACAAAAGATGACTGCATTCTTAGTTTCCTTCTCATACTAATTACCTTGTCTTGAGTTGAGCGTGTTTCAGAAAGAAAGACAAGGTGCGGCATGTGTTAAGAACAGAGAGCCTGGAGCTCTCTAACTGTCGAGGTTGCCGCCATTCCTCGACAGTTCCAACTGAGCCAACTCATGGTTGAGGTGGGGGCATGGATTGGCCGGCCTCCTCAGCCTTGATATTGTGTAAAAGTTTGATAGATTTCTGCTCAGAAAAAATAACAGCATAATGAACAGGGTCAAGAGTGGTGATGGTTGGGGAAAATTTCATTGCCTTGTCTTGTCTACCAACATCACAGTATGTGACTTCTTGATTCTGAATCTCCTCTTGAGGTCTCTTCCTTTTCAAAGACAGGGAGTTATTCCATCCTACTATGAGTTGTTTCTCCTCTTCAGCCATCATAGTTAGGGGATTTGTTTTTGTTTGGAGGGGGTTATTTTGCTCCTCTGAATCATCCTCTGGGAACTCTACGAAGTATCCTAGATCAGGACTCCTCTCCTTAATGGCCATTTTGCATTTTTTAATATTTACCTCAGACAACTTAGCTCCCTCATATTTCCCCTGATTTGGGCTAGGATAGTCCAGGATGACAACTGGGTTTTTCAGGCCAATGAATTCTTTAGCTATCTGCATTTGGGCTAACTCTGTAGGACCCAAACCGGGTCTGGGCCTTCCTTCTTTTAGATCCATTGTGGTAGGGGATGGGTTGATTTTCTCAATTGTGGGGTCCAGGGTGTGAAGCACAGGGATAGTAGGGTTAGTGGTCTCATCGTTTTGGTTTCTACTCACAACAGATGGGAACGTAGGGAAAGAGGCAGAGGTGAGATGGGGGGTGGTACCTGAGTGATCCTTGTGGTCCCCATGTGGTCTGTTTGTATGCTTTTTGGTCTCCAAATTCTGAGCAAAAGCACTTTCTTCCTAGGGTGCTGAGGAATTGTGGATGGTGGAGTGACTCGGACCCACAACATGCAGTTGTTTTAGCAGAATATCCTTGTTTGTCTTGTCTGTACACGTGGCCTCTACGTTCTGTCCCTTGGGTTCATCTTCATTGGTTGGTTTTCAGCATTTTCCTCCATTGTTGATGCAGGAGCTTTCCTCCAGAGACCCTGTTCCTTCATTAGAGATGTAATGGTTTTTGCCGATGGGACCCCCAGTTTGGGACCAAACTTTGGATTGGAAGGGTTGGAGCTCTCCATGATTTTCTTTCTTACATTCCCTCTGTTCATGGCCGATAATGCCACAGCTGAAACACAACCCTTGGAGTTTTTCATATCGGAAAGGAATCCAGGATTTTGGCATACCTTTGCGTGGTACCCAGCATCCTGTGGAAAGAGGTTTATTGATGTCGATGAGTGTCTTGACTCTAATGAAGGTTCTGATGAGGTGGTCACCAACAAAAGGATTTTCTACTTCCTGCACTTCTCCTACTTTCCCCATGATTTTTGCTGCATTAGCAGTACTCATCATTTCTAATGGGAGCCCATGTAGCTGAACCCAGAAGGGGATTCTATCAAATTGTATCTCCTGAGCAGAAATTTGAGGCACCCAATATTGTAAGCTAATGATACACCCTATAACATACCACAGACCTCTGTCTCGGATTGATTTTGCTTCATCTTTTGTGAGAAAAGTAAATAAAAAATGGTTTGTTCCCATATCTGTAACCTGGACTTCATTGGGACATTGCCAGCCTTTGAGGAGAATATTTTTCACTGCCCCTTTGTTTAAAACCTTTGTAGAATAGATTTTTCCTACCAGTGATCTTCTAGCTAGTTGCAAGCTTTGTAAATCATCACTTTCTAGCTCCACAGTGAGCCCATCTTCTTATTTTTCTGCAGGCACAACTATGCTTCCTGATTGAGTTTCCATATCAGCTGACAGCGATTGGGATAGAGATGGAGGCTAAGGATACTAAAGGAAGAAGGTTGGGGTAAGCAAGGAGGTTAGAGGGAGAGAGGTGGATGAGGAGGGGAAGAAATAAGGAAGGACGGGAAGAATAAGGTTTGAAAGGAAGATGAGGAAGGAAGGGGAGTGTTAAGGGCCAGGATCAGGACTTTGGAAGTAGATAGGACCAAGCAAGGGGATAGAAGACGGTGTAGGGTGGAACCAGCAACAGTAAAACTTGGATGCAACAGTATACCAAAACCATATTAGAAACCAAGATCAATCCCTCACAAGGGATAAAATACTCTGGCTATTGTTAATTAATGAAGCAGTTCTATTAATGGTATATTTACATCATCGTTTCAAATGGACTTTTACATTATCTCGATGCAAACCCAACACTACGTTGGATTCAAAAAAACATAAGTTTGGGTTGTGCTGACGTTTTTTCAGCAAATATGCTGAAAAAATTACACCTATATCCATTGGGCAATTTGACCAAAAAAAAAATCTATTGGGCAAGGAGCCTCGGAAAACTTGAGTGGACCTCTAACTCATGGAAGGGTTAAGAAGATTAAGGAAGAAATTTCAAAAACTTGTGTCCTACACTTTCAAAAACATAGACCATAAGAAGGGCACTAGTAACCCTTGTGTAGGGTACCTTACCCATTGTTCCATTGTAAAGTAGGATTTCCATGTAAGAGATTCTCGGCTCATAACTCTCTTTTGATTGTTGTATTTTAATTCGGTGAGAGACACTATTATTGAGCTTTAGGTCATTGCCTCAAATCACTCGTTTTTATTTCTTTTAATTTTTCCTTCTCACGGGTCACCCCCTATTTCTATAAATAAGGGAGCCTCCTACACTTGTTACTTTTTAGCTTGAATTTTAGTACATATAAATGCATTTTCCTCCTCTTTGTGAGTAAAGTGATTCCTCATTTTATTGAGTAAAGAAGAGTTTATAGTGTTTGCTTATCAAAATCTAGGTGCTTGTGGTGGCGTTTCTGTGAAAACCAGCATACCTAAAATAATCATTAATCAGAACATCATTTCCTTTCTTGACCCATAAATGAAGCAACATTTCAGGAAGGAAGTACAATTTGTAATCCATATATATTTCACCCAACAATAGTTGATAGTAGCAAAAATAAACTGACTATAAATTGAGACTTAAACTTAATTACAAGAGAAATATTGTTTGTACAACATAGAGAGATGTAGAGATAAAAGAGAGAAATGTGAGATGTGATGGAGAAAGATAGAGAAAAAAAATGTATTGTATAAGTTGTTATATGTTTTTTTGTTATACAAATATATTATCTCTAATTCCAATCTCGAGAATTCAAATCTTACGACCCTTCCTTTAGAAAAGGAGTTAAAAATAACACATCATTTTAGGCTGTTTTCAAAAAATTATTACCACAAAATACTTCCCAAACAATTGTTTTTTCATTTATAAAAGCATCAAATATTCTTAAAAATAGAAACTAAACACGACCTATAATTACTCCTACTGAATTAGGAGTAAAATGTATAGGCCTGGTAATTATTTATAATATCTAACAATTATAGATAAAAGATAAGCAAAGAACAAGAAATAAGTTCAAGATATAAATATATGCAAATACTGTGTGCAAGATTTGAGTTGGAACTGTCGAACTAGTAGTGAAGTACACAGGCCTAGTAGTTACTTAACTAAACAAATGTAGATAAAAGATAAGCAAAGAACAAGAATAAGTTCGAGATATAAATCTATTAAACTATTTCAACCAAAATATGAAAAAACAATTCGAAAAGTATTCACATATACAAATATTAATTAACTTAGTCCTGAATTAGCTCATATCGAACAGACTTGCTTTAAACCTGGTTTGGAATTAATAATGGTCAGTTCCGTCTTTGCTCCAGTATACCCTTGTCCACCGAGTGGATTAAGAATAAACCTGATATTTAACATTGTTGCAGTCAGAAATTTACTTGTATATTTGATTTGGTAGCCAATTTACCAGCGTCTTGGGAACTTCCATTATATGGAACTCAATTCTAGAAACCCGCTTTGTTCTTATCTAAGAAATTCAAAAAACCATAAGTTTTGCAAAATCTATACATACAACATATATACTGTTTGTTGTCCATCTATCCAAATGTATCTCAAGCAAACCTGAGGGGTAGTACTGCTGGTGCAGCCATATACCTTACGGGGAGAAGGGTATGGTTTGCTGATTTTAGAAAACCAATCACTTCCAGTAAGGATGGTATCTTCCGGTGGTAGGACCATCATCCTTCTCAGCCAATTTGCCACTGTCATAGCCACCAGTCCGATTGAAACTGCCAGCAGCTCTTCCATATCCACTACCATCTCCATAGGCCATAATGCCACCATAACCACCAACATTACCATAAGAATTTAATCCATAACCGCCAAAGCAATACATTGGCCCGCCGTATCCAAATCCATAACCATATCCACCACCATAGCCACCATAAGCAGTGGCAGAGCTTCCACTGTAGCTCCCCTCAAAATGGCTATATGCCCCATTCATACCAGAATCTGTATACTGTCCACCCCTCTTTCCATGATTGCGACTTCTAGAACTATACGCACCAAATTCATCCATTCCATTGCCACAACCACCATAAGACTTTCTTGAGGTGCTACTGTAATCACCTCCCGATCTTTTAGGTTCAGCTCTTTTAATCTCAACCTATATGTATGGTCCAACAAGGTTATCCAAAAGAATAAACAACAAAGAAACAAGAAAAAAAAAATCAGTTTCCATTTGGAACAATATGAATATTTTTTACTAATTTCAATAGTTTGACTGACCTGCTTGCTTCCAAGTTCATGTATTTTTCCCGCTGAAAAAACCTTTTCAACTGAATCTTCACTGTCAAAAGTGACAAAGCCAAAGCCTCTAGATCGCCCAGTCTTATGATCTAGCATAATTTGGTACTCAGCAATATTACCATAAGGTGAAAAGTACTCCTTCAACTCATCTACAATATAATTTGTTATAGTCAGAATACAGAATACGAAACTCCACTATAATCCTGAAAAAGAAATTGTGGCTGATTTGCTATACCATCAGTGAAAAACTGGGGTATTCCACCAACAAAAATCTTCTTTGTTTTTAATACTCCAATGACTTCCATGTCCTCCCTAGGGACTGTCCTCTTGACTTCAACCTGACAAAAAAAAATTGACTTTGTCATGCAGAGCTAGAATATGCACTACAATGTTTGAACCTACATGTTTGAAACAAGAAGTTACCACTCTGCCATCTATGGTATGTTCATGTGCCAAAACATCATCTGCGACAGCTGAATCAGCAAATGTTACAAAGCCAAACCCACGTGGCCTTCCAGAATGTTTATTCATCATTATCACTGAATCTATTACTTCTCCATATTTTTTGAAGTACTTAAAAAATGACTCTGACAATAAAAAATACCAGAATGAGAAAACTATATAGACAAAGAAACATAGGTTTCATCTTCTATTATCTTCAAGTTGTACCCCCACATTGACTTTGGTCAGGACATAGAAACAAAAGGTAAACAACAGAGAATGTATGAACAAACATAACAGCATTAAATATTCTGTATCAGAGAAACTGTCCTTAATTTGCATACATGGCATAAATCAAAGGTGGGGGAAAAAATATTATATGAACACCCTTAACCACATCTCGACCTTGCTGCTGAATGTCATTTTTCACCAAATAACGGACTTTAAAAATATTCGCCAACCAAGATACATAAGAGATAAATTCCACATTCAGCTTCAAAATCAGTGCTTCAGATACTCTTTAAACTTTAAAGTAGTAATAAAAACATTCACCACAAAACAATCAGAAGCGGAAACCCATGTTCATGTACAAATTCAATAGCAATGGCTTCAAATCATTGAATTAGTAAAAAGCAAGCACAAAAGGAACTGCATAGATTACTACTAAGCAAAGTGAAATATTATTATACATTTACATATTGCACTAGATTCCACCCAGTTAGATGTTAAGCAAACACAAGATAGTGGATAGCAAATTAGCACTAGAAAAACCATGACACTGGAACAAAATTCTTATACAACGGGAGAAGAGAAAATTTTATTGAAAAGATCAGTATACCTTCAGAAGTCTCCCAAGATATGCCTCCAACAAAGAGTTTTCTAAGAAACAAGAAAAAACAAATTGTTAATATATCCACAAAAAAATTGTAATATGGAGAAATTCTGAAGCCCGGAGCAAATCAAAGAAAAAGGATGGTCTCGATTCTTGAAGCAGAACCACCACCTTCCTCTCTCCTCCAAACCCACTACATACAGAACACTACAAAACTAACCCTGAAGAGGAGTCACGACGATTGAAGGAGGGCTTTATGTTGTCATCATTAGCATCAAAACCATGCCCTCTTGAATCAAATTCCTCTTTTTGCCCAACATTATAGGCGGCGGGCTCAGATTCCAATTGCGAGTGTTGGGGAGGATAATAATCCATCGAACTTGTCAAAACTTTGAGGCTTTTACCATGCAACTTCGAATGAATATAGAAATTGAAGGCAGAGTCAAAACCCTAGAACGGTGATGAAATTTGTTCCCTCCTTGGTAAAGGCTCGACGGAAAATTGAATTGAAGGGGTAAATAAAAGTATAAAACCCTAGATTTATGACCATACTAGAAAAACCAACGCAATCAAAAGAAGTATAAGGAGCTTCCTTCCTCTTAAATAAGGAAGGTTTGTGGAATATAACTTTTAGATATCCGAAGTCATTAAAATATTGAAAATTGGGTGACTTAAGTAATTAAAAAAAATTAAGAAACTGAGCTTTCATCCTTTTTTGTTCTTTCCATTGGACCTCATAGGTGGAATATAAAAAATTTAGGAGTTTAATCTAATAATTTAATCTAAACTATTATGATCTATTTGAAATGAATCGGAAGCATAAAGATAGGAACGTCTTGTAGATCAATTAATGGTAAATAACTGTAAAGAGCTTGACACAATTCAAGACCTGCTGGAAGCACCAAAGCTATCAAATATAGGAACTTGACATAATCTGTGACCTGCCGGAAGCACCAAAGTTATCAAGTTATAAGCAACTAAACCTTAACCAAGACCTGCTGGTAGAACCTAAGTTATCAAGTAGTTCTTTAATCCAAGAACAAAGGATAAGCTCTCACAATAAGATAACTCAAATTTTATTGATGAAAATAACTAACTATAAACTGATTCTCAATGCTAATATATAGCAAAGGAATTTCCTAAAATAAACTATCTAAAAGATACAGTCCTAAATTAAATAGATTTAATTCTAGATAAGATAAAATATAATCCCGAAAGATTTAATCCTAAATAAGATAAAACATAATCCTAAAAGATGTAAATATAATCCTAAGAGATCATGATATTGATTTCTAACAGATCTCATCCTAAATAAATCGGCTATGATCTGATTAGATACACGTCCCCGAAATAGGCTCTCCTAACATTCGGATAACAGACATAACCGATTGTCAGATCGAATAACACTCTTGTACTTCAATCCGAGTTATGTTAAACCACTTCTTTGGTTCTTCTTCTACTCGGTGGTCTACTTTCCTTTGGACTTCAGTGATCAAGAGTTGCAAAGCTCTCTTTAATCGCTCAGATCTGGCCCCGGTCATTGAATCTTCAATCCCTTGCAATGCATATGAGGCATCCTGGTTGAGGTCGGATGGGATCGTGTCACTATTAATAATTTTTTCACTGTTCATTGTTGTAAACCAATTTCTTGGTATTATTTTAATTAATCGTGATTGTAATTTTCTTAACTTATATCTTTTCAGAGTAATTTTACATTTAGGTTATGTCTAGATCAAGAGTGAAAATTGGAGGAAGAAAAATAGAAGAAAAAAAAGGGAATGGAAGAAAAAAAAAGAGAAAATAAAGGGAAAGTAGAAATATTTTTGAGTTGTTTGATTTGAGGTTAAAAAAAATAAAAATGTGAGGGAAAGAAAAATGAATAGAGTAAACTAGCACTTTAGCCCCTGACTTTTATAGCGTCATGCAATTTAGTCCCTGAGTTTTGGAAACCCCTCCGCTAGTCCCTGACGTTATAGTCCGTCTTGTAATTAAGTCCAAACCGTTAAAAGATGTTAATTGTGTGGTGAGGTGTCACGTTAAGTGACACCTTGTATGCTGCAATGGACAGAAACAACATATTTTTAGGTATTTTTTAAGAGTGTAACACACCTAATTACCCTAACGGTCATATAATTTTTTGTTCCCTATTTACTTACTTCTCCATTCTTCTTCTTAATCATTTCTCTCATCACTTCTGCTTCTTCCATATTCTTCACCTAAGTTCTTGTTTGCTTTTTTGTGTGAAACTCACATATTATCCATGAATAGCACCACTGAGCGGGGGTATAACAATGGTGGCTCAAGGTCCTCATAAAATGTTGCAAAGGGGTGAAGTGGATCAAAATGTTACTGCAATCTCAAAGTAGTTATTAGGGTCTCCAAAATTGAAAAAAAAAATCTAAGGAGGTTGTTCTATGGATGTCCCAAACTGAGGATAATCTTTACTCATTTTTTTGTTTTAAAATTTTTTATATCATATTTTATAATATTTGTGTTGTGTAATCTTGTAAAATGCTTGAAATTTTGTAGGTTGCAAACATATGTCAATGTTTCTAATTGGTAGAGAATGATTCTACTGTTGAAGAAAGCATAAGTGAAGCTATATCAAGCATTTCATTTCTACTAAGTGAGGATGAAGAATGAAGGAACAATGTGACAAGGAAGCTAAAGAAATTTGACTGTGAAATCAGGAAATTAAGTTGGACAGTTTTGGTGTCGTGTAGCCTAATGATTCGTTCTATTTGTTGGGGTTTATGCTAGGATTTTGGTGGAAGAATTAGAAAATTTTATAGTGTAATGGTTTAATTAACTAGGATGCTATTGTATTTATTTCTAAGCTCCTTGTCTTTCCATAATTTTGTAAAATTCTACCATAGATGCCACACACAAAACCTATGTGGGACACTTGACATTACTTCTTGTAATGATAGAATTAACCCTTGCACATAATAATTTAATTCACATTAGTCCATAACTTTAAAAAAATTAATGCACTTTAGTCCTTAATGTAACACCGTTTAACGTTTTGGACTTAATTGCAATATGAAGAGTAATGTTAGGGACTTAAGATTTTCCTAAACTCAGGAACTAAATTGCATGATGCAAAGTGTCGGTTTATTCAAAATGAATATGATATACAATTACCTATTTGCCTTCATGCCTGAAAAAGTTGTTATTATTACTATTATTATTTATATTATTTATTATTTTAATTATTATTATTAAATAATAATAATTTGTTGAAAGCATTCTAACAAGTTGGATTGAACAAACATTTTGAAACCGACCAAGCGTTTTCTTTCAATTATTGAAGGTGGAGATTGGGTAATTCGGGAAAAAGGCTGAAATAGCGAGTTTTCTTCGTTAATTTGGCGAGAAAGCTTAATTGCGGGTCCCACATCAACTTTTTTTTTTCCTTTCCAACCATTTTCCTCCCTTATCCAAACCGGACAAGATACCATTTTCCTTTCATTTTCTCACCTCTCCTCTTCCTTCTGCCTTTTTTTTTCTCTAAGTCCAAACAGAGCGTTAAGCTGACCTTTTGACACGATCCCGTCCGATCTCAACGGGGATGCCTCAGATGCATTGTAAGGGATTGAAGATCCAAAAATCGGGGTCAGATCTGAGCGGATGAAGAGAGCTTTGCAACTCTTGATCATTGAAGTCCAAAGGAAAGTAAACCACCGAGCAGAAGAAGATCCAAAGAAGTGGTTTAACTTAACTCGGATTGAAGTACAAGAGTTCTATTTGATCTGACAATTGGATATGTCAGTTATCCGAATCTTAGGACAACCTATTTTGGGAAAGTGTATCTACTCAGATCATAACTAATTTATTTAAGATCATATCTATTAGGAATCAATATCACATTTGTTAGGATTATATTTAAATCTTTTAAGATTATATTTTATCTTGTCTAGGATTAAATCTTTTAGGATTATATTTTATCTTATCTAGGATTAAATCTATTTAATTTAGGATTGCATCTTTTAGATAGTTTATTTTAGGGAATTCATTTGCTATATAATGACATTAAGAATAAGTTTGTAAGGACACAGTTGAATTCAATAAAAATTTGAGTTTTCTCATTGTGAGAGCTTATCCTTTGTTCTTGGTTTAAGGAACTACTTGATAACTTAGGTTCTACCAGCAGGTCACGGATTGTGTCAAGTTCTTATATTTGATATCTTTGGTGCTTCCAGAAGGTCTTGGATTGTGTCAAGCTCCTTGCCATTAATTGATCTTCAAAATGTTCCTATCTTTACGCTTACGGTTCGTATCATTTGGTATCTGTAACATCCCGCAAATTAGAAGCTCTAATAATTTATTAGGCGGAAAACAGAGAATTATGTGTTAGTAATTAAGGAAAGGTAAGTTGAGGAACTAGGGGATTAAAAACTTAATTATAAAACCAAGTTCAGGTTTTGTCTAAGTAAATTTAGTAAGTTTGGGTTTCTGGTAATGGATTACAGTGAGTTTGTAATTGATTACCAGAGAGCTAAGTTTTTGGTAATTGACTGCTAGAGGATGGTAATCGATTACCAGAGAGCCAAGTTTTTGGTAATTGACTGCCAGAGGATGGTAATCGATTACTAGAGATCCAAGTTTTTTTGTAATTGACTGCCAGAGGATGGTAATCAATTACCCGAGAGCTGAAATTTTGGTAATCGATTACAACCCTCAAAATTTCAGCTCTCGGGTAATCGATTACCATCATCTGGCAGTCAATTACCAAAAACTTGGATCTCTGGTAATCGATTACCATCCTCTTGCAATCAATTACCAAAAACTTAGCTCACTAGTAATCGATTACCATCCTCTGGCAGTCAATTACCAAAAACTTAGCTCTCTGGTAATCGATTACAAACTCACTGTAATCGATTACCAGAAACCCAAACTTACTAAATTTACTTAGACAAAACCTGAACTTGGTTTTATAATTAAGTTTTTAATCCCCTAGTTCCTCAACTTACCTTTCCTTAATTACTAACACATAATTCTCTGTTTTCCGCCTAATGAATTATTAGAGCTTCTAATTTGCGGGATGTTACATTCTACCCCCTTCAAGCAATTTTGGCCTCAAAATTGTTTAAGAAAACAGAAATTTAAGACTACCTTAACTAAAAAGTTCCGGAAATTGTTCTCGGATGACATCTTCTTTCTCCCATGTTGCCTCTTCTGGAGATTGACCTTCCCAATACACCTTCACCAAAGGAATTGCCTTGCTCCTTAAGGTTTTGACGCTTCTGTCGATAATCTATGCAGGTCTAGAAGGAATGGTGAGATCTTCTCTTAATTGTATTGATTCAGAGCCAATAACATGTGATGGATCATGAATATATTTTCTTAACTGAGATACATGGAAAACATCATGTATCCTGGACAACTGAGGTGGTAAAACTATCCTGTAAGCCAGAGGGCCAACCCTCTGCAGGATCTGAAATGGACCAAGAAATCTAGGATTGACCTTTTTGGTCTTGATGGATCATCCTATGCCTGTGATAGGAGTTACTTTCAAAAATACATGGTCCCCTTCCTCAAACTCTAAGTCTTTTCTTCTTTTGTCAGCATAACTCTTTTGTCGACTTTGGGCAGTTACAAGTTTTTCCCTAATGATCCTGATCTTATCTGAGGTTTCCTGTACTAACTTTGGGCCTAAAAAGGTTCTCTCACCTACCTCACACCAACACAAAGGAGACCTGCATTTTCTACCGTACAGTGCCTCATAGGGTGCCATGCCTATACGGCTATGAAAACTATTATTGTAAGCAAACTCAATGAGAGGCAGAAATCTATCCCAACTACCTGAATCCTCTAAAACACAAGCCCTGAGCATATCTTCTAAGGTCTGGATGATTCTTTCAGACTGACCGTCAGTCTGAGGGTGGTAAGCAGTGCTAAACCGAAGTTTGGTCCCGAAATCCTGGTGAAGTGCATTCCAGAACCTAGAAGTGAACCTAGGGTCCCTATCTGATATGATGTTAGAGGGAATGCCATGGAGTCTGAAAATCTCTCTAACATACAAATTTGCTAACTTGCTAAGGGAATAGTTACTCCTAATTGGTAGGAAGTGGGCTGACTTGGTCAGTCGGTCCACAATCACCCAGATGGCATCAAAACCAGCTTGGACTCGAGGTAATCCTACCACAAAGTCCATAGCTACACTCTCCCACTTCCACTCAGGGATTTCTAATGGTAAAAGGGTTCCTGATGGTTTCTGATGTTCTATTTTGACCTGTTGACACACTAAACACTTAGAAACATAATCTGCTATATCTCTCTTCATACCATCCCACCAAAACATCCTTTTCAAATCCTGATACATCTTGGTAGATCCAGGATGTATAGAAAACTTACCTCTATGAGCTTCCTCTAAAACCTGCTTCCTGAAGCTACCCCCCTTAGGGACACAGACCCTCCCTTGGAAGAGAATCATCCCATCTTCTGATTCAGAAAACCCTAATTGTTGTCTCCTCTCTAGTGCCTTGTTCGCTACAGGTAATCGATTACCAGGGGACAATAATCGATTACCGTCACTTAAGTATATAAGGGCTGGAGCTGAAAATCAGAATGCATGCTCATTGTCTTCTTCATTTCTTCGAACTAGAGAGAGAGAAACCTAGAGCGAGAAAGCTTGGTTTTGAGGGTGGAAAAGGGAATTGAAGCTAGGATTCATCAAGTGGACATCTCTACTCATCATTTCTCTCTTGGATTTCAAGAATTAGTGAGTATAACTCACACACACACACACACACACACTTTCTCCCTTGATTTTGTGATTTCTCCAATGTATGAATCTCACTCTCTAATTCCCTTTCTATATGATTATTGTGGTTAGATTAGTGATGTTTGTATGAGATTGAACTATTGTTGTTGAATCTTTCATTGAAAACTTTAGGGTAGCGAGATTTACGAAATTGTCGAAATGCTCAATGTAGGAACCCTACCCTTTAATTCCCCTTCTATATGGTTATTTTGATTGGATTGGTGATATTTGTATTTAAATTGAGTAATTATGTTAGGATTTGTTTGAAAAACCTTTGAATATCAAAGTTAAGAAACTCTTGAAATGCTTGAACATTTAGTTTTTGTCATCGATTTCATGAATGTCGGTTTCGACCGTGAGTTAAATAAGTCGGCCTTGTGCTGTGAGTTAATAAAACTTAATGATTATGTGAAAATTGACTTTGGTCCAGTAATGGGTGGGATACGTCCCCGGGAAAGACGTTTCCCGTAGTCTGAGCTCAGTTCTAACTCCAGTTTAAGTGATAATATTATGCCTGTTGGGTACAGCAGTGAGTTGCATCTTTAGTGATTCTATTTTATTCAGTTATGATATTGATCTTTGAGGTAAATTGACTATTGAAACATATTGATTATTGATGCATGTTGTTTAGTGAGTGCTTTGCCTCTATACTGCATATGCATGGTTATACTTCACTGAGACATTAGTCTCACCACGCGTTTTGTGGATATAATCTAGGTGTGCAGGTACCTCCTGGCAGAGATCAGTGAGATTAGAGCAGTAGCTTACATGTTTTGATGTTTAGTATTTTGGGATTGTACAGGATATTTATGTATGACCTTGTTTTAGGTTAGGAATGTTCAGTTGTAGCCTTTCGGGCCAGTCGTGCATAGTTCGTATATTGTGGTTATGTATATAAAGTTTGAGTTATTCACAAATTGTATAAGTTTTTGTTGGCTATTTATCGATTTGTGATGTTGATATCTAAAATCGCGCGTTTTGGTTTTCGAAAATTGAGGATTTAGTTTCCAACAAACTAAGTCTTGAATTTGGAAATTAAGGCGTTACAGTATCAGTAGCTTTGGCTCTTGAGATCAATTAGTAACATATATTCTTTATCTTGTAGTATTTATCTTGTAAAAAAAATTTAGTTCTAAAATTTCCAGTTCCTTGTAATTCAATTCTTCAAGTTGTTGTTGAATTCCATTAATTAAAAAAAATGAGGTGCAGACAATACAAAAAAAAGATCTATAGTAGTAAAAAAAAGGAGAGAGTTGCAAATAGAACAAAAAAAAGAAGGATACAGTATTAAATTTTCTGAGCAGTGTCAAATTCTGGGCAACATCCAAAATAAATTTATGGATAACAATTCAGTTTCTGTTTGTCCGCAAAATTTGTTCCAAGCAAAAGAAATCATCCGAGTTCATGAGATCATCCGAATTGAAGATTTCATATGAGGTGAAGAGTTGTTACCGACTATGCATTTGATTATAGATCCGACTACACATTTTGAATACTTTTCGAGCTAGTTGTTTGTCACTAAAAGTTGTCAAGTTATCATCAACACCTTTTCTATTATTTGTTAGTAGAATCTATCCCAAAGGTTCCTTATTTCAAGAGCTTGTAAGGATAAGTTGAGTGGAAAAGGGCAAGAGTGGTGAGTATAATATAGTGAGAAAAAGCCAAAAGAGTAATACACGACAAAATAAAATTTTTTTAGTGTAAACACGTAAGGGAGTGTTGTGAGGATTCTTATTTTCTATCACTAACATTGTTTGATTTGTAGACAAATTTTTCTTTTCATTAATCATGAGTGCAGTAAACCAACGTGAGGAGGATGCTAGAGCAATAGACCTCAAATTGTTACTCAAGGCACTACAAAGTGAATTTATGAGAATAAGTGCAAGAATGGATGAAATGGAAGATCGGCTTCCAAGGAGAAGGAGTAGAATGTCTCCTAACTGAACCAAAGAAGAGGAAGAGGAAGAGGACGAGGGAAGTAGTTCTAGAAGAGAAAGCAACAGGGATAATCATCTTGGAAATATCAAGATGAACATTCCTTTTTTCTAAGGGAATAATGATCCTGAGTTATATTTGGAGTGGGAAAGAAAGGCAGAGCATGTTTTTTATTGCCACAATTATTCCAAGGAGAAAAAGGTAAAATTAGTTGTAGTAGAATTCACTGATTATGCAAGTATATTGTGGGATCAATATGTGTTGAGCAGGCGAAGGTGTGGAGAAAAACATATTCAATCTTAGAAGGAGATGAAGGTCGTGATGAGAAGGAGATTTGTACCAAGTCATTACCATAGAGACTTGTACAGAAAATTGCAGGACCTACGTCAAGGTTCTATGAGTGTAGATGATTACTACAAGGAGGTGGAAATAACCATGATGAGAGCCAATGTGCAAGAAGACCGAGAAGCAACAGTGGCTAGATTCATTTGAGGGTTAAAAAAAGAAATTGAAAATGTGGTGGAACTCCATCATTAAGTGGAGATGGAGGATTCATTACATAAAGCAATCCAAGTGGAGAGATAACTCAAATCCAGAGTTGTAAGATTTCCATAAACTCCTAGTACCTCTTGGAAACCCTGGGCGACCAGCAACGCGGCCAAAAGAAGAGGCAAAGATGGGACAACCGACCTCAGTCAGTAAAGGTAAGTCTGAATTCAGTTCATCTTCTAAAGCACGTGAAATTAAATGTTTCAGGTGTCAAGGTCTTGGACATATTGCTTCTAATTGTCCGAACAAGAGGGTGATACTCATGCGTGACAATGGTGAAGTGGAAAGTGCAAGTGAAGAAGAAGATGATGAAATACCCGAGCTGGAGGATTGCAGTGATGTGGAATACACCGAGCCAGACCACGGTAATGCATTGGTCACCAGGAGGGTGTTGAATGCACAACCAAAGATGGGGGGAGTTGAGGAGCAACGTGAGAACATATTCCATACAAGGTGTCACGTAAGTGATAAGGTTTGCAGTCTTTTAATTGATAGTGGTAGTTGTACCAATGTTGTTAGTATTTTGATGGTTGAGAAATTAAAATTACCTACCATAAAACATCCTAATCCTTATAGATTGCAGTGGCTAAATGATTGTGGGGACATTAGGGTAACAAAATAGGTTTTGCTTTCATTTTCCATTGGAAAATATGAAGACAAAGTCTTGTGTGATGTTGCACCTATGCATGCAGTACACATTCTACTTGGCCGACCATGGCAATTTGATAGGCGAGTAACTCATGATGGGTATCACAACAAGTATAGTTTTAAATTAAATAATAAAACCTTTGTGCTAACCCCTCTTCAACCTTTTGAAGCATATGCAGATCAAATAAGAATTGCTAGGGAGAGCAAGAAGTTAGAAGAACAATTTTTTGTTCAAGAAAAAAGAAAGAAGAGAGAAGAAGAGAGAAGTGACCAAAAGACCGAATCCGACCTCAAGCTCGGATATCTGTTCGACCTTACATCCGACTTCAAGATTGGATGCTTGTCCGACATCACATCCAAGCAAGGGCACAAGCAAAGTGAATGCTTTTGCAAGAAAAAAGGAAGTTGAAAGTGTATTGTTAGATAAAAGGCAATTATTGATTCTTGTATTTAAAGACTTATACTTCTTTGATGATTCTAACAATTTTTTACCTTCTAAAATTCAAAAATTTGTTGTAGGAGTTTGGAGAAGTCTTTCCGATGAGCTACCTCAAGGATTACCACCTTCAAGAGGTATAGAACACTAGATTGACTTTGTACCCGGCTGTGCTCTACCAAATCGACCAACATACAGAACCAACTCGGATGAGCCCAAGGAGATCCAAAAACAAGTCAGTGAGCTAATGGAAAATGGGTATGTAAGAGAGAGCCTTAGTCCATGTGCTGTACCGGTAATATTGGTACCAAAGAAAGATGGTTCTTGGCGTATGTGTACTGATTATCGAGCCATTAACAAGATAACGGTAAAGTTTCATTATCAAATTCTTAGGTTGGACGACATGCTTGATCAGTTGCATGGTGCTTGTTTGTTCTTTAAAATTGATTAGAAAAGTGGTTACTATCAAATTTGAATGAAAGAGGGTGATGAGTGGAAAACTGCTTTTAAAACAAAGTATGGTTTGTATGAGTGGTTAGTGATGCCCTTCGGCTTAACTAATGCATCTAGTACTTTTATGAGGTTAATGAACCATGTGTTGCGCTCTTTCATAGGAAAGTTTGTGGTAGTTTACTTTGATGACATTTTGGTTTACAACAAATCTTATAATGCACATGTTGAACACTTACATGTTGTTTTTAAGGTATTAAGGGAAAATAAATTATATGCTAATTTAAAGAAATGTACCTTTTGCCTTGATTCTGTTGTATTCTTAGGTTTTGTGGTAAGTTCAAAGGGGGTAAGTGTAGATGAGGAAAAGGTTAAGGCTATTAGAGAGTGGCCGACCCCAAAGAGTGCTAGTGAAGTGAGAAGTTTTCATGGGTTAGAAAGTTCTTATCGGCGGTTTGTTAAAGATTTTAGCACTATTGTTGCGCCTTTAAATGAACTTGTTAAGAAAAATATTGTGTTTAAATGGTCGGATGCACATGAAAAGGCCTTTAACACTTTAAAAGAGAAATTAAAAAAATGCACAGTTGCTTGTTTTACCCAATTTTGATAAAGCTTTTGAGATTGAATGTGATGCTTCTGGTGTTGGTATAGGGGCTATTTTAATGCAGGAATCCCAACCGATTCCATAATTTAGTGAAAAGCTTAATGGGGCAACATTGATCTATGCGACCTATGACAAGGAGTTGTATGCCTTGGTAAGGGAATTACAAACTTGGCAACATTATTTCTGGCCAAGAGAGTTTGTTATACATTCTGACCATCAAAGTCTAAAGTTCTTAAAATCTCAAGGGAAGCGTAAAAAAAGACATTCAAAGTGGTTGGAATTTATTGAGATGTTTCCATGTGTAATTGGGTATAAAAATGGTAAGGACAATATAGTTGCTGATGTTTTGTCAAGGAGGTATATTTTACTTACTTCTTTACAAGAAAAAATGTTAGGTTTTGAACAAATTAAAGGTATGTATAAAACTGATCTTGATTTTAAACAAATCTGGAATTCTTGTTCTAACCGATCTTGTGAGGAATTTTATAGGTATAAAGAATTTTTGTTCAAGAGGAACCAATTATGCGTACCAGTCAATTCTCTAAGAGAATTGTTGATTAAGGA
This sequence comes from Sesbania bispinosa, assembly GCA_026901365.1. Taxonomy (NCBI): domain Eukaryota; kingdom Viridiplantae; phylum Streptophyta; class Magnoliopsida; order Fabales; family Fabaceae; genus Sesbania; species Sesbania bispinosa. The sequence continues at coordinate 266,451 of QLOH01000699.1, read as the reverse complement.
GACCCATGAAGGCGGTTTGATGGGACACTTTAGAGTGCCGAAGACACTGGACATCTTGGCCGAGCACTTTTTCTGGCCGAGCATGAAGAAGGACGTCCGAGCTAAGTGTGAAAGGTGCATAACATGCAAGCAAGCTAAGTCAAAATTAAATCTGCATGGATTTTATACACTTTTGACTGTTCCTGAGCTGCCTTGGACATATATTTCCATGGACTTTGTGATTGATTTTCCAAAAAAACTCAAAGTGGTAAGGATAGTATTTTTTTTTGTTGATCGGTTTAGTAAAATGGCACACTTTATTACGTGTTCAAAGACAAATGATGCAACACAAATTGTTGACCTATTCTTTAAGGAAGTTGTCCGATTGCATGGTTTACCAAGGACAATGGTGAGTGATAGGGACGTTAAATTCCTAAGTCATTTTTGGAGGACTTTATGGAATAAATTGGGAACAAAACTTTTATTTTCTACTGTAGCACATCCTCATACGGATGGACAAACTGAAGCAGTAAATATAACACTTTCAACCTTATTACGTTCTATCATTGGCAAGAATCTAAAGCAATGAGAAAAATGTTTGTCACATATTGAGTTTGCATATAACCGGACAGTACACTATACTAATTTTTTTCACCAATTGAGGTTGTTTATGGTTTTAATCCACTAACTCCTTTGGATATTTTACCATTACCTATTTTTATTTTTTCAGCTTAAATGGTAAAAGGAAAGCAGGTTATGTCAGGGAGTTACATGCAAAGGTCCGAGCTAATATTGAGAGGAAAAATGAGAAGTATGCAAAACAAGCCAACAAAAGGGTGAAGGAATGTAGTATTTGAACCAGGCGGCCTGGGTCTGGATTCACATGAGGAAAGAGAGGTTTCCAGCTCAAAGGAAGAACAACTTCAACCAAGAGGAGATGGTCCATTCCAAGTTCTAGAGAGGATCAATGACAATGCCTACAAGATAGATCTTCCAAGTGAATATGGTAATGTTAGTGCAACATTTAATGTAACTGACTTATCCTTATTTGATGTAGGTGATGAATCAAATTCGAGGACGAATCCTTTTAAAGAAGGGGGAATGACACGATCCCGTCCGACCGTAACCAGGATGTCGCAGATGCATTGCAAGGGATTGAAGGTCCAATAACCGGGGCCAGATCTGAGCGGATGAAGAGAGCTTTGCAACTCTAGATCACTGAAGTCCAAAGGAAAGTAGACCACCGAGCAGAAGAATATCCAAAGAAGTGGTTTAACTTAACTCGGATTGAAGTACAAGAGTGTTATATGATCTGACAATCGGATATGTCTATTATCCGAATCTTTGGAGAGCCTATTTCGGGAAAGTGTATCTAATCAGATCATAACTGATTTATTTAGGATAAGATCTATAAGGATTATATTTAAATCTTTTAGGATTATATTTTATCTTATCTAGGATTAAATCTTTTAGGATTATATTTAATCTTTTAGGATTATATTTTATCTTATCTAGTATTAAATCTATTTAATTTAGGACTGTATCTTTTAGATAGTTTATTTTACGGAATTCCTTTCCTATATAATGGCATTGAGAATCAGTTTGTAGACAGTTATTTTATCAATAAAATTTGAGTTTTCTTATTGTGAGAGCTTATCCTTTATTCTTGGATTAAAGAACTACTTGATCTTGGTTAGGGTGTAGTTGTTTATATCTCGATAACTTTAGTGATTCCAGCAGGTCACGGATTGTGTCAAGTTCCTATATTTGATAGTTTTGGTGCTTCCAGCACGTCTTGGATTGTGTCAAGCTCCTTACAGTTAATTGATCTTCAAGACATTCCTATCTTTACACTTTTCAGTTCGTATCACCTTTTTTTAATACATATTTGTGTGACATTAGATTAGATAGGTTGTCCTATTTTTATCGATTAATGTGACATTGGGATGCAAGATTCCAACAATTAGAGGATGTGTTAAGGAAGCAATTCATCATCTCTTGGAGGATCTTAACAATTTATCATCTAACAGTGATGGAAAAGCTGCTAAGGAAGCAAAAATACATCTCTTGATAGACACTAAATTTGAAGAATTAGAGAAGGTGTTATCTAAACTCTTTAAGTTATAAGAAGCATTTGATGAACTTCTTCAAGATTCCAACATTCTTTCTAATGAGTTCAAATCCCTACAAAAAGAAGTTTTCAAAACTAACTAAAGGTTTTGAAAAGAAAAAACACTTTAGAAAATGAGAAACTCAAAGAAGATAATGAGAGCCTGTTTTTAAAAATATAAAATTAGAGCTTGTTTGTTTATGATTTTCAAAAATCATTTTTAGTTTATAAAAACAAAAGAACTATAAGTGTTGTTCAATAGGTCTGTTCCCAAAAATTAATTTGGAAAACAATTTTCAGTGTCTAAAACTAAAATTTGAAAATTACTTTATGATGTTTTCAAATTCTATTTTTTTTCTTCGTAGCAATTTTGTAAATAAGACATGATTACTTATATTTTCTCTACCCAAAAAGCTTTCATCTCTGTTATAACTTCCCTCTTTTTCCTCTTCTTCCTCTTCTCATCCGATAACCACTGTCTCACCACAACTGGAACAAGATGAAGAAAAAAAATCATGGTATGAAATTGACTCCATTAGAAAAAGAAACACCGTCAGAGGATAGGATGAGGAGGAACAAGATTGAGAAGTAACGCTTCTTAGGTTTGCGCAGAACATGTTGCATCCCTTGGTCTCCGTGAATGGGAAAATTCAGTGGAGGTCTTCAATGAACTTACGGTGTAGGGGTGGTAAAATTACTCGCACCAACCGGTACTTGTGGGTTAAAAAATTGGATCTTTTTATCTACCCGCTTATTTACTTTTATTTTTATGTCTATTATATTAGATTAGGTGTATTTAAAATTATTGTGCCACTTACTTTTGATTGTTTTATTTTTATTTTTATTTTTATTTTTAAATTATGTTATTTTTTAAAGTTTTTTATTTTTTATTTTCTAGCCCGCTTAGTGAGTACTTGTGTGGGTACAAGGGCATATATTTACCCGTAAGTGCGGGTAGCGGGTACTTAGTACTCGTGCCCGTATCTCCCTGTTGACATCTCTATTATGGTGTAGCCCATAAAGATGGTATCCAAACCTTAAGAATGGGATATTTACAAAATGATTTGTCATAGTAGGAAAGCTTTACAAATGATATCAATGTTCCACTTCTTGAAGTCGTGGTATTTAGGGGTCGGTTCGGGGTATTGTAGTGTCCTAGCCAATCAAATAGATTCGGGTTGGATTGGGTCGGTTTGCTTAATTTTGGCTAAACAACCTGAACTGAACCAACCTAACCATTAACCGATTGGTTCGGGTTGGGTGCTTGGGTCATAAATATAAAAACATTTTTAAAAAATGATGTAAAAATAATGAACAAATTGGGGGGGGTGGATATAGAAACAGATGTGAAATCTTCTACCCCATTTCAGATCTCACCAAACCCCAAACAGCCCCCCACTCCTTCTTTTCAGATCTCACAAATCCCCCTTACTCCTTCTTCCCCCGCTCAGACTACCATGTGATTGATCACACAAACAAAAGCATTCCTAGCATCCCATCATGCTTGTTTAACTAGTGCAAAAATATCTTTTTACAACAGGGCTTCTACATTGGTTACATAAAACCCGATTTAAATACTGAGTGATGGAAATTTTGAAAATAAGTAATGTGTTTTTTAAATCGGCAAATGATTTAGAGGCAGGGATGACAATTAAACCCAAGCCTGATGCGTACCCATAAAAAAAACCTGCAATGGGCGGGGTAAAAACCCGCTAAGCGGGTACGGGGGACGGGGAGGGGCTTTTACCTGTAATTTTTAATAGGGATAAGCGCGGGTACACTCAGCCTACCCCAAGCCTGCACACACACACACACATATATATATAATTATTAAGTTAAATAAATAATATCATATATAAATATATATATATAGGTATGTATATATTAATATTAATTTGAACAAAATATCTAATATATTTCCATATTTTAAAAATACATATTTATAAACAAAAAAAATTGATACATATTTCATATTAAAATTACCATAAGAATAAAACATTAAAACATTTTAAGCATTTCGGATTAAAATTGCAATTTGAACCCTAATTGTCCCTCCTAGTTAAGAATGACAATCAAATCCGAACCCGCGGATACCAACCGACCCACCTTGACTTTGACGGGGAAAACCCGTTTTGAGTGGGTTTAAGGAAAACCTGACCCGAACCTGCCTCGCTTTAACGGGGGTGGGAGTTGGTTTGGGAGTGCAAGAACTCACCTCAAACCTGCCCCAATATAATAATTAAATAATTCTAATTATACTAATAATTAAATAATAATGGAAAGTTTATATATTTTCCTTAAAATATAATATAGTTCTTAAGTTTCTTATTTTTTTAGGATTCTTAATGTCTATTTTTATATGTTATTTAAATTAGGATATATTAGATATATATATATATATATATGACTTATTTAAAATATGTATTTAAGTTATTAAAAATGAAGAAAAAATAAAATTTAGAAGGTGGAATCTCTGCGGGTTTCCCCAAACTCGACGGGGAGCCGCGGGGATGTGGTTGGCTTTCATAATTTCATACATGCTCTCATTAAACCAGAACCCGATTTCATGTCTACTCCCGTTGTTGCCCCTTTCCTGCGACTGCCTTCCATTTCTCCCTCTATGCGCGACACTAGGGATGAATGTTTATAAAATAGTTTGATGTGGATGTATTAAGTTGTTATGTTATGTTGATGATATTAAACTGTTATGAAGTTCATGTTTATTAAACTATTATGTTGGTGCATGGTGATATTTAAAAATTATGTTTGGATGAACTTGGAGTAATTTTTCAATTGAGATATAGTTTTCTTAAATTAATGTTTTTCTTATTGTGTTGCTAATTTTTCACTTAACTAAACTACAAATATGGGCATATAGGTACCCAACGGGTACGAGGACATGCATTTAAAGCCCACGCAGGTACGAGCCTTTTTATCCTTAAATGCGGATACAGGGACGAGCACTATAGTACCATGCCTAAAGGGTACCCATTGCCATCCATAGCCAAAGGTGAAGCTTCTAACTTGATGTTGTTGCTTTGCGATGGCTTCGCCTTTCGTGCCGTCGCCAGACATGGAAAAACCTGAACTCGCGATGTTGACCTGACTTACCCCAACCCGACTTTGACGGGGAAAACCCATTTTGACCGGGTTTAAGCAGAACCCGACCCTGTCTTTAACGAGGGAGGATGCAGGTTTGGGGGTGCAATAACCCATCCAGTCCCCGCCTCGATATAATAATTAAATAATTTTAATTATACTAATAGTTGAATAATAAAGGTAAACTTATATATTTTCCTTAAATATAATATAATTCTTACGTTTCTTATTTTTTTAGGATTATCAATGTCTATATTTACATATTATTTGAATTAGAATATATTAGATATATATGACTTATTTAAAAACATGTATTTAAGTTATAAAAAATAAAGAAAAAATTAAAAATAGAGAAGGTGAAATTCTCGCAGGTTTCCCTGAACTCGACGGGGACCTGCGAGGATGAGGTTGAGTTTCATAATTTCATACTCACTCTTTTTAAACCCGAACCGCCTCGACTTTTACGAGGACGGGGAGAGCAAAATCCACCCCCAACCCGCCGCATTGCCATGCCTAGCTGCCACACTTGGAAGGACGACTTGGTTTCTTCCATGGCCACAACTTGAAATGTAGGAGCCCCTCTCCTATATTGAAAAAAAGGACAAGCTTGGTGTGTGTTGCGTGTCCACCACTTGAAGCCCTACCACTTGAAATACGGAAGCCCCACCACTTGAAATCCAGTAGCCGCTTCCTTGCCATGTTTACTGCTTCGACAACGTTGCATATGTGTTGTTATGTGTCTGTGACGCCGTTGTCTGTTGTGTGTACTAGCTTGAGAGTTGAGACAGATGCTTATATTGATAGTGAACCAGTGTTATTAAACTCGGATCGGACCGACTAGTTTGACCAGTTGAACCGGAAACCGGATTCCCGACCGGTTGAGTCAGTTCAATGGGTTGTTTCTGCTATCAAACTGATCGTTTCATGACCGGTAAATCGGTGGAACCGATGAAAATCGATCTGGTTTTGAGTGGAACCCGTTTTTTGGGCAGGAGTTGAACATACCTCCAGGTGCAAGATGAAACTAGGCGCTACCGATAATTCAAAGTGGTCTTTCATTATATAAGTGCTAAAATTTATATATATCATATACGAGAAACATGTTAAACCTTCCATTCATATTTTAATGGGCCATGCCATTATGTTTTTTTTAAAAAAAAACTTAATACACCATTCATTAATTCAAAATGTTAAAATACTAAGTTAAAATAAATTTTGGAAAAAAGATGTATCTGTAAGGTTCAAGACCCTTTTGAGCAAATGTTTTAATGACAACAAACTTTCACAACAATATTCTAAGTGTTTTGAATACTTTGGTACTAATGTTTTCACTTGAGAATGCTTGAAAGAATACAAGAAAAGTGGAAAGATCAGAAACATCATTTAACATCAGAACATGTGTCCAGAAGCATGTTATAGAGAGCTTCCATATCAAAAGTGATGAAACAAGTTCAAGAAGTAGCTTCTTAGCTTCAAGAAGGTCAAGACAGTTCATCTAAGATCCCATGAATATTAAATTGAGTTGTATCAAGCTTCATAAGAAATGTTGAAGCTTTAGAAGGATAATTCAAGACCACTAGAAGCATGAGAAAGAGCTTTTCATGAAATCGGACACCTTCTGAATGTGAAAGATCACTTAAGCAATTAAAGCATATTCATTCCAAGTGTTGTTGATGCAAACAAAGCAATTGGATTAGGTCAATATCATTAGAAACACAGTTTTGTCTTTAGAAGCAAAACCAACAGTTTCTACAACAAAGTTATAAACTCTCCATAAGCATCAAATGTGAATTTCAAATTGTAAACATGTTCAAAGTATTTTTAGATGCATTGAACAAGTTCCCACACTCCTCAAGTTATTATCCTTGAATATTTCAAGTTGAAGAACACTCAAAAAAAGCTTCCAAAAGCATAATTACTTCTCTCACAATGCAAATAAAGCAAGGATAAAAGATTGGAAGCTTTACAAGCATGTTTGAAACTTCAGAAGAAGAAACAACTTTCTCCAGTAGAAGAAACAGAGTTTCTGCACACTTTCAGAAGAAATAGTCTTCTCTAGAAGATGAAATAGAATTTCTGCACGCTTCCAGAAGAAACAATTTTTTCCAGAAGAAGAAACAAAATTTCTGCACACTTCCAGAAGAAGAAATAGAATTTCTGCATACTTCCAGAAGGAACAACTTTCTTTAGATGCAGGAAAAACATCACAGATTTTTTCCAGGAGCTTATTATTGTTATTTATCAATTGTTGGATGTTTTTACACGTCCAGAAGAAATATATTGTGAAAGAACAGAAGAAACACATCATAAGGATTGACTGGTCAAAGAATGAGAGAGAAAGGAGTTGTCTTATGATAGTGACAACTCCTACAAGGCCAGTTGAGAGTTTGACCACTTCTCCAAGCAACTGCAATGGCTAGTTTGACCACCATAACTCTATAAACACAACCCCATTCAGCCGGGCAACATTAAGGAGAGAAAAAGGGAAGAAATCCAAAGAGCCATAATGTAGAAATTCCCTTCTAGTGTGAGGTTCTCCTTCAACCACTCCAAAATGCAGAGCTACTGTTCATAATTCTTAGAGAGCGTGTTTAGGTTCAATTTTGTAAAGATTAATCCACTCCATGAGTTTTTTGTGAGCCATATGTAAACAACCCATCTCTTGTTGAAGAATGTTTGTGATCTCCCAAGCTAACTAGAGAGAGTTAGTGTTGGCTTGAGAGTGTGTAGAGCCTGCAAAGGCTGAGCAAAGAATACTTGTGTTAAAGCCTGAAGAGGCTACAAAATAATACTTGTAAGGAGCCTGAAGAGGCTGGAAAGAATACTAGCCTGAGGAGACTGTGGGAGAAAAGAATACCTTGTAATCATGATTGATTAGTGAAAAATCCTACTGAGGTAGGTATTGGACGTAGCCCAAGGATTGTGAGGGTGAACCAGTATAAAAATCATCTATGTAATGCCTCTTACCCTTACTCTCTTTATCTTTCTGCACTTACATTCATTGATTTGCTAGTTATTGTTCATACTTTGAATATTTAGCAAGATGCAAACTAGATTTTGATAAACCTGTTTTTGAACTAATATTTTCACATAAATCACATCTATATCAGTTCAAATACTGATTTGGAAAGTTTCATTAAATTATGAAACTGTTTGGTGCCTCAAAAGCACATTTCTTGAAATTTGTTCATTGTTCAACATTGAAACTTGGGGTTCAAACTACCATATCTTTACAAACTTGATTTTAATCAGATTTAACTTTATATTCTGATTGTTTACTATTTAAATATCTGATCTGGAAAGTTTCATGAAGTTTCAAGTTCATTTGATACTCCAGAAGACACATTTATCAGATTTCATTGTGTAACTTGATTTAAAAATATCAAATTGATATAAAATTTCTTTTGAACTGATTTTCTTATATAATCTTATTAGTTATTGGTTAAATAACTATTCTGGAAAGTTTTATTAAAATATAAAATCGTTTGACCTTTCAGAAGAAAGGTTTAAAGTGACAGATTCACTGTTTTGCCTCTACATAACTGCAGAAATATTGTATTATTCTTCTGAACCTTATTTGAGTTGTATGTACATTAAATACATTATATGGAAGAATAAAATTTTATGACATCTGTCCCTATGACATTGCTTGCCTTTATGAAGATAGTTTCAATCAATTTAGTTGACACTATACATTAACCACTATCTTCTATAAGTAACTTCTGATAGCCAAGGTATTCTTTGAGCAAAGATCAGTAAGTTTTTCAAAGTACTTGTAGGTTGGACCAAAAGTTTTCAAGGGTCACAATTCAACCCCCCTTCTTGTGACTCTCTAATTTACTTCAGTATCATATATTACATTATACTAATAATTTTAGTTTTTATATCAAACTCAAATTTAAAATTATTTATATATTTAAAAATTACATATATTTTTATATATCATATTTTTTTAGTATAAGTTTATAGATTTTTATATATACCAGTTCAATCAGTGACTCACTGGTTCGACCAGTAACCCATTGACTCGGTACCTTGACCAAGTTGATCACCAGTCTGAGTTTTATAACACTACAGTGAACTCTAAAATTAGGGTAAAGATAGGATTTCAATTTTGTGTGTTGCATGTAGTACAATAATAGGCTTTTTTGAAAATGTATATACATCGGACTGGGTCGAGTTTTATAGTTCCAAAAATAGTGAACCCTAGACCTGAATCGAATGCATACGGGTTTGCAATGAAAAATCCGAACCGATCAAATGATCTAAACCAAACCACCCAAACATCACCGAGTTGGATTTGGTTGACCAAGTTCGCGAGTTGACTCATACTCGCTTATATCAACAATGAAATTTGGTGACAAAACTGTTGCAGAAGACTAAACATGGTGGTTGTGTTGCAAATGAAGCCAACCTTGATACTAAACACTGGGAAAGAGATATAGTTATGGGCTATAACACATACATATGCTCACACTCAACTGTAACACACACACATACACTCACATTCACCACTACCTTTTTGAATAGCATCAATCACTTCACGTAGTTTTATTATTTATTGGCTTATATTATATTCAATTATGAGAGATAATTACAACTTCTTGACCTAAAATTTTTATTTTTTTGTCTATATTGAGCACTATATACTTAAGACATAACTTATATCATATATTTTAAGTTTTTTATTATTTCTGATTGTCATGATTTAATACGATTTATGATTTGAAAATAAGCATGGCAATTCACCATTTAAATAGTGGTTTAGTAACTATGGTTATAGCAGATTTTTTTTTCCTTTTTTTAAAAAAATAGTTTTTAATAACTATTTCATAAAACAAGTTTCAAAATTCTAAAAAATATTGAATTAAATACACCTTAAAAAACATGTTTGACAAACAAATTTTAAAAAACGTGACTATTTTTTTATTTTTTTTTATTTTTAAAAACTAAAGTTCTGAATTCAGAACTTTAGAATGTTTCAGAAAGCTTTTTTTTTTATTTTTATGAGAAAAATACTGCACATAAATCATTTCATTTATAAAAAAAACAGTGTTTAAAAATTATTTTATAAAATAATTTCGAAAAACTAAAAAACAAAACAATTTTTCAAATTTAACTCGAAGCAGATTACTGACTACCATCACTAGATCAAGCCATGTCATGCCAAAATAAATTTAAACATCATTTTGGTAACCCAACTTATATTTGTCAAATTTAACACCTTTGGAATCCAATTGTCACCCTAACCCAACCAAACCAGACCAAACATTTTGTGATTAAGGGCCAAGCACTACAACCTCAACAAGTAAATAAATAAAAATAACAAGTACCAAACAAAAAAATAAATAAATAACAAATTGCATGAAGTGTAACCACTAACAACTCATTGAATACAAAACTCCTTATCAGTTATCACACTATCACCTAGTTTTTCAGTGAACTAAAACATTATCAATTTCTCACATTGTACAGAATACTACACATATAACAATTCATTCAAACATTTAAAGAAAGAAAAAACAAAATAATGTCATCATGATGAAAAGTAAAAAAAAAAAAAAACTAGTTGTCACTACATATTAACATTAAAAAGCTATAGCATCCAGCATCTGGCATCCAAAAGAACAAGTTTGTTCTTTCCCTTGACATCAGTCCTCCATTTCATCATCATCATCATCTTCAAATTCCTCCTCTTCATCATCATCACTTTCCTCCTCCTGATCATCTTCTTCATCAGCAACAATGAAGCCTCCTAGTGTCTCCTCCTCCTCCTCCTCATCATCTTCTTTAACAGTTTCATTGACACCAGTTGCTTTCTTTGTTTTAGAATTTCTACCAGCTTTGGCATCTCTATTAGGTCCTTTGCTATCTTTAGACCTTGTGGAGTACCCAGGTTTCTTACCTTTCCCCATCTTAGCAACAAGGTCCTTATCATCTTCACTATCACCAGTCCACTCATCATCATCATTGTCTTTAAATGTTTTTCGCTTTCTCCTCATTTTCCTCCTCTCCTTCTCAGAATCCTCATCATCATCACTATCTTTCCTAGGTTCCTCAAGGAACCACTCCCAATTCTTCACATTCCGGATCATGCCCTTGGGGTACTGGTCAAACTCGTGTCCCATCACAAGGAAACCAAACTCTGCATTTTTAAAACTATGAAATGATAATATCTTCACAAGGATTCAAATAGCTATCACTGTGAATTGAAAAACCCAACCCGTGCATAAATGGACACAAAAAATAACTATCGAGCTATCAGCTGTGTTACTCATAATTGAATTATATTATCCTTGGAAAGTTACACAGATACTTACAACTGCATAAAAATTTAATGACTAGCAAATATTATATTTTAAATCATGTATCTTACAAAATCTTGCTCTGTTAGAGTACCATCGTTGACATGGAATCAACAAAGTTGAACAACCATCATATAATATTGGTAATTATCAATGAAAGAGGATATTAATATTACAGAGAACGGCAACACCTTAAATTGAATTTGAATTATACCGTCCTTAAAAGAAGGCTATCAAGCTATCATACGTAAATGGACAAAAAGTCACCAACTATGTTAACACATAATTGAATTTGAATTGTACTATCATTAGAAAGATACACAGACACCTTCAACTCATATATATACTATACAAACTCTCAAAATATACATGTTCAATCATGTATATTACAAACCTTGCTTTGAAACGTGTCATTGACAATTTGACAAGCAACCATCAACTTAAAATTTTAGTTTATTTCTTAAATGAAAAAAAAAAAACTTTGTTTTACGAGCTTGTATGGGTGGAACTTCTCCATAAATACGGTGGTGAAAAAAATAACATGTATCAAATAGGTCAAATGCATTTATCTTCTCCATAAGTTAAAATTAGTTACTTTTGAAGAAGTTAAATGAGAGAGCTTTTGGAGTAGTAGGAGGTGTACAATGACTAATTTTAACTTTTAACTTATGGAGAAGTTAAATGCATTTGATTTCTTTGATTCATGTTTTTTTTTTTTTTCACCTAGAAGTACTTCTACGTAATTTCCACCCAAATTAGGTTCAAAAGCTCATTACTTTGCTTCAGAAATGAAGGGCAATAAAGCAACAAAATTGAGAGACAGCTAAAACATGATTCAACTCATTATAGAGAAAAGGCAATACCTTTAACGGGATCAATTGCTGAAACATCAACTTCGTCAAAGTTAAGCTCACTCCTTGAACTCGAATTCTTCTTCAAATCGAACCAGAGGGGTGCTTTACCAGACAAGCAGAAACGGTCCCCAAATTCCAAGTGACCCTTGTCGAACTTCCTGAATAGCCTAAGTGTTCTTCCATCCTTATGGGTGCAGACCCAAACGGGGTTCCTTCCTATGACTTGGAATGAAACCCTAGGAGGCTCTGAGTCTGACTCGCTCTTGATGAGTTGAAACGAAACGTGACGACGAGAAACTGTGCGGTCGTTAGTGTTGAAACCAGAGCCTCGTCCAAAGAATGCCTTATCGGCCGTTCCCAATGCGAATTTGGAACCATCTTCACCTTCGAGTTCGACCTCCATCTCCATGGATTTTCCACAACCATCTTTTGATTTCGGTTGGCAGTAAAAAGTTAACACTATCTTTACTTCACCGCCTCCTGAAGCTCCATTGGGATTTTCATGTTTTTTTATTCCTCTATTTGTCACAGTAAATTGTTACTTTAATAAAAAATTATTATTATTATTTGAGTTTTTTTTTTGTTTTTTTACACGAAACCCACCTACATAACTATGGATTTAACTCTCCAACTGAGGTAATAATTAGGTAAAATCTTTCTAAGAGTGAATATAGAATTTCAATCACTGACCTTTAATGTATAAGTAAAGTACATTATTATTTGATTTTTTTTTGTTTAACCACATGTATCCTCCACAGAAGGCAATTCATGGAAGGCAATCCCGTTCGAGCCGGAAATATCCACATCATGGTGGGGCTAGCTCTCCCAGTGAGGATTTTTTTCATCCACAAGACTCGAACCCGAGACATTGCTTAAATTATATTTGAGTTTATCAATTAATAACATTTTTTAGAAGGTGAAATTGACCAATCTAACCGTTGGAGAACACTTGTTTATTGTGAGAAGTGAGAATACTTAATAATAGACATTGGGTTTTATTTAATGATCCTGATTACTCACTGAAATAAATTAAAAATCTTTTCTCTTTATCTCTTTACACATATATATTTTTCCCTAAAAAACTAACCATTTTCCCCACTTTTTTTCCCACATTTTTCTTCTCCCCAATCCAGGAGCCAATTTTCTCATATCTAGAAATCTGTTTCATTTTAACAACCAAAGTATTTCAATAAAAAGTATAAAAAATTCTTAATAAAAATCTACGTCAATAACAAATAATAAACCCAGGAGTTTACCGTCAAGGGCCTCAATACTCAACACCTCGTCACCCCTTTTTTTATGAAACCTTGTCACCCTTCTTGATAATTAATTAATTAAAACCTTACCTTACAGTTTGCACATTATATATTATTAATTCCAAATTAATAACAAACAATTATATCCTTTAATTATTTTAATGAAAAAAAAATTAATGTTAAATTAATGGATTTAATTTTCATGTATAGGTGGACAGACCATTGGTACTACAACTTCAAGTTCTTTAGTAACAAATTGTAGAACGTCATTGCCAATGGTGCCGATACTATAAATTAAATTGTCCTATAATTTGTGTTACCACCATTTTCAATTATACTCTACTAATTAAATGTTAAATTAATGCTCCTCCTGGATTGGGGAGAAAAATAGTAGGGAAAGTGGTTAGTATTTTTAGGGAAAAAAAATATAGTATATGGAAAAAGATAAAGGGAAAGATTTTTAATTTATTTTCATGAGTAATCATGACCATTAAATATAATTCAATAACTATTATTAAATGTTCTCAATTCTCAACAATAAACAAGTGTTCTCACTTGATATGCTCCATATATATATATAATTAAAATAGTTGTTTCATTTTTTTAAACAAAATGAAGAGTATTATTATGTTGTAATAATTTCTTTCTTCTTTATTTTTTCACTAAACCATTCTAATAAATTGTATCCTATAAGGAAATAATGTCTGACAGCATGTTTTATTGAATAATCACGCTGGAGCATATTGTATTCACTAAAGTTTTTTATAATTTTTTAGCTGACAAAAGTTTTTTATAATTTAAAGTTGATTTTTTAATCATTTAAATAATGTTACAATAAGATTCAAATGTTTATTACAAAAGTAAAATATTTTTAAAACTAATTTAATCTTTTAAACTATTTTCATAAAATATGGCACATGTTATTTTAATTTATTATATATTTAAAATTTATTTAAATATAAAAATATTTATATAATGTATAAAATAAATCCTGCTATCTGCTTTTGCTATCCATCAATCTATCTGGATTGAGGAGCCGATTTTATCCCACACAAATAGAAAAGAAAAGAAAATCGACCCTCCTCGTGTGTTGAAAGTTGAAACAGTAGGAAGTGTGAAATGAGCATGAGCAGCTTGGTCAGCTGCAATCACTTTGTCCTTCACCGTCTCCCTACTACTGCTACTGCAATGGCTATTATGCGTTCCTCCACCTTTTGTCCTCACCAATTCAACTTCCGACCAACAACACCCTCCTTCTATCCATCTCCCACCACCATGCGCTTCTCTATATCTGCTCAATCTCAAGGTATACCATTCCCTTCAATTCTCGTAATTGTACCAATTCAATTCATCTTGCTCTGCTTTCAGTCACTGAGACGCCGGCACGGGTTGGATTTTTGGGCATCGGAATCATGGGCTCCCCAATGGCACAAAATCTCATAAAAGCCGGGTATGTATGTTTTATGTATGTATGTATGTGTATGTGTAGGCATCACACTTATTATCAACTTGCAATTGCAATATTACTGAGTTTAGAGACTAATGTTGGTTCATGTCATGCTTCTCTTAGGAGTAAGTTTCTAATTCAAAGTTTATTCTTCACCCTTCATCCTTGTTTTGTAAATAATTAACACGCCTTGAGCTGAAACCGTTGTTCTTCATATCCTAATCGATTCTCTTAATTTTCTTGTAGAATTGATCTGACTGTTTGGAATAGGACCAAGAGCAAGTGTGATTCTCTAATCAGCTTGGGAGCAAAGTAAGTTCTTGATATTCAGGTTTTCATTTTAGTGTTTTCTTTTCACCATAATGAATCTCCACAGACCACACCATTGTTAATAAATAGTTGTGCATGCATCTATGGACGATACTTACATTGTAAAAGACACATAAAGAGAAGAAATAAAATATAAATCCTAAAGTTTATTTGAAACCCTATGCATTTGTTTCTGCAGATATAAATCATCTCCTGAGGAAGTTGCTGCTTCTTGCGATGTCACATTTGCCATGCTTGCTGATCCTCAAAGTGCGGTGAGTGTATTTCAGTATAGTTTTTAAAGCTTATATATTAGTTCTGACTATTTATCTTTGTTCCATATCAGTTGGATGTTGCTTGTGGGAAGCATGGAGCTGCAAATGGAATGGGTCCAGGAAAAGGGTGCTATATTTAAACTCAATTTCAAATTATTTCCAGTATATAGCTACAATTTGACAGACAATGGCCTTTGAAATCAATATTGACACTTTTGTATGTCAAATACAGCAATTCTATCATCTTTCTGTTTAAAACAAAACTGTTATCTATAGTTGAATTATAGTCTATCAGTAATTGTCAAGACATTGCATATCTTTGTTCATCACATTACTAATGTCCATAGGCCATATACCTATTTGATTGTTTACTTTTTAAAATAGCAAATTGATAGAAAGATATTGTGTGTCAACTTATAGTCTATGCTGTGCGGTGCTTCTTAGTCTGATGGCAAGCTTAATACCTCACATATTTTCAGATATGTGGATGTTTCGACTGTTGACGGGGACACTTCTAAATTGATTAGTGGGAACATAAAATCCACTGGAGCACTGTTTTTGGAGGTGCAGTTATTTATTGTTTCCCTATCTATTCTCTATAGAACATATCATCATACTGGGTGCTGTTCAATTAGGATGTGTGTTATTCCTTCCTTGCTTTCATCAGATGATTAGATGAATTTATAAAGTGTTACACCTATGAAGCCATTTCTATGTACCTACAGGCTCCTGTTTCAGGTTCCAAAAAGCCAGCAGAAGATGGCACATTGATATTTCTTACAGCAGGTGAATATTCTTCTTCAAGTACTAATAACTTATTCAATTTGGCATGGGAAAAGAGTTGGTGAAGGATTATTATTTTTATTTTTAACAAGAAGAAAATTCAGCTGGGATGCTTCACGTAAGTTGCAAGACTGACACCAATAGCTGCAGATATTTGAAATTATAAACTTAAATGAAGTCTTTTCAAAGAGGCTATACTTAAAGAATTTCTTTCTATATAGCTCCCATTTGTATAATTAACAGCGCATAACATTCATTCAAATTTTACTGTCACAATAGCGTACTGGGCACTAACAGAAACTGAGGCAATGTTTATAATATTTCAGGGGACAGAAATCTTTATGAAACGGTTTCTCCTCTCTTGGACATCATGGGGAAAGTATATATATTTGGTCCTTCATTAAAATATTTCTCTGATCTTTCTCTGAAAGCAAACAATTAATTGATATCATATATATGCTCTATGCTTCTATGCAGTCTAAATTTTACCTTGGTGATGTTGGAAATGGAGCTGCAATGAAACTCGTTGTCAATATGATCATGGGCAGGTCTTTTAAAATTTCCTCCTGCTTTTTTCCTGCTGTTTGTCCTTGTGCTGATATTTAAGGTGACACTATTTCTTTCTATATTTTCCTTTGTTCATAGTATGATGGCGTCCTTTTCTGAAGGTTTACTTCTCAGTGAGAAAGTTGGGCTGGATCCAAATGTACTAGTGGAGGTATTCAGTTGTTTGCTAGTCCATGAAATAAAACCTACCAGAATAGTCTATGAAATCCCTGGATTCCACATTGATTTCATGGATTCTTTTCTTTAACTTTCGATGTTCTATTTGTTTCTATTTTAGACTTAGAAGTTCATCCCATGGTTGAAAAAATAGTCAACATAATTTGTGACTTTGTAGGTAAGTTTTGCTATTAATTGTGCAGATAATCATTAACTGCATGAGAACGATGATAAGTGATACCATGTCAAAGAGAAATCATAATGCAAATAAATTTATTTCCACATTTGTGTGATGTCATCTGGTATAAGTTATAATGCCTTAGGTTCCAGGGCTAAGCAGAAGCTTCGTCACTTAAAAGAACATTCTTTTTAAGACATATAGGCTATTGTGACTTCTCTTGAATTTTTTCTTCTCTTACTTCCCCAATGTTTCTACCTGGTTATAGTTGTTTTTATTCACTTCATTCCTATTCCTAGGAGAACTAATTGCCCATAATCTGTCTTTCTTTGATGTTAGGATTCATCTTCTGTACTGTTAATAAGGATTTATTGGTCATGAGTACTGATATAAAAATTCTGTATAGCCTTCACGAAATGGCAATTTTGCAGGTAATTTCACAGGGTGCCATTAGTGCTCCAATGTACTCAACCAAAGGCCCATCTATGATACAGTCACTTTATCCAACTGCATTTCCCCTAAAGCATCAGCAGAAGGTGTGTGAATGAACATTCCTGCTTGATAACTCTCAGACATGAGAATTCTATTTTGCTCTCACACAAAATTACTGGTGCAGGATCTAAGACTTGCCCTGGGGTTAGCAGAGTCTGTTTCCCAACCTATTCCAATAGCGGCAGCTGCTAATGAGTTATATAAAGTTGCAAAGTCCCATGGCTTCAGTGATCAGGACTTTTCAGCTGTCATTGAAGCATTAAAATCCAAATATCAGAACTCAGAAAACCAGTGACGTTTTCATGAGAGACAGGTTCAAGTTGAATACGGTAGTAAGCTAGGCGGCCTGAATCAAGTATAGACGTGTATTGTGAGACTAGTCAATTTAAATGCACTTCCCAAAATGTAGAATATACTTCCACAGGCGTAAAATTTTTTGTAATAATTATTTTCAACCAATATATCTTGTAAAACTGGTCCTCCTCTTAACCCTTTTTCCTTGCATGTTCTTGCTTAACATACCTACTTCCAGCAACCTCATGCTCAAGATTAGTTTTTGGGGATTTTTTGTTTCATGTACCTACTTTCAGTTGTTAGGCTTCCCTCTTCATTTCCGGTACTCTCATTTTCTTTGACAAAAAATATAGTCTAGAATTTACCAATTTATTCGATACTCAGTCAGTAGGATTACGTAAAACCCAAGTTACTTCTGGGTTGTTGCTTATAGCCAAATGTGGTGGTGACAAACCCATGCTAGATGAGCTCAAGCATAAGTTACTTGTCTACTCTCTATTTTGGGGTGTTTGGAAGAGTTTATTTAAGTTTATTTTATAACATAAGTATTTTTGCAAGTGTTGGGATAAACTTATGAAAACAACCCATGATCTGCTCATAAGTTGTTTCCAACTCATTTCAATAAGCTCCCCTTATGAAACAACTTTTACAGAGGTTGAGTATCTCTTTTGCCCTTTGGTTCTCATCCACTCAACTAAATGTTTATGACATAAGCTCTCATGTGATAAAGACTTACTGAATAAACACTTAACTAAGTTGTTTTCTCAAGCACATAGATGAAGGCCTAAAAGTGCATTAGGACATTACAACCATAAATTATTTGCCGAGAGTATAAGAGAAGAGCTTGCACCTCAAACTCCACAATGAGATGAAAATCAAATAGCTAGCTCCAATGTGTTTAGAACCCACGATTTCGTCCTTGTACGTACATGTCATCTATTTCCTCATTAGTCCCTAAACTAAACTATTTACATAAGTAGTTCTCTAACTTTCATAGTATCCGTTATATAGGTCTTGACCAATGTGATAGATACTGTGAAAGTTTGAGGACTGATGTGACAAATATTTAAAAGTTCGAGGATTGTTTATGCAATTAATTTAGTTTAGGGATTAACGAAGGGAGAGATGACATGTAATTCCGGTCTTTGTTAATGTTTTCATAATGGTCCACATGACTCAAACAATTATTATCTCTTCTTTAATTTGCATCTTAGTGTGTTTGGAATCACATGTCAAACCCACATTTGTGCTAATTTAGTGTATGGAACCACGTATCAAACACATATTCACGCATAAGCTACATATTGTAGCATATGGTGAACTCGTGTTCAGGGCTATCGGAACATGTTCCCAAATAGGCGCTTAAGTTTGCTGAAACTCACATTTAATAAAATAACGTTAACTCAAAACTTAAGTTCACAAACGCTAAAGCAAACACAACAGTGATAACCAATAAAATTGATCCTTTGGTAGAAGACACAATTGGTTTTAAAATTTGCTATGATGAAAAAGTTTCACCTATTTTTATTTTTATATAGAGTAATGATAAACTTACACTCAATTTATCTTACATCACATTCTCCACCTTTTTTATTTTTATCTCACTTTTTTCTCATCATATCATCTATCACATCTCTCATTATTTTTAAGTGTATCCACCTCATTATGTATACACTAATATTTTTTATGTTGTATATGTTCATATAAATATTTATCATTAAGATTAGCATTTTTAATTTCACAATTTACATATAACAATTTTCAAATATCATAAATATAGCAACCAAAGTATATCATTGTTGAATTGGATTTGGTTCTCAAAATTGAGATAGAGACTTTAAAAATAAAGAAAGTAATATAATTATATATTTCAAAATAAATGGCCATATTATAACTATGTGTGTACACATAAATGACAAATTATAAAGTTATTTAAATGTTAACACTTGATTTTGAAATTTATGATTATAATTATTTACTTTATTATCTAAAGTGAGGTAAATTCAAATATTGGATTTGGATCACTTACATATGCTATTAGAGAAAGGAAGAAAAAGATAAATCCTTAATTTAGTTTCTAAAAAATTATTGTGTCACCACTTAAATCCTTAAAAGATTATAGTGACCAAATGAGTTCCGAAAGTATGAAATTGTCACAAAATAAGTAATTGTGTGACCAATTAGATCCTTCAAAGATTGTTGTCACCAATTAAATCCTTGAAAATATGAAAATGTCACCATGTTAATTCTCTATTGCCCATAACACATGGACTTATTTGATGATACTTTTATATTTTTAAGAATTTATTTGATGGCAATAATTTTTCGGGGACCTAAATAGTGACACAATTAGTTATTTGGTAACAATTTTATACATCCGAGGATTTCTTCACTGATAATATAATGTGTTAGGGACTTAATTGTGACACAATATTCTTTAAAAGCTAACTTGAGAGTTAACTTGAAAGAAAAAATAAATAAGTTCCAGAATTTTGAGTAGATTGTACTCCCCTCCCTTGAGAGAAACTTAAGTTACACCACCCCCCTCTTATTATAAAATTGTTATTTCCCTTCCCTAAGAGACCAATATGCATTACGTAAATAAACCTTCCACAAAAAGTGAATACACAATTGAGCCTTTTAACAATTTTTAATGCCACTAATAATTATTTTTGAATATTTTATTATTAATTTTAGATGAAAAGAAATTTTAAATGTTCATTTTACCAACTTTGAAGTTTTACTGAAATTTTTTATCTTCTAATGTCTTATAGTTGATAGTGGAGGTTCAAATTTTTATACTAATGATGTTGAAAATCATAAATAAAGAAAAAAAATATTCCTAAAGAGGTTGTCTACGTTATAATGGATTAAAGTGTAACACATTCATATAATAGGGGAGGGGTGCATACTTTTTAAAATGGGAAACACACTCTAATTTAAGTTTTATTGGAGGGGAATCTATATCTATATCTATTATAATATATTAAAGGTGAGTTGCGCACTTAGATACTGCTATCTCAACATTATTATTGCTGCCTATTTCAATTTTTACACCAACTTTGCACTTCTATATTTTTTCTTCCAAATAATTTAGAACCTTTCCTTTTCGGATTTCAAAAGGAAAAAAAAAAAAACCTTTCCATTTCCAAATGTATCCCAAGTGCCAACTGTTACAACATTAATTACCACCATAGGAATCTTTTTCTACTGCATCTTTCAAATACATCTTGTTTTCTCCAACCATTATTATATTAAATATTAATAATTATTGTATTAAATATTAATAATTGACAAATATCCTTTCTTTTCATCAATTACTATTGACACAAACTTTGCTATTAACCCGTCACAAAAAAGATTATACTATTGACACTAACTGAATCATTACAAAGGTCATGTATCTTTCCCTTTCCATAAAAAATCAACCTCTTTGATCGAATTTAAAATTATTTTCTACTCTCAAACTTATATTTCCTTTAAAATAATTGAGTTTTTATTAAATTAAATCTCACATATACATCTATCTATCTATCTATCTATCTATTTATTTATCTATCTATCTATCTATATATATATATATATATAGTAAAATTAACTTGAACATTCCTATTGATGTTGTATTCATGAAATATAACATATGAAATATAAAACATCTTTTACAATTAATTCATATTATATAATTAGTATTAATGAATATTATAACTATTATATATAATATATTAAATATTAAATTATAAATGTCAAATACTCATAATTAATTATATTAATTTTAAGTTAAATGAATTATTTAATCTCAAAGTTTACTAAAAGTTTAATTTAATATTCATAGGTCACAAGTACTTATAATTATATTTTTAATTTAAAAAATATTAAATAGTTCTTATGATTTTTAATATAAATTCATCAATATAATGTTGTGCAAATATACTAAAATAATAAATTCAACAAATTTTAAACAATCCTCAGTCTCAATTCTTTAAACTTTGAGACATTTTTTATACTTTTTAAATTTCTTACTTTTGGATTGTTTTTAAGGTGCATGAGAATAGGAAAATAATATGTCCATACTCATATACCCTTACATTTGGACGAATAGGAGAGAGATAAAAAAGAGTTAAAGTGAAAGATGTGATGGTAATATCATGAGAAAGGAAGAGAAAAAGTAATATGTTTTTGTATACAAAATCATTATTTATGTTAAACTTATAAATATTAATTATAATTATGAAATTAAAAAAAGTCGACCAATTATAAAATATTATAGTTATAAAATATAAATATACTTGTGCGTACAAGTATTATATCTAGTTACCGTTGTTCGCGTTTTCGTCTTTTAGTGGGTTTTTTAGCACCACCCCTTTTATTAACCCTTCTGGAGGGGTGAGGAGCCTTAATTGTGACTAAACCCCCGAATATGATTGGTTTAAAAAAAATATATATCAATGTCAAAGCTCCAAAGTCAATTAAACAAAGATGTGCTCAAAAAAGACATCTGAAAATAGAGAAATGGTTAGTTTACTTTACCTATCAAAAACTCATAGGAACAATACATCTTTCAATCCCTGTGTTGCATTCTTCCAGGCTCCAATTTGAAAGGGTGGAAAGAATTTCCTGCATTGCAGTTTTGGAGTGAGCATTTCTTTCATATCAGAGCATGCAACTGACATTCCAGTCGCTATAGATTGCAATGTCGATTCCAACTCCAATTCCATTTGTTGAATGAAATTGCAATATTCTGTGTCAAATATTGGACATACTCCACACCCTTTAATCATAATATCCTCTCGCTTTTTCCAGGTGCTTCCACTTTGAGCAAAGAATTCAAATGAAATCTTTGGACTATAACTAGCCATAAGTTCTTCCACACTTTCATTTGTGCATTCACGGTTTTGCAGACAACATTTTTCATCATACCATAAGCACACATGGTCGGAGAAAAATTCACATGCATGTATACTAGACCATGCATCCATGTTACGAAGGGTGACCCTTTGACCATTACCAGTTTCCAAGTAACAATCACATCCAATGAAGTTGCTGTCATCTAATGGGAACTGACCAACAATGACACAGAATATGAAACCCATAAACTTGGAATGTGGAGC
Source organism: Sesbania bispinosa (assembly GCA_026901365.1). Lineage (NCBI taxonomy): Eukaryota > Viridiplantae > Streptophyta > Magnoliopsida > Fabales > Fabaceae > Sesbania > Sesbania bispinosa. The sequence continues at coordinate 243,239 of QLOH01000699.1, read as the reverse complement.
AGAAGAGAGATCAACAGTTACTGAAGCCTGTTTTGTCCTGTACATGAACCACTCTGGAACTTCACTTCCAGGGTAGATAACATCAACTGGACCATCAAGAAATTTGCTTCCTATTGTTGAGAGATTATCATATGCCAATTTCTTCATGTTCACATGAGCACTTACTCCAATACCAGTGAGTGAACATTCATCCAACTTAACACAATTCTGGAATTCTGTGTGCATTTTATGTGCTTGTAGTTGTAGTAGTTCTTCACCTCTGGAAGTGAACATTACAGTCTCCAATGATGAACAATTAGTAGCATATAGCTCTTATATTGATGGTGGAAGCTCTGGCAGATAACGAAGCCTCTTGCAACCCTTTATGTCAAGCTTTTCCAGCTTAGAAAGGTGCTTGATGCTTGAAGGAAATCTCTCAATATCTGTTCCTTTTAGTAACAACTCACGCAATGAGGATAAGAGGCTAATGTTATCAGGAATTTCAAATAAGTTACAACATTCTTCCAGCTTTAATGTTTCCAAAGACCCTAAACCATTAACTAGGATATGCAGATTTGATGCATCAAGTTGTATGCAACCATGAATATGAAGAGCACGAAGTGAGCTTAAGTGAGCAACCTTGCTTGGAAGATTGTTTAGACTTTTGCAGTGATCAAGAGTCAATGTTTCAAGCTTTTTGAGACTCCCAATTGATGAGGGCAATTCATTAATAGCCGTTGAAGTTAAGATTAAGTCTTTCATATTCTCTGAAGTCACTGAAAAATCCTTGAGTCTTAAGCAGCCACCAAGGAAGAGGTCACGGAGTGATCTTAAATGGGTATCACTTCTAAGACTGGTAAGCGCTTTGCAGTAAAATAAGTTTAACCGCACAAGCTTTTTGAGAGAGAGAATAGATGGATGAACACTGTGCAAATTTCTGCAAGCATAGAGTTCTACTTCTTCAAGATTTGAGGCCTTTGAAAAATCTGGGAGCTCTAGCAGATATTTGGAATTACTGAGGTCAATTTTCTTTAAATGTTCAAGATTCTGTCACAAATAAAAGACACACATCACATAAGGTAAAACAGTATAAATTAAATAATTAATTCTCATAATTCTAGAATTTTAATCAAAACAGAAACGGATCCGGATTCCCTGCATTCACAAATTCACGCATTCACCGCATTCATCAAATGGTAGCCGTCCGATGAAGATCGTACGGTTTCAAATGCCGAGATGAGTAAATCGGATTTAAAACTCATCTCGGCATTTGAATCGTCCGATCTTCATCGGACGGCTACCATTTGATGACTGCGGCGAATGCGTGAATTTATGAATGCAGAAAATCCAAATTCCCCTTCGCATGGATTAAACCAAATAGGGAGTTGGAGTGGGTTCCACATAATTAATTTAGTGGGGCTCACGAGAAATTCATTCAATAATAAAGAACATATTAAAAAAGGTGTGCAAGAGAGATAGTGTGTTACTAGCATTTCTCATATAAATAAATCCTCAAATTGGTCCCCAAATTAAACTAATTGCATAAGTAATCCTTTAACTTTCATAGCATCCGTCAAATTGGTCATTGTTAGGGACCAACGTGATGGGATAATGTGAAAGTTAGAGGACTAATGTAATAGATATTTGAAAGTTCGAGAACTACTTATATGATTAATTTAGTTTGTGGACTGACAAGGAAAAAGATGACAAGTTCAAGGATGAAATTGAGGGTTTACTCTTTTTCATATAGTGTATATCCATACCTGGATCCCATCCCAAAGTTTTTCCACTCGGCTCCAAGTCATTTTGAGCTCAACAAGGTTTTCTGCACAAAAAGATTGAGGCAAGGATTTCAAAGGATAACTAACCCAATGAAAAAGTTTCATGTCATTTGGCAAAGATGCAAGGCCTTCAGGAAGATACAGGATTTGCTCATCGCCATAGTGTTGGTTAAAATTAAGAAACTTTAACTGTTTCATGCTAGCAAAGACTCGAGAACTTAAGCTCAGCTCATCAAATTTTGAGACGTTCAGAGTTATGCTTTGAATGGCTTTAGTTCCCTGGCAATATCAAGCAACAAACAACGTAAAATATTATTCATCACCAGAATTTTGCACTAAAGAAATTCAAAATAATTGATAACAAAACATATTTTATACACTCTTACCGTGTTGTTTGTCAATACTTGATGAATATCATTAGGATCCCATAACCTACTGCGTTTCCCGGGGTCTTCAATACATTCTTCTCGAACAATCTCCCAACCCATTTCTTGTATCAAGTCATGCATTGATACAATCGATTTTCCTGAGCCCTTGGCTTCAATTATAAGGGCTTTATCTTTAAGGACTCTTAACCCAATAATTGTTGAGAAACCACAAGCATCAAGCAGAACTATTACTCTGTGAACTTCATATCCTTTCAGAAAACATGCAATATACAGAAATATGTTCTTCTCTTCTCGATCAAGTCTATCATAGGTCAATCTCAACACATTTTGAACTTTTGAGTGAGGCATTTTCTTAAGTTTCTGCAATTGGCTTTCCCATTCTATTTTGCTTTTACCATAAAGAAAAGATCCCAAAACTTTTAAAGCTAATGGGTTTCCATTAGCATACTTAATCACCCTTCTTGATAGCTCAATCCACTCCATGTCAAGATACCTATGTTCAAAGGCATTCATAATGAAAAGTTGAATAGCTTCCTCAGTGTTTAATGCCTTAGCCTCATATATAGTGTCAACTTTTTTACCAAGCACTTGCTTATCTCTAGTTGTTACAATGATTCTACTACCAGAGCCAAACCAATCAAGTGCTCCAACTAAATTTTCTAACTGCTCTGAATCACTGATATCATCAAGAACAAGAAGAACCTTTTTACGAACCAACCTTCTTTTAACATAAGGGGGCACTCCATTAGGTGTGCCAATATATAGATTGTTTTCATTTAGTAATATAGAGAGAATCTTATTCTTTAGATTAATCATTCCATGTTTCTCTGATTCTTCCCTTATGTTTGCCATAAAGCAACACCCTTCAAATTCAAAACAAAGGCAGTTATATACTGCAGCTGCAATAGTTGTCTTACCAATCCCACCCATGCCCCAAATTCCAATGACAAGAACTTCTAGTGTCGACCCTAGGCACAGTAGTGACTTCAAATCTGCAATCCGTTCTTCAATTCCAACAAGGTCTGTTAACTCACTTTGGTACATAAGATTCAACTTGGAGGACAAGCATTTAACAATTTCTTCTATAAGCTCAACTTCATCCCTATATAGAACATAGAAAAAGAAAAGGTGTGTCAGGGTTAATGTCAATATTATTAATTTTACCAGTAACGAGTAAAACTTTGGTCATACATAAAAGGACAAGTTTTAATATGAAACAATTATGATCATCATTGATTTTGAGCAAATGGAAAAATATTTAGGAAATGATAGAGCAGAAACAGACCTCCTTTTATTTTGTTAAGAAAAAAAAAATTCTAATGAATCAAGAATTGTTGTGCATTTTAATTTGAATTACTGCTTCTCCCAACAAATGCAAGTGATTATTAATGGAATAACTATTTGATCACATTCCTATGTATAATTATGTATTGTAAATTACAAAAAAGAATAAGGAGAATTTAAAATGAGACATCTAAAAACACATTTCTCCATGGCACTGGTGGTAAGTACTCTATGGATCAGGGATAAACTTTCCAAGGTTGAAATAAAATGCATAATTTGAAATCAGCCTTTGCACCTCAACTTTTTTACTCTTTTTTTTTTTTATTTGTGAGATGAAGAATAAAGGGAATGTAGGGAATGAGAGGGTTTACAAAAAGTGATTTCACTTTTATGTTAGTGAGTGTAGTTCTCTCCTATGACTTATAAAGTCTCCTCCCTCCTTCTTGCCCCTCCTTTCCCTCTCTAACTCTTTCCTTCCATTTCCCTCGAAACTCCCAAACATACCTAAGACTCCTTCATCTAATTTTTCCATCAAAAGTACCTATAAATTTATAAGAGCTTATTTTGCAAGTTAGAAACCAAATAATTATTTCAGTTGAAAAGCTTTCATGAGTTAGTGCTTGTTTGGTTTAAATTCTACACAGCGCAAAATCAATTCAACAGAAATGATTTTAAATCACTTCTGTTCAACTGGTTTCATAAAACATGCATCACTCATTTTCAATTATTGATTCTAGAGTCAATTCTACTTAACCCTAAACCAAGATGACACTTAAAACTATTCCAAAGTGGAACTTTTATCACTTCAATGAGCATTGACCATTGAAATAATATAGAAATGTGTGGCCCTATCTGGAGATTTTTTTTCATGGACTTTACAACAAAAAGTGTCCTTTTGGAACTCCTCCCGACAAATAATCAAATAATCGTGCTGTATGGTTTAAGGAAATGACAAACGCTGTGAGGAAAATCAATCTATAGCTAAAACAATAAAGAATTAAAGTCTTGAATCTTGATGCATAACCTGCCAAAGTATTCAATAATATAAAACCATCAAATAAAAAAATATTAAACACACGTACGGGAGGGAAGAAAATAAAAAGAACATACCCAAATTTTGATGAATGAAATCCAGAAAGATTAGCAGTTTTATTCAAAGCAGATCTCCAATTTTGCACCTTGGCTATGTTTCCTTTATATTTTTCATGTTTAGCTAATGCATCTCCATAAGTCCCTTTTTGGTGCCGTACATGGGATGGATCTATGTTGTAGAAAACAGGAATCACAATTTGCTTATTTCTCTCCATGCATTCAATTATTTTCACAAGCTCTTCCAAGCACCACTTTGAAGAAGCGTAGTCTTCGGAGAATATGACCAAAGAAATAAGTGATCCTTCAATGGCTTTGACAAGTGCTGGTGAGATTTCATCCCCTCCTTCAAGTCTGTCATCCACAAAGGCATCAACTTGCTTCTGCTTCAGTTCCTTTTTCAAATGGCTAAGAAAACCAGAGCGTACATCTGTGCCTCTAAAACTGATGAAGACATCGTATTTGATTCGAAGAACATGGGAAGAAGATGAAGATTCCATTGGATAGGAACAATATTGGTTTGTTCTGTTACTATACAAAACAAGAACAAAAAGAGAGGGAAAATGAATAATAGCCTCAACTAAACTATAACAAAGATGTTATTTGTTGTTCTAGTAGTAGTAGATAAAAGGATGTTAATTACTCACATTATTATCAAACATTTTATACCTGCAAGCAGAATAGATGAATGGAGATCAGATCAAAGTCGGAAACCAGGAGAAGAAATAAGTAACAAAATGCAAAACTACAAAAATGTGTGATAATTGAAGTGAAATATTTTGATGCAAGATGAGTTTAGGAGCACGAAAGAATGAACTTGAATAAGTATATGAGAATTGAGGTGTAGGGAATGCAATTTCTGGGAAGTTTAGATCTGTAAAGATTATACGACCAAAAAAAAAAGATCTGTAAAGATTCGTCTAGAAATGAACAGAACAAAGGCAACCCCACCAAGTTGGACTTTTCATTTGCAATTGCATTAAGACTAGTGAGCACTGAGCAGTGGCCCAAGTCTTCTCTCCTGTCAATTCAATTGACATGAGTTATTTCTGACTCGAAAATATTTATAGAGTTTTGCTTTTAGTTTCCAAAATTTTTCATTTTTTAAGTGGTCCTCCAAATTTTTTTTTTTTTTGTAAAAGGCTCTCCCTCCCAAATGACGTGTGTCTGATACTGAGTTGGCACGCTCTCTGTCCTACATGGTCATGCTACTTGTCTAGTTGAATATCCTAGGTGTATATTAGTATTTTTGAATAATTTTTTGTCCCAATTCACGTGTGAGCTCTCAGGGGTTTTTCTTCCCCAAAATTCCTAAAAGCCCTAATTTTCTCACTTCTGCCATAGCTCTCCCTCTTCATTCTGCTTGAGTGCGATTTCTCCAGTTTAGCCGTGAAACCAAAAACCTATGGTCCTGAGCAAAGGTATTCCGCTTTGAAGTCGTCATCCTCGTCCTCCATATCACGAAGGTTGTTCTGTGGGTGTGCCGATGAAGTGCTCCTGATGAAGTCGAAATCTGTGAGAAACCTAGGGAGGATGTTCTGGAGGTGTCCAAACTGGGTTGTAAGTAATAATGAATACATTTGATTTTCGTTTCTTTTTTTGTGGTTTACCATCTCATACCTATGTGATGCTTATACAGAAAGAGAAGACATGTATTTTTTTTTGCTGGGCTGATGATGATGTATGTGAGGAAGGAGTCAGAGATGAGAAATGGCAATTATTGAAGCATAAGAATGAAGAGCTGAAAAGGAAAATAGACAAGCTGCAGATGAAGTTAACTGGTGAAAGGAGGAGGCTAAAATTAGCATGTACTGTGGTTCTGTTAATGGGGCTATCCTTTATGGTTTGTACTTTGTCTATGGTTAAATGTGATGGAATGAGGAAGACTATGTAGGTTTAGGTGAAATATTAGGGGAAGGGGGAAAATGAAATCACTATTGTAGCGAGGGAAGTATTATAGTTGAAGTTATATTCTGGAAAAATTTTTGTAAAGACTTTCCCATTAGATGTAATGTTATTGGTATTTATCAATGAAGGTTAAATTTGGTCTCAAAATTGTTAAGTTTGTGTTTATGTTTTTTGATGATCCTTCATTGTTGAAGAACAAGATTTGCATACATGAAAATTAACTGATAAGTTTGTGTTGATGTGCATTTGTTTTAATTGATGAACCAAAATTATTGAAGCATAATTGATGACATGAAAACCAAATGATATTAATAGAGATGTTTAGGTACAAAATAAAGTTGGCCTTGAGTCAAAATATGCCACCAAAATACAAAGCTTCCAGAAGAAGGGATACATTGTTCCCCTACACTATTTGCCCTATACTAAACCAAAATGAGGCATTACAAAATATTCCACCAAAATACATTGTTCATAGTAATTGCCCTATACTAATTCTATTGTCTTGAAAATTAGTTGTTTGACTTCTGTTGCACTCCTCCTTGAGAACCTTCTGGGGACTGTGTGTGTGTAACATCAGACTGTTGTGTTCCTCCACCATCACAAGTAGCACCAATGTCAACTCCACACATTTTTTTTTTGCTTCATCCTATAAAATGCTAAGGGAAAAATAAATCAGAATTTCATTTATTGGCAATCAAAGCATTTTAAGTGATATTGTAACCACTGTGATTGACTCCTAAAGTTTTAGCAACCTTCATCCAGTCATATTGGCTGCCACTGGTGACCTTTTGTGCAACACTCTAGTTGACACAACCCATGTAAAAAAAAGGTAACTACATGAAATCTGTACAGAGGAAAAATAATGTTACAGTTAAGGGTCTGGGTGCTTACCAAAAGCTCCTGAACTATTTTGTTTGCCTCAACCAGGTTTGGTGGAAATGGTGAACCGGATTTGGACTGTAATAGAAAAATAATTAAATTGTAATTAATATATATAATAAACATGTTGAGTGTTGCACAGAATGTCAGAAGACTAATGGCCATACCATAATAAACATGGATGTTTCATGTGCATTCTTAAGGACTTGTATTTGTTGTACATGGTTGCATGTGTGACTACCACTAGCTTTAGTGGGAGGGCATTTTTTGAACAGACTCTGCAGTAGCTTCATTAGTAGGAGTTGCAATTGCTTCCTTTTGAACACGTTCTATAGTAGCTGCATGAGTAGGAGGTGCATTTGATTCAACAGACACTGCATTAGGAGGTGTAATTGGTTGTTGTGTGGTTGGAATTGACTTCTTTTTTGTGGGAGGCCTACCTCTCTTTGAGTTACCAGTAGGAACCTTTGACTTTCCCTACATAGAAGATATTAGTAGTAGTCATGTAAAAACCATGTGTCTAGATTCCTTAAGAAAAAAAAAAGTTATACCTTTGATTTGTTTTTGTTTTTCTTGAACACCTACATTGCTTGCTTGTGCATTTGTTGTGTTCTCGCCATTGTTCACATTGTTCTGCCCATTGCTTGCTTCTGCAGTTTTTGTGCTCTGCCCATTGCTTGCTTGTGTATTCTCTGTGTTCTGTTAAATTAAAAAGACAATGATAAGAAACTCAATTTACATGAAAAACTTCACAGATAAAAAACCAGGCTTAGATTATACCTGTGTCCTAGATGGAGGATTAGATGCTGCAGGTAAACATTCTGTCTGGACCTTGGGTCTCTTTGGGCATTTCCTGGTATTATGGCCATACTGCTTAAAGTTTCCACATGCACATTTTGTGTGGGACCTCGTCAACTTAGTAGGGTTGGGATCCTCACCGGGCTCTCTCCTTCTTAACTTTTTTGGTCTCCCTGGACCAGGCTTATAATTGGGTGGCAAGATTGTTGGTTAACAGACTTTTAGCCACATGTCTTGGTGTGACACCCTTCTACCCCAATCTCTAACACAATCAATAAATCGAAATAAAAGGAAAAGTTGTAACCCACATCGGGTAAAAAGGTTCACATTTCTCTATTTTAAAACGTCATTTAACTCAAAGTCAACTTCATATAATAAAAGATAAGATCAATGGTTTCAAAACAACTAAAACATCAAATATTAAATGTCAACTTCAAAATATTCATCATGGGCATGCAAGGCACTTAAAATAGTTTTCATCTATCTCTACTCAATAACATAATAAGGTAAACCCTATTACTAATGCCCTGATGTCACACGTATCAGAGCGGAACCCCTTCAATTCAATACTCGGCACCTTGAGTGTCATCTTCGTCACCTATAAAATAACCACAAAGAGTATGGTGAGGAAAAGAACACATACTCATACGTGCACGCAAAAGGCTACCCTATCCTCACCCAACACATAGTCATAATCATTAATTTCATCACATAATCATCATCAATCATATCATCTCACACTCTTATTATTCAACATATTAACTCATCACAATTATATAAGTCACACTTCACAATTCATCAAAACACACCCTTTACACTCTACACATAATACTCATAATATAATTCACATCTCAACACCATCATACAATGTCATGTATGCTCACTCTCTGATCATGCACACCAAAACTCATCCTAAGGATCATGATTCGGAACTCCGCACAATGGGTGCACCTCATCAATCCTCTTAGTTGTTACCAATTATGGCCCTACCGTTAACGCCCTCTCTGGCCGATAGGTTGCACCCCCTCAATGGGCCCGTGGAAAGACATCCGACCATAGGTTGCACCCCCTCTATTGGCCCGTGCAAGGATATTCACCCCTAGGTTGCACCCCCTCTATGGGCCTATGCATCGAATGTCCCATCATGGTTGTCACCCCCACTCTAGGGCATATGCTAGCCACGTCTGGCTTATGCATCACACACATCTCATATCTCAATGTTATGCTCAATGCAATCATCATCTTACATCATATCTCTCACACAACCTCTATGCACAATGCATAATCATCAATCCACATAACAATTATTATGTATATATATATGATTTCACATAAAATATCCACATCACAGTACTCATACCACAATTCACACTCTAAACATTCAATTTAATCTCTCAATTCCATAAACACTTTATATAAATAACACCAACAAATTAAGGGATCACAATCATCACATAAACAACACTCTCTCACACATTTTGACCTGGTAATCGATTACCACACAGTTGTAATCGATTACCAGCAACTCTGGGACACAACGTACACTCTGGTAATCGATTACAAGCCTCCTGTAATTGATTACCAGCCAATCACCTCTTTGGTAATCGATTACCACACAGTTGTAATCGATTACCAGCATGTCAACTCTCTGGTAATCGATTACAAGCCCCCTGTAATTGATTACCAGCAAGCCAAACTCACTCAACACCGCCCAGAAAACCCTGTAATCGATTACAGTCTGTTGTAATCGATTACCAGCGACGCGAGACGACAGTTCTTGCGATTTTTACCCCCTTTAGACCCTTTTCTTCAACCCCTAATCAATCCTCATTGTTAATACTTCAATCTTACACGTTTTTACCGAACAAATTCAATGAAAATATCAACCTTTACTACAAATTACCACATCTAATCCATTATTAATCCTCATCGCTAAACCCTTATTTATCCCTTTTCGCTATTCTCACTACCATCATTCAATTCATCAAGATTCATCAAGATTAACACGTTTAAACATTAAAGCAAACAGATTTTCATCATACAACACATAATGCACATAAAAATTCAAATTAAAAGTCTTAGAGGGTCTTATGGTTGCCCTCACTACCCAAGCACCCCAACATACACGCATAAGCGCCACCCTTTCCCCCCCCCCCGTACCTTAAAGTTGACGATCAAGAAACGAATGACATCACTCCCTTGATGATCTACTCTGCTACACCTTCCCCTTGTGAAGTTGCTTCTCTCCTCCCTAGGGTTTGGTTATCTGACGTTTGAAAACTAATAGGGTGGAATAGATAACCCTCTCCCTATTTAAATATCTAACTGAGTTGGGCCTACTCCAACCCACCCGTTACCCTTTTTAATTAAATAATACCTTTTTCTGAAACATAATAATAATATTATTATTTCTTCATAAATCTTATTTTATTTTATTTATTCCTTTATTTTAGGAATTATTAAGATGTTACAGAATCCTTATCTATCTACATTCAAATTTAAATTCAAATCTTATAATTAAACCTTATCCTAAATTTGTATTGATTTTTATCTTTAATCCTTGTGATCTCATTATTCCTATTTTAAAATTTGATCCTAATTTAAAATACTAAACCATATCTCTCTCGTAAGATTATCCTTATTAATCTTGATATTATTATATTAATAATTACTATACTTATAACCATTAATTTTAATTGCAGTTTTAATAATATGATTTGTCTCCTAATAGTTTTATTATTATATTTAATATAATCAAATTTGATTAAGATATTAATAATCTGACGTCACTCCTAATATTTATAATATTGTATTATTATTATTATACGGTTATATTAATATTTACTATTATTATTATTATAAAACTTCTATTTTTACAACTAATGTCATCGGAATATAATTATACATATTTTAATTATAATTCTAGATTTCTAAATTTCAGGATGTTACACCTGACCATTAATAGGAGAGATAGTCTAGCCATATGTTAACTCGTATGCCTCTCTCTTAAAATAACTATGCACATATGATTCTGCCCTCTCTCTGTTGTAACCAATTGCACTAACTGCATGTCTACAGGGAATCCCTACTAATTCCCAAAAATTACAGGTGCAAGATTTCTTTGCTAAGTCCACAACAAATTTTTGTGGTTGCATGCTATGTGTGACCTCAAACTTTAAACCCCCTGCCCAGGTAGGGAACCAGTTTGCACAATGCTCCACCTCCCTATTCAACCTCCTTGGCTTATGTAAAATCTCACCCTGATACTTACCCAGTTTTTCCTTTAGGGTAGCAAACCTAGTCATGATGTAACATCTAATCCACTCAAACATAGTAATTATTGGCTTATCCCTAGCTATTAGTATTGTACTATTAAAGGACTCACAAATGTTATTCATTAAGACATCATATTTTGGGGTAGTATGAAAAAGCATGCTTACACCAGCTTTTAGTAGGGATGGCTTGTAGCCACTCATATGCCTTCTAGTCAATCTCCTTGATTTGGTCCATCTTGTTATTAAAAATCTCCACATATGTTGACTTAGATGCTCCCATCATTAGATCCCTAAATAAGGTTCCACCACCAAATTTAAGTTAGATAAATAAATGGGTTATAGGGAGAAATTACAGGACAAATAGTTATCAACCTTAAAAAAAGTTAGTTATCCCATTAAAATGTAATATATAAAAATTCTTTGACAAACTACAAAAAATAATAGTTCCTTTTTTAAAAATGTACTTTTCAAACTTTTAAAATGTTTAGATAATCAATTTTTTGGAAAATATTATGTAATGAATAAATTAAACTAATTTTAAAAGTTATTATGGTTTTTAACTTCTTTTATAAATATAATTTAAAATAGGATTTAATGGATATACACGGACAATATAAACAAGTTTACATGTTGGGGTGGAATGAAGGAAAAAACGGAAGTAACTTGAGTTGGTTGGGATATATTGTGCAATTGAAAATTTGAGGCAGGGATAAAAATAAAAGATGAATAGAGAAAAATAATCATTCACGTTAATATGCAATTTTTAATTTTTATATATTATGAATTCTATTTATTAAAAAATTATTATATGTCTTTTATTTTATCAAATTATTATTGTATGTCTAATACGACAAAAACTCGTGCATGACAAGGCCAAAGACTACTTTCACGACCTTACTTTTATATATATAAAGATAAAGATAAAAATAAAGATACAGAAGTACTCTAAAATTTTAATCAGTAGATCACATTTTAGTAGATAATATACATAAGTAATTGCTTGAATTATATATAATTAAAAGATATAATGGATATATATTATCGTTATAAAAAAAAAAATATTGTCACTCAATAATATTTGTCGTGATATCATTTAATAAACGTGTAATATGATGCGTTATCAGACTTGATACATAATGTGACAGTAACTCTAAATATCAAAATGAAACTTTTCTATACTAATAATGTATCTATTAAACTCGTAATTAAATTTAACTACAAAAGTAAACGTACATGCTAAAAGAATATATAAAAATAGATTCACAACTAATAACGACAATTTATTTATTATTTTCAAAATGTAATAAATATTTAATTTAATAACATCATATATTATTTTCATCGTGGTAATTTTTTCAAATAAGGTAATGGCACATTTTGATGTTGTAGATTTAATCAAACTGATCTTAGAAATGGCTAAAAGCAAAAGTATCATGCACTTTGCTATTCTTTTAGCATGTAGTCTGTCAGGGCTGGTCTAACGTTTCTTTGGCTCTAAAGAGAATTTTATGATGAGACATTTTTTATCCTTAAATATATTGGTGCATGTTTGTTAGGATAATTTTGAAAAAAATAATTACTTTTTTAAAAAATATAATTGATTGTTTAAATAAATAAATCTACTCACACTGGCACAATATGTAACCAAATAAAACATTGACACAATAAAGTTTAATTAATTTCACAAAACCCATGTCGCTAATTCAACCTTCTTTATTATCTCATCTTTAAATATAATTGATTGTTGGTAATGGCCAATCCATTAACATATGGAATGATGGGTGGCTCCCCCACCAACCTAGGCATAATATTTGGTCCCCCCAGAACAACACAATTGACATTCAGATGGTCTCATCACTCATTGATTTTAGCTCTCACAGTTGGCGTGAGGACATCATCCAGACCACATTTCTGGATTTTAAGGCTCAACAAATCCTATCCATACCCCTAACTACAACCTACACCAATGATCAACTATGTTGGGCTCACACGAAAAATGGAATGTATTCTATTCGTTCAGGATACCATTTCATCATGGATCAATTAAATTCTAATAACCCCTCAGGTAGCAGTGTGAGCCGTGAGATGCAAACAATATGGAAAAGACTATGGAAAATAAACGCAGCTCCTAGAAACCGAAACTTACTTTGGAGAATATTGAGAGGTTGTATTCCTATTCGATCCCAGCTCCTGAAACGGGGCATGAACATTGCTCCCATTTGCCCTAGATGCTGCAATGAGGATGAGACTGTGAATCACGCCTTCTATGAATGTAGCTGGTCAATAGATTTCTGGTTCTATTCTCCTCTGGGTCTCCGTTTGAACCCCCTGGATCAGCACTCGGCCTTTGAAACTATCCATAGTTTTCTGCAGACAAATGACCCTGAAGCGTCGAGCCTGTTTGCTTCCCTGGTATTTGGTATTTGGTCGAGCCGGAATAAACTCATTTTTGAAGGGCAGGATACTCCTATACATAAGATAATTGATAGAGCAATTCACCAAGCGCTTCAATTTGGAGAAGCAGCTGCAATCAACCGGCCAGATCCATCCAACAATCCAGCCCTTCCACATTATCTTGGGTTCCCCCTCATCGCGACAATTACAAGCTGAACATGGATGTAGCTAAGCAGAGTGATACCAACTGGGGCGCAAGTGCTATAGTTCGTGATGCTGAGGGCAATGTGATGGGAGCTGCTACGTGGCAAGTAAACAGCGGTCCGGAAGTTCACCTAGCAGAAGCAATGGGGATGAGATTGGGTCTTCAATTTGCAGCAGATATGGGCTTTCTAAGGCTTGAAGCAGAGTCTGATTGCCTTACACTTATCAGAGCTCTCCAAAACCCAATTCATGTACCTTCTTCCTTTAATTTAATAATTAAAGATTGTTTAGCTCTAAGTCATTCTTTTCACTCAGTTAAATTTATGCATACAATAAGGGCAAAAAATTCTGCGGCCCATAGCTTAGCCAAGCATGCCTGCAACAACTCAAGTTGTGTATGGGTTGAAGAAACTCCTATTTGTATTGATCTTATTGTGTCTCTGGATATCCCCCAGAACACTTTGGTTGATTGAAAGCTTGGTTTTGCTGTAAAAAAAAATATTATCTCATCTTTAAATAACAAATTTAAATCCATACCAAATGACAAATATAGCAATAAAATGGAAGTAGAAGGGACCTTCCTTGATCCAATCTCCCGAATCGTTCTCATATTCATCAAAGATAGAAAATAAGCACACAGTCTAATGAGAAAAATTGTACAACCTATGTTTCATATTCCTTTAGTCCAATTTTAAGAAAAAAAAATAGTTTTCTTATTTTTTTACTTTATTATTCATTTGAATAATTATTTGCTTTTATTATTTTTAATTAACTCTCAATTCAATAATTTTTAGACTTCACCGATGGAAATTGAGACACTCACTCACCCCACTCTGTCTTTCAATGATTTTTAGCTTAATCTCTTTTCTCTTATTTGACAATAAATATCGTACACTACCAAAACATGCACGAAAAATGCTATGTTGCGCTGGACAGTGTGATTAAAAAGCAATGAGAAAAGAAAAGAACTTTGTCATACAATGTTATTACTATGTACCAAAGAAAGCATTTCCTAACAAAACACACACACAAATATACATTGTTGTCTAAAATATAAAAAATCTAATATCATGGCTCTTTTTAACATGAGAGGAATGTGAAATATTAACATTTTGTAACTCAGGTAATTTTCATGTGAAAACATACCGTTTTATTATATTTGAAACTGATAATTGAAAGTTGCATACAATGAATCCCACTCACCTCACAAAACACACATGTCTCTCTATAATGCTTATTAAGATGCCATCATAACTCATCATTTTGATCTAGATTGAGCATTTTGTTTTTCAGAACTAAAATGTTTCACCCTGACTCACGTGCTTCTCATGTTTTGCTTTTGCTTCCATATACACGCACACACACCTCACATTCTTCACGTTATCCAATCTTAGTTGGCCAACCCTCATAGCCTACATGTTCTATTCTATTTTACTTTAATCCAATAATTAAAAGTTGCAAGCAATGAATCTCACTCACCTCGCCAAACACGCATATTTACACATATCTCTTCTTAATGACACCTCTAATTTCCCATAGCCGTAACTTTTCATTCCTTTTCAAGGGAAAGGGCCTATCCATCACTATTTTTATTGGGTCGGTTTTGCAAACTATAAACCATTTGGGGGCAAAGTCTTTGGTTAATTTGATGGATTCTTTTTCTGCTTCTTCTTTCACCATCTCCCAAGAAGAGTTCTTCCGGTTCCATAAAAATGAGAGAGACCTCTATAGAATCCTTGTCATTCACCTTTTCCGTGAAACCAACTGAGTGCATGCAAATCCTTGACATGTGGCTTTGGTTGTAGATGGTTGAATTCTGCAACATGGTTAAAAAAATATTTTCTCTTCCCAACACTTTGATCAACGACGTTGCAGATGAAATGCTTATATGCTTGAGTTGCATGAATAGTAGCCTGATAACACCTTCCTTTTCAAATGGCAATGAGATCCCACTTCCACAAAAACCTCATGAATAAGGAAATCTATTTCCAATTCTTCTTTGAAATTTGTGTTGGAGCACTTCAAAGGGTGGCCAAAGCGGTACAGGACGTGCATGTGTGTCCGAGCATTCACTGACATCACGCAAAAGTTATGATAAGGAACACAATTTAGAGAATGGCGAAGACATAACAAAAGGTGATGACCTCCTAGAGTTCAGAAAACCGAACACTACTAAAATCGAACATCATATATTATTAAAAATACAAACAAAATCTAAAACTTAATTAATTTGAATAGTTATTTGACAAATTGGATTTTAAAATAAACAAAAAAATTTCTATATAAGTAAAAAAATATTAAAGCTAAATGATTTCAAATTTTAAATAAAATTCGATTTGTTTGCTTGTTAACGTGACTTTTCTTTGAATAAATATTTCTACAAGCATTAACAATTGTTTTTTAATATAATGATAAGATTAAAATTATGAAAATTTCACAAAATTATTGTTGCTAATTCAATTTTCTTTATTAACCCACCTTTAAATAACAAATTTAAATTCTCATCGTTTACTGAAAAAATTTAAATTCTCATCAAACAACAAACATAGCAATAAAACGGAGGTAGAAAGGGCCTTCCTTGACCCTATCTCCCCGAATCAGACTCATTAATCAAGGATGGAAAATAAGCAAACAATCTAATGAGAAAAATTGTACATCCTATGTTTCCTATTCCTTTGGTCCATATGTAGGAAAAAATGAGTAAACTAGCAAATTGGGGATAAGACCTTCCAATGAAGAAAGGGGAGAAGAGAGAAAAAAAAAGGAGAATAGGGAAGCACACAAGAGTTGGAGTTGAAGCCTTTCAAGCTATAAATTTGACAAAATGACATCATTTTTGTGCCACAATGGACACTTTAGTGACAAACAGTGTGACGGAGTGTCATTAAACATGACACATCGTAAAAAAATTAATGGAGAACACACAATTGGACTATATTGAAAGAAAAAACAAGAATTTAGGGACTATATTGGGGTTTTATATTTCTTAGGGACTAAATTGCGTGATCCGAAAAATGTCAGGGACCAATTTGCTAGTTTACTCTATTTTTCTTACTTTTTAATCAATTGTTCATTTAAAGAATTTGTTACTTTTATTTTTTTAATCAACTATCTATATTATAATTTTGAGACCTCACTAAAGGAAAGTGAGACACTCACTCACCTCACCCTGTCCCTCAATGATTTTTAGAATTGTGTCTTTTTTCTTATTTGACAGGGAATGTCATACTCTACCAAAACATGCACGAAAAAGACACGTTGTGCTAGATAGCATGAAAAAAAGGCATGAAAGCACTGAGGAAAGAAAAGAATCATGTCATATAATGTGATTACGTACTATGTACCACATAACCCAATGCATTAACATAATGCTTCTTAGGATATCATTGTAACTCATCATTTTGATTTGGATTGACCAATTGAATATACTTCTTCAAAACTAAAATGTTTCACCCTCACTCTCATGCTTGTCATGTTCTGCTTCTGCTGCTATATATACCTCACCTCACATTCTTCTCGTTATCCATCCCTCACAGCCCATAGTTTCTATTACATTTAAAGCTAATAATTGAAAGTTGCATATAATGAATCCCACTCACCTCACTAAACATGCATGTCTCTCCATAGCGCTTATTAAAATGCCATCATAACTCATCATTTTGATCTGGATTGAGCAATTTATTCTTCAGAACTAAAACGTTTCACCTGACTCTCATGCTTCTCATGCTCTGCTTTTGCTGCTATATATAATGACACACACACACACACACACACACACACACCTCACATTCTTCTCGTTATCCAATCTTAGTTGGCCAACCCTCACGACCCACAAGTTCTATTCTATTTTACTTTAAACCAATAATTGAAAGGGACAAGCAATGAATCTTACTCACCTCGCCAAACACGCATGTCTCTCCGTAATGACACCTCTAATTTCCAATAGTTGTAACTTTTCATTCCTTTTTTTAGGGAAGGAGCCTATCCATCACTATTTTTATTGGGTCGTTTTTACAAACTATAAACCATTTAGGGCAAAGTCTCTGGTTAATTTGATGGATTCTTTCTCTGCTTCTTTCACCAACTCCCAAGAAGAGTTCTTCCGGTTCCATAAAATTGAGAGAGACCTCTACAGTATCCTTGTCATTCATCTTTTCCGTGAACCAGCTGAGTGCATGCAAATCCTTGGCATGTGGCTCTGGTTGGAGATGGTTGAATTCCGCAACATGGTTAAAAAAAAATTTTCTCAGCCCAACACTTTGATCAACGACATTGCAGATGAAATGCTTATATGCTTGAGATGCATGAATAATAGCCTAATAACACGCCTTCCTTTTCAAATCGCAATGAGATCTCACTTCTACAAAACCTCATGAATAAGGAAATCTATTTCCAATTCTTCTTTGAAAATCGTATTAGTTCACTTCAAAGGGAGTCCAAAGTGGTGCAGGACGTGTGCGTCAGAGCATTCACTGACATCATGCAAAAGCTATGATAAGGAACACAATTTAGAGAACGACGAAGACAAAACAAAAGGTGGTGACCTCTGGATTTAAGAAAACTGAACACTACTAAACCGAACATAATATATTATTAAAAATACAAACAAAATCTAAATCTTAATTAATTTGAATAGTTATTTGTCAAATTGGATTTTAAAATAAACAAAAAATTTTCTATATATGTAAAAAATATTAAAGCTAAATGATTTCAAATTTTAAATAAAATTCGATTTGTTTGCTTGCTAACGTGACTTTTCTTTGAATAAGTATTTTTACAAGCATTAACAATTATTTTTTAATATAATGATGAGATTAAAATTATGAAAATTTCACAAAATTGTTGTTGTTAATTCAATTTTCTTTATTAACCCACCTTAAAATAACAATTTAAATTCTCATTGTTTACTGAAAAAATTAAATTCTCATCAAACAACAAACAACAATAAAACAAAGTTAAAAAGGGCTTCCCTTGACCCTATCTCATTCCATCCTCAATAAACACACTCTTCGGGAGGGGTGATGAATCTTAATTGTGACCAAGTTCCGAACAGGATTGCCCCTAGTAATAGGAGATACCTATGGTTTACACCAAAATTAAATATTGTAAATTTTCACATTAAATTAATAAAGAGTAAACCCCCATATCGGTCCTCATCTTTTTTAGCGTCATGCGCTTTAGTCCCTGAGATAATTCAAAACGTCTCTGTTAATCCCTGACATTTATCTCCGTCATTCACTTTAGTCCAAAATGGTTGACGGCGTTAAATTAGTGCTAACGTGTCACGTTAAGTGATACTTTGGATTCAAATTAGTCCTTATAATTTTAAGAATCATTCATTTTAGTCCCTAAAACCACTAAAATGTGGTTTTATGTATGGAATGACAAGTTCTTAGCAACATTAGGGAGAATAGAAAGTTCTACTCTTATTGTAACGCCCTAATTTCTAAATTCAGAGCTTAGTCCGTTGGAAACCAAATTCTGAAATTTTGAAACTAAAACATACAATTCTGGTTATCAAACCTCACATTTACATAAATATCCAACAAAGCTCATATAAATGTGAATAACTTAAACCTTATTTTCATAATCAGAGTCCATATATACATCTGGTTCAAAGATTATAAACTAACGTCAACAAAACTATTTACATATACTAGCTCTCTAATATATATATATATATATATATATATATATATATATATATATATATATCAGGCCCGAAGGCTACAAACTGAACAAACTTAAACAAAATGCAAGGAGATACAACTTGCATCAACATTCCAAAAAGAGAAATATCTAGATCCAACATTTCCATCTCTAAATCACTTATTATCTCCTAGAGGTACCTGAACACCTAGATTATATCCACAAAACGCGTGGTGAGACTAATGCCTCAGTGAAATATAATTAAGCATACTAAGTGTACAGGAAACAAATACCAATCAATGTATTTCAAATTAATAAACATTCAACATTATTATGTATTCATATTTCATAACATAACTAACTTAATCATAAACAATAAAATGCAACTCATTGATTTACTTAGCAGACATGATGTTTTCACTTAAACTGGAGTTAGAACTGAGCTCAGACTACGAGAAACATCTTTCCCGGGGACGTATCTCACCCATTACTGGACCGAAGTCAAGTTTTCACATAATTAATTAGTTTTCTTAACTCACAGCGCAAAGGCCGGCTTGAATTAACTCACGGTCAAAACCGGTAAACATGAATTGATAGTTAAACAAGAATTTCGAACATTTCGAGTGTTTCGAGACTTTCGCAAGTTTCGTAACTTTCGTAACTTCGAAATTCAATAGCTTTACAATCGACCCAAGCATAATCTAATCAAACTCATTGCAAACATCATAATTCTATCCATTTTAATCTCATAGAAAGGAGAACAAAGGGTGGGGTTTATACATAGAGCATTCGTAATCTCGCTATTTTCGTAAGTTTCTCTATCCTAAGGTTTTCAACAAAAATCACCGATCAACTACTCAATATTACACCACAATCAACAATCTAGCTACAATATTCATATAGAAAGGGAATCAAGATAGTAGGGTTCATACAATGGGGAGAAATCAAAATCAAGGAAAAGTGAGAATGTGTAAGTTATACTCACCAAATCTAGAAATTCAAGAGGAGAAAGAGGAGTTGAAGCGATCCAATTGATGATCCTTGTTTCGATTCCCTTTCTAATCTCCAATTTGAGTTTCCTCTCTCTAAGCTCACTCTTTCTCTCTCTAGGTCGCGTGGAAGGAGAAGAAGAAAAATAGAAATTTCAGATTTTGCATGTCCGGGTATCTATACTGGACAGTTGGTAATCGATTACAGTCGTCCTGTAATCGAGGTAATCGATTACAGTCGTCCTGTAATCGATTACCAGAATTAGAATTTACACTGGAAAACGTTTCTGGAAATCTGGTAATCGATTACAACCCTTGGTAATCGATTACCAAAAACTCAGCTCTCAGGTAATCGATTACCACCCTGTGAGTAATTGATTATACAAAACCAGCTCTCGGGTAATCGATTACAAATTCCCTGTAATCGATTACCAAAAACTCAGCTCTCAAGTAATCGATTACAGCCTGTGAGTAATCGATTACCTAAAAACTAGCTCTTGGGTAATCGATTACAGACTCCTTGTAATCGATTACCAGAACTCAAATTTTCTCAAATTCTCTTAAGTTAAAACATAACTTGGTTTGGGATAGGGTTTCAACCTATAGTTCCTTAATTTTCCTCTCTTTACTTACTAATACTTAATTCTCTTGTATGCAATCTAATAAATTATTTAAGTTCCTAATTTGCGGGATGTTACACTTATTAATTATATCCTACCTATATTTCTATTAGATCTAATTAGTTTATAACCATTTTTTCTTCATAAATATGGAAACTTTGATACAACCACATCATCAAAGTTCTTAGCAACATTAATTTTTATTTAATTAGTTTATTTATTTAATTTTTTTACGTTTTTAATCTCTTTAAAAATAATAATTTTTTAACAAACTTCGATAAAATAAAACATTTAAAAATCTTCATTAAAATGATTACCTATCAATTTTACCAACATTTTATAAAATTAAAAATTTTAGACGTATATTTATTTTATTTTATTATTGAAATAATTTTTATTAGTTAAAATAATTTAAAAAATATTTTATTTTACTTTTTGGTAAACAAAGAAATTTTATTTTAATTTTATTATATTTTACGATAATGTACTAAGAAAATATTTTTGAATTGATTCCTTGGTCTGAATAATAATCCTCCAGAATCGTGATGATTGATGCAAATATTTTGTTTGGGGCTTGAATCCCTCTCATCTAATACTAATTTCCAAAAATGGGGGACATCTGAAAGAAGCACCGTCATCTACACGATGGACAAGCTGATGACATTATCAGGGACTACTTCTAAAATATGGAAACTTTGATACAACCACATCATCAGTTGCTAGGTGAGCATTTCACACCATTCACTTTTTATAATAGTATATCAACGGTTCAAGGTTCTTATGTATCGGTACAACTTTTTCTTACTTGTTTACCACAAATTTTCCCTATGATTACGTACTATGTACCACAGAACCCATTGCATTGACGTAACGCTTCTTAAGATGCCATCGTAACTCAACATTTTGATTTGACCAATTGAATATACTTCTTCAAAACTAAAATGTTTCACCCTCACTCTCACGCTTGTCATGTTATGCTTCTGCTGCTATATATACCTCACCTCACAGTCTTCTCGTTATGCATCCCTCACAACCCTTAGGTTCTTTTCTATTTGAAACTGATAATTGAAAGTTGCATACAATGAATCCCACTCACCTCACTAAACACGCATGTCTCTCTATAACGCTTATTAAGATGCCATCATAACTCATCATTTTGATTTGGATTGAGCAATATATTCTTTAGAACTAAAATGTTTCACTCTTACTCCCATGCTTCTCGAGTTCTGCTTTTGCTGCTATATATATAATGACACACACACACCTCACGTTCTTCTCGTAATCCAATCTTAGTTGGCCATCCCTCACAGCCCACACGTTCTATTCTATTTTACTTGAAACTAATAAATGAAAGTTACAAGCAATGAATCTCACTCACCTCACCAAACTCGCATGTCTCTCTGTAACGACGCGTCTAATTTCAAGTAGCCATAACTTTTCATTCCTTTTCAAGGGAAGGGGCTATCCATCACTATTTATATTGGGTCGGTGCTACGAACTATAAGCCATTTGGGGGAAAAGTCTTTGGTTAATTTGATGGATTCTTTTTCTGCTTTTTCTTTCACAACCTCCCAAGAAGAGTTCTTCTTATTCCATAAAATTGACAGAGACCTCTACAGAATCCTTGTCATTCACCATTTCCGTGAACCAGCTGAGTGCATGCAAATCCTTGGCATGTGGCTCTGGTTGGAGATGGTTGAATTCCGCAACATGGTTAAAAAAATATTTTCTCAACCCAACACTTTGATAAAAAACGTTGCAGATGAAATTCTTATATCCTTGAGTTGCATGAATAATAGCCTAATAACACACCTTCCTTTTAAAATGGCAATGAGATCCCACTTCTACAAAACCTCATGAATAAGGAAATCTATTTCCAATTCTTCTTTGAAAATTGTATTAGTTCACTTCAAAGGGTGGCCAAAGCGGTGCAAGACGTGTGCGTCAAAGCATTCACTGACATCACGCAAAAGCTATGATAAGGAACACAATTTAGAGAATGGCGAAGACATAACAAAAGGTGGTGACCTCCTGGATTTCAGAAAACCGAACACTACTAAAACTGAACATAATATATTATTTAAAATACAAACAAAATCTAAAACTTAATTAATTTAAATAGTTATTTGTCAAATTGGATTTTAAAATAAACAAAAATTTTTCTATATATGTAAAAAAAATATTAAAGCTAAATGATTTCAAATTTTAAATAAAATTCGATTTGTTTGCTTGCTCTCGTGATTTTTCTTTGAATAAGTATTTCTACAAGCATTAACAATTGTTTTTTAATATAATGATGAGATTAAAATTATGAAAATTTCACAAAATTGTTGTTACTAATTCAATTTTCTTTATTAACCCAACTTTAAATAACAAATTTAAATTCTCATCGTTTACTGAAAAAATTTAAATTCTCATCAAACAACAAACAACAATAAAACAGAGGTAGAAAGGGTCTCCCTTGACCCTATCTCCCCGAATCAGATTCATATTAATCAAAGATGAAGAATAAGCACACAATCTAATGAGAAAAATTGTACAACCTATGTTTCCTATTCCTTTAGTTCAAATGTAGGAAAAATAATTTTCTTATTTTTTAATTAATTGTTCATTTAAAGAATTTGTTACTTTTATTATTTTTAATCAATTATCTATATTATAATTTTGAGACCTCACCAAAGCAAAGTGAGTCACTCACTCACCTCACCATGTCCCTTAATGATTTTTAGAATTATGTCTTTTCTCCTATTTGACAATGAATTTTACTCTACGAAAACATGCACGAAAAAGACATGTTATGTTAGATAGCGTGAAAAAAGGCATGAAAGCACTGAGGAAAGAAAAGAATCCGGCCATATAATATGATTATGTACTATGTACTAGGCCTGTCCAAAATTTGGGACCCGACCGGAAACCCGATAAAACCCTCAAGAATGGACCTTTAACGGTCGGGCGGGTTCGGGCTACGGGTCCAATTTGAAAGAAAATCGGCTTAAAATGGATATATGCGGGCGGGTTCAGGTAAGCATTTTTTAATCCATCGGTACCCGAACCCGACCGACAGGTGGCATAAAATGAGTGGACCATAAGAGAGCACACGAATTGTGCTTCTTGTGGGTAGCTGAGATTGTTTTCAAAAGATCTAACGACAGAGAATAAACTCCTTATTCTCCCTTTGATTAAAAAATGATTCCTCACTACTCACTTCTCTCTCTCACCTTCTAACCCTAGAAGCCGCCCCCTTCCTATTCCTCTTCCTCTTCAGTTGTGCCTCTCTTCTTCTTCCTGTCAAGGCGTGAAGCGAGTCAAGCGACCACTCCCCTTCCCCTTCACCTTCCCCAGACATGATAATCTTCTCTCAATCTCAACTATTTGCTTCTCTAGTTCTCTCTCTCTCTTGTCCCTTAACCATTCGCCCAGTCTCGTCCTCAAATCGTTATCTCCGGTGGTGTTGAGGGAGAAGAGTGTGATCTCTGATGGCTATGTAGAGCGGCGATGGCTCTGTGCGGTGGTCTGACGATGGCTTTGTGCGGTGGTCTGACGATGGCTCCTGCGTTTCTTATGGCCTTCGTTGTCTTCGATTTTTTTCGTAGCCTCTCTGTAAAGATTGTTTTCAAAGATTAAACCTTTTTGAATATGTAAAAGAACTCATTGTTTCTGAATGTCATATTTGAAAGGAATGTGTTCGGCTGTTCGATTTGCCTTGCCTTCTCCCTTTTCTCGCTCTCTGTTTCTCCTTTTCTTTCTCCCTTTTCTTTCTCCCTTTCCTTTTTCGGTTCTGTTTTTATTGTACTATTGATATAAAATTTTGTGGCATGGTAGTTTTTGTTGATACAGGTGAGGTGTTGGTCCACTGGACATAGGAGTATGGTGATTGTGCTGATGATGATGGTGCTATTGGTGGTGGTTCACTGTTTCTTTGTGATTGCATGTGATTGTAATTTTTTTCTTTTTCTAGAAATAGTAGTGTGATTGTGTGGTGAGGAATTAATTTTTTTGTTTATGGAATCTTCTATTGTGTGGTGAGGAATTAATTTTTTGTTGATACATTGATTTTTTTAGTTAATTGTATTGATTACGGATATCCCATAAATTGGGTAGTTTTTTTTATTTAAATTTAGTTTCTTGAATTTAAATTGATTTAATTTTATAATGGGTTAATTTAAATTTTGATTGTAAAAGAATCTGGATTTATTTAATTTAAAATGAGTTAATTAAAATTTTGATTGTAAAAGAATCTTGATGGATTTAATTTGGATTTTAAGGCAAATTTGGGTAATTAGCTATTACAATTAAAATGTGATATATTTAATTCAAAATTTAAAAATATATGTAATTGTGCCTTGTATTATTCAAACTTGTACGGTTGTACCACGAGGAATTGCAATGAACTTAAAAAAAAGTAAACAAAAGAAAAAAAACTTAAAATTTGATAAAGGCAAAAAAATTTGAATAGGCCCAAAATGGCCCAAAACCCGTGTGAACCCACCCAAATTAATCCAAGACCCGTTCAACCCGATAGGAAAAATGGTCGGAAATGGGCCATATATATTTATGGTCAGTTTGGGCTTTTTAGGCCCGAAACTGACCAAACCCTACCGCTGGACAGGCCTACTATGTACCACAAAACCCAATGCATTGACGTAACGCTTCTTAAGATGCCATCGTAACTCATCATTTTGATTTGGATTGACCAATTGAATATACTTCTTCTTCAAATCTAAAATGTTTCACCTTCACTCTCACGCTTGTCATGTTCTGCTTCTGCTGCTATATATACCTCACCTCACATTCTTCTCGTTATCCATCCCTCACAACTCATAGGTTCTTTTCTATTTGAAACTGATAATTGAAAGTTGCATACAATGAATCCCACTCACCTCACTAAACACGCACGTCTCTCTATAACGCTTATTAAGATGCCATAATTACTCATCATTTTGATCTGAATTGAGTAATTTATTCTTCAGAACTAAAACGTTTCACCCTGACTCCCATGCTTCTCATGTTCTAATTTTGCTGCTATATATATAATGAAACACACACACACACACACACACACACACACACACACAGACACACACACCTCTCATGTTTTTCTCGTAATCCAATCTTAGTTGGCCAACCCTCACAGCCCATAGGTTCTATTCTATTTTACTTGAAACTAATAATTGAAACAAGCAAGGAATCTCACTCACCTCACCAAACACACATGTCTATCTGTAATGACGCGTCTAATTTCCAATAGCCATAACTTTTCATTCCTTTTTGAGGGAAGGGGCTATCCATCACTATTTATATTGGGTCGGTGCTACAACCTATAAGCCATTTGGGAGCAAAGTCTTTGGTTAATTTGATGGATTCTTTTTCTGCTTCTTCTTTCACCATCTCCCAAGAAGAGTTCTTCTTGTTCCATAAAATTGACAGAGACCTCTACAGAATCCTTGTCATTCACCTTTTCCGTGAACCAGATGAGTGCATGCAAATCCTTGGTGTGTGGCTCTGGTTGGAGAGGGTTGGATTCCGCAACATGGTTAAAACAATATTGTCTCTGCCTAACACTTTGATCAATGACGTTGCAGATGAAACACTTTTATGCTTGAGTTTCATAAACAGTGGCCTAATAACACCTTCCTCTTCAGATGGCAATGAGATCCCTCTTCTACAAAACCTCATGAGTAAGGAAATCTCTTTCCAATTCTTCTATGAAAATCGTGTTAAAGCACTTCAAGGGGTGGCCAAAGCGGTGCAGGACGTGTGTTTCAGAGCATTCACTGACATCACACAACAAGCTATGATAAGGAACTCAACTGAGAGAATGGTGGAGCCACAACAAAAGTTGGTGACCTCTCAGAGTTTAGAAAGAGAAAGTTTATGGTTTGGATCAATTGGGCCCTCTAATGTGATGCTTGGGAGTGTGATACAGAACAATGAAGTGGCAGCTGATGATAGGACGTTGTTCGTGACGTTCTCAAAGGGGTATCGCATGGAAGAATGGGAAGTGAGAGAGTTCTTTACCATGACACATGGGGATTGTATAGAGTCTTTACATATGCAGGAAACCATGCAGCCAAATGAACAACCCCTCTTTGCTCGAATTGTTTTTCACAAGACGTGCAATACTGACATGATACTCAAAGGTGCTACCAAAATCAAATTTACCATCAATGGGAAGCATGTATGGGCTAGAAAATTTGTTGTCAAAGCGAACAACTAGTACTGGGAATTTGTCGTCATCACTTCCCAACTTGCCCTCTAGCTCTGGGATATAAACAACTTATGATTCATTTGGTCAAAGTATATCGTTTCATATTTTCCTGTGCATCTTTTATTTATTTTTGTCCTGTCAAATTAAAGGTGATTTAGGAAGTGTTTGTAATAGTTTTCTGCGTTGTTCACATAAAACTATGAAAAAAAAATTAACCTTTTGTTATCAACTTTATCCAGCGTTAATTTGTTCTGAGTTCTCGAAATCAGTCTCAGGGTGTATTTGGCAGATTTACACTGGATTCACGCGTTTTAAACGTAGATTCGGGCAAAAGTTATTCTTAGTGGCAGTTTTACACTGGATTCACGCGTTTTAAACGTATATTCGGGCAAAAGCTATTCTCAGTAGCGTTTGTCCGGATCCACGTTTATAACGTGATTTTAAGCTAAACCAAACACGTACACACTCAATCTTAGATGATTTTCAATGGTTAGCAACACATATTTAAACCCCAAAGTTTTACATTCGAATCTTTTTTCTTTTTTTATTTCGTGAGAATTGGCGAGAAAATAAAGACCATGCTCTTGCCTTATTGGCAAAGAAAAATTAATTTAAATGACTATGTGAAAAGACATGTCCTAATTTTAACTCTCAGCACCATTTATGTTACATAAATCATAATGTTCTCATTCTTTGTTATTTTTTATCAAACGACGTATTCCGCCATTTATTTATTTTAAATTATACTTTCTTATATAAAAGGGCTTTTATTTGATGCAAAAGATACATACCTAACCACAGTTATGTGAATAAATTCTAGAAGAGCCATCATGTTTTGGTTTCTATTGAATGAGCTTTTGATTCTGACTCTATCAAAGGGTTCACCAATGATCTGCTCCTTTGGATGGGAGTGAACATATTTCTAGCTCCTTGGCAACTCGAAAGCATGTTTGAACTGAGTCTGAGGGTCAGTCTCAGATGCACATGAGGTTTGTCTTTGGTTCTGAGTTGTGTTTCCTTCTTTTGGTTGCTTCTGACCATCTAAGGGTACTTGCTGGAACTCATTTTCCAAATCTAGAACCTTTCGTCTCTCAAGTGTAGGGTCAAATTCATAAAAGATGACATGTATGCTGTCCTCAAGAGTCTTGCTTCTTAGATTGTATACTCTATATGCTTTAGAATTAGTAGAGTATCCCAAGAAGATTCTTTTATTAAACTTTGAGTCAAATTTTCCGAGATTATCTTTGGTGTTTAGGATATAGCAATCACATCCAAACACATGGAAGTATGAAACACTTGGCTTTCTGCCTTTCCACAACTCATAGGGAGTTTTATTCAGAATGCTTCTGATTGTGACTCTGTTGAGAATGTAGCATGAAGTGTTTACGGCTTCAACTCAAAAATATTTCTTAATCCCAGATTCACATAGAAGCGTTCTGGCCATCTCTTGTATGATTTTGTTTCTTCTTTCCATAGCACCATTATGTTGGGGAGTTCCTGGATAGGAGAAGTTATGAGAAATGCTATTAGAATAAAAAAAGTCTCTGAAAGATGCATTCTCAAATTCTCCTCCATGGTCACTTCTGACCGAGTCAATGTTGTACCCTTTCTATCTTTTTACATAAGGTTTTACAATTTTCAAAGGATTCATCCTTATGAGAAAGGAACAACATCCAAGTGTACCTTGGTACGTGTAAGGATCCTCTCCCGCGTTGCACTGTCTGCAGCCGCTTTAGGTATGAAATAGCTAGGAAATAGCTACCGATATTAACTACAGAATGATTCTGTAGCTATTGCCTAGCTATTCGACAGCTAATCCTGCTGCAGGCTCCTGCAGCGCTGCAGAGGATCCGGATCCGTATACCTTGAGAAATCATCAACAATGACAAATCCATACTTATTTCCACTTAGACTTTTGTTACAACATTTTAATTATACTAAAAACAAAAATAATAGCTAACTATATATCAACTCTCTATATATTTTTTAAAAATTAAGCTGGACTTTTTTTTAATAGTGAAATTGCTAAATCCTTTAATATTGATATTTGTTAAAATAAATAATCTTTAACATTATTAATAATATTTTTTTTAAGTTTCTATGTTTTTGAAAATTTTACATATGTTTAAAATTATTAATACAGTTATATTTATCGCTATACTTTGTTTTTTTTTTTTGACGAAATCCTTATACTTTGTTAAAACATTATAGTCATACTTAAAACAAAAAATAATTAGCTAAATGCCATTTATTTTTTTAAAAATTAAACCTTTTTTTAATATTTAAATTGCTAAAATGGCATTTAATATTGATATTTTTTAAAATAAATATATCTCATTAAATAAATAATATTTTATTAACATTAACGATAAATTGTTTTTAATTTAAACCTTTTTTTAATATTAAAATTGGAAAAATAGCCTTTAATATTGATATTTGTTAATTTCTTATTTTTAATTTTTTTAATTTTTACCTACTTAATTTATGAATGTAAGGACAAATAATTAATTTAAACCTTTTTTCATATTTAAAGAGACACTTTATATTTTTAGAAGTTTTGTTGAAAGTAATTTACAATTATGTCCTAATTTTATATTTCAAATGCTTCATTCACTGCCTTACTTTTATATATATAAAGATAAAGATAAAGATAAAGATATATATGTCTATCTTTCTGCTTCTTAGAGGGAACAAAAAAGTTCTTATGCTAGACCTCATTCTCAAATTTGTTAAATCTCGGCCCAACCTTATCAAAGACACCTGTCTGAGACCCAAGAGTATGTCCAGATTCTTGGTGCCATTTACAAAGTTGGCTAGATCCTTTTCAAGAATAACAATTTATTTTTTGAGGTGCTGGTTTTCAAGATTAACGAGCACAATACCCGTGCGAATGCATGAGTGACGTTGAGTTGCGAGTGATGTTCATTTTTACATATATTATTAACTTTTTATAATAAAATTAATTAATAATAAAATCATATATGATACGATCCCATCCGATCTCAACCAAGATGCCTCAGATGCATTGCAAGGGATTGAAGATCCAATGACCGGAGCCAGATCTGAGCGGTTAGAGAGAGTTTTGCAACTCTTGATCACTGAAGTCCAAAGGAAAGTAGACCACCAAGCAGAAAAAGAACCAAAGAAGTGGTTTAACTTAGCTCGGATTGAAGTACAAGAGTGATATCCGATCTGACAATCGGTTATGTCTGTTATCCGAATCTTAGGAGAGCCTATTTCGGGAAAGTGTATCTAATCAGATCATAACTGATTTATTTAGGATGAGATCTGTTAGGAATCAATATCATGATCTCTTAGGATTATATTTATATCTTTTAGGATTATATTTTATCTTATTTAGGATTAAATCTTTTAGGATTATATTTTATCTTATCTAGAATTAAATATATTTAATTTAGGATTGTATCTTTTAGATAGTTTATTTTAGGAAATTCCTTTGCTATATATACATTGAGAATCAGTTTGTAGACAGTTATTTTATCAATAAAATTTGAGTTTTCTCATTGTGAGATCTTATCCTTTGTTCTTGGATTAAAGAACTACTTGATAACTTAGGTTCTACCAGCAGGTCTTGGTTAGGGTCTAGTTGCGTATATCTTGATAACTTTGGTGCTTCCGGCAGGTCACGGATTGTGTCAAGTTCCTATATTTGATAACTTTGGTGCTTCCGGCAGGTCACGGATTGTGTCAAGTTCCTATCTTTGATAGCTTTGGTGTTTCCAGCAGGTCTTGGATTGTGTCAAGCTCCTTACAATTATTTACAGTTAGTTACCGTTAATTGATCTTCAAGACTTTCCTATCTTTACGCTTCCGGTTCGTATCATTTGGTATCAGAGCTTCGGCTCTTGAGATCAATTGGTAACATCTATCCTTATGTTTTAGTCTTTATCTTATTAAAAAAAATTGCATTAGTTAAAAAAAAAATAGGTGCAGACAATACAAAAAAAAGGGAGATCTGCAGTAGTAAAAAAAGAGAGAAAGGTGCAGATAGTAAAAAAAAAGGTGCAGCATTAAATTTTCTCAACAGAAAATCCAGTTCTGTTGTCCACAATATTTATTCCAAGCAGAAGATTTCATCCGAGGTGACGAATCCATCTGAATTGAAGAGTTGTAACCGGCTACACATCTTGATTACTTCCCGGGCTAGTGTTTTATTACTAAAAGTTGTCAAGTTATCATCAACACCTTCTCTATTACTTGTTAGTAGAATCAATCCCAAAAGTTCCTTATTTCAAGAGCTTGTAAGGATAAGTTGAGTGGAAAAAGGCAAGAGTGGTGAGTACAATATAGTGAGAAAAAGCCAAAAATTAGAGTGATACACGAGAGAATCAAAACTTTTGAGTGAAAACACGTAAGAGAGTGTTGTGAGGATTCTTATTTTTATCACTAGCATCATTTGATTTACAGCCAAATTTCTTTTAATCATGAGTACAGTAAACCAACGTGAGGAGGATGCTGGAGAAATAGACCTCAAATCGTTCCTCAAGACACTACAAAGTGAATTTATGAGAATGAGTGCAAGAATGGATGAGATGGAAGATCGGTTTCCAAGGAGAAGGAGTAGAACGTCTCCTAACCGCACTGAAGAAGAGGAAGAGGAAGAAGAGGACAAGGGAAGTAGTTCTAGAAGAGAAAGCAACAGGGATAATCATCTTGGAAACATCAAGATGAGTATTCTTTCTTTCCAAGGGAAGAATGATCTTGAGTTATATTTGGAGTGGGAAAGAAAGGTGGAGCATGTTTTTGATTGCCACAATTATTCTGAGGAGAAAAAGGTAAAATTAGCTGTGGTAGAATTTACTGATTATGCAAGTATATGGTGGGATCAATATATGTTGAGCAGGCGAAGGTGTGGAGAAAGACCGATTCAATCTTGGGAGGAGATGAAGGCTGTGATGAGAAGGAGATTTGTACCAAGTCATTACCACAGATACTTGTACAGAAAATTGCAGGACCTACGTCAAGGTTCTATGAGTGTAGATGATTACTACAAGGAGATAGAAATAGCCATGATGAGAGCCAATGTGCAAGAAGACCGAGAAGCAACAATGGCTAGATTCATTGGAGGGTTAAAGAAAGAAATTTCAAATGTAGTGGAACTCCATCATTATGTGGAGATGGAGGATTTATTACGCAGAGCAATCCAAGTAGAGAGACAACTCAAATCCAGAGTTGTAAGATTTCCAGGAACTCCTAGTACCTCTTGGAAATCCTGGGCTACCAACAAACCGACAACTCGGCCAAAAGAAGAGGCAAAGATGGGACAACCGACCTCAGCCAGTAAAGGTAAGTCTGAATTCAATTCATCTTCTAAAACACGTGAAATTAAATGTTTCAGGTGTCAAGGTCTTGGACATATTGCTTCTAATTGTCCGAACAAGACGGTCATACTCATGCGTGACAATGGTGAAGTGGAAAGTGCAAGTGAAGAAAAAGATGATGAAATGCCCGAGCTGGAGGATTGCAGTGATGTGGAATACATCGAGCCAGACCACGGTAATGCATTAGTCACCAGAAGGGTGTTGAATGCACAACCAAAGATGGGGGGAGTTGAGGAGCAACGTGAGCACATATTCCATACAAGGTGCCGCGTAAGTGATAAGGTTTGCAGTCTTTTAATTGATAGTGGTAGTTGTACCAATGTTGCTAGTATTTTGATGGTTGAGAAATTAAAATTACCTACCATAAAACATCCTAATCCTTATAGACTACAGTGGCTAAATGATTGTGGGGACATAAGGGTAACAAAACAAGTTTTGCTTTCATTTTCCATTGGAAAATATGAAGACAAAGTCTTGTGTGATGTTGCACCTATGCATGCTGGACACATTCTACTTGGTCGACCATGGCAATTTGATAGGCGAGTAACTCATGATGGGTATCACAATAGGTATAGTTTTAAATTAAATAATAAAACCTTTGTGCTGACCCCTCTTCAACCTTCTGAAGCATATGCAGATCAAATAAGAATTGCTAGGGAGAGCAAGGAGTTGGAAGAACAATTTTCTGTTCAAGAAAAAGAAAGAAATGAGAAGAAGAGAGAAGTGGGCATGAGTTCGAATCCGACTTCAAGATTGGATGTCTGTTCGACGTTACAACCAAGCCAGGGCAGAAGCAAGGTGAACACTTTTGCAAGAAAAAGGGAAGTTGAAAGTGTATTGTTAGATAAAGGGCAATTATTGATTCTTGTTTTTAAAGATATATACTTTTCTGATAATTCTAACAATTCTTTACCTTCTGAAATTCAAAATTTGTTGAAGGAGTTTGGAGAAGTCTTTCCGGATGAGCTACCTCAAGGATTACCACCTTCAAGAGGTATAGAACACCAGATTGACCTTGTACCCGGTTGTGCCCTACCAAATCGACCAGCATACAGAACCAACCTGGATGAGACCAAGGAGATCCAAAAACAAGTCAGTGAGCTAATGGAAAAAGGGTATGTAAGGGAGAGCCTTAGTCCATGTGCTGCACCGGTAATATTGGTACCAAAGAAAGATGGTTCTTGGCGTATGTGCACTGATAATCGAGCCATTAACAAGATTACGGTAAAGTATCGTTATCCAATTCCTAGGTTGGACGACATGCTTGATGAGTTACATGGGGCATGTTTGTTCTCTAAAATTGATTTGAAAAGTGGTTACTATCAAATTCGAATGAAAGAGGGTGATGAGTGGAAAACTGCTTTTAAAACAAAGTATGGTTTGTATGAGTGGTTAGTGATGCCCTTCGGCTTAACTAATGCACCCAGTACTTTTATGAGGTTAATGAACCATGTATTACGCTCTTTCATAGGAAAGTTTGTGGTATTTTACTTTGATGACATTTTGGTTTACAGCAAATCTTATAATGCACATGTTGAACACTTACATGTTGTTTTTAAGGTATTAAAGGAAAATAAATTATATGCTAATTTAAAGAAATGTACCTTTTGCCTTGATTCTGTTGTATTCTTAGGTTTTGTGATAAGTTCAAAGGGGGTAAGTGTAGATGAGGAAAAGGTTAAGGCTATTAGAGAGTGGCCGACCCGAAAGAGTGCTAGTGAAGTGAGAAGTTTTCATGGGTTAGCAAGTTTCTATAGGCGGTTTGTGAAAAACTTTAGCACTATTGCTGCGCCTTTAAATGAACTTGTTAAGAAAAATATTGTGTTTAAATGGTCAGATACACATGAAAAAGCTTTTAACATTTTAAAAGAAAAATAACAAATGCACCCTTACTTGTTTTACCTAATTTTGATAAAGCTTTTGAGATTGAATGTGATGCTTTTGGTGTTGGTATAGAGGCTGTTTTAATGCAGGAATCCCAACCGATTGCATACTTTAGTGAAAAGCTTAATGGGGCAGCATTGAATTATCCAACCTATGACAAGGAATTGTATGCCTTAGTAAGGGCATTACAAACTTGGCAACATTATTTGTGGCCAAGAGAGTTTGTTATACATTCTGACCATCAAAGTCTAAAGTTTTTAAAATCTCAAGGGAAGCTTCAAAAAAGACATGCAAAGTGGTTAGAATTTATTGAGATGTTTCCATATGTAATAAGATATAAAAATGGTAAGGACAATATAGTTGCTGATGCTTTGTCAAGGAGGTATGTTTTACTTACTTCTTTACAAGCAAAATTGTTAGGTTTTGAACAAATTAAAGGTCTGTATGAAAGTGATCCTGATTTTAAACAAATTTGGGATTCTTGTTCTAACCGATCTTGTGAGAAATTTTATAGGTATGAAGGATTTTTGTTCAAGAGGAACCAACTATGTGTACTAGTCAGTTCTTTAAGAGAATTGTTGATTAAGGAGACCCATGGAGGCGGTTTGATGGGACACTTTGGAGTGCAGAAGACACTGGACATCCTGGCCGAGCACTTTTTCTGGCCGAGCATGAAGAAGGACGTCCGAGCTGAGTGTGAAAGGTGCATAACATGTAAGCAAGCTAAGTCAAAATTAAATCCACATGGGTTTTATACACCTTTGACTGTTCCTGAGCAGCCTTGGACAAATATTTCCATGGACTTTGTGATCGGTTTTCCAAAAACTCAAAGTGGTAAGGATAGTATTTTTGTTGTTGTTGATCGGTTTAGTAAAATGGCACACTTTATTGCGTGTTCAAAGACAAATGATGCAACACAAATTGCTGACCTATTCTTTAAAGAAGTTGTCCGATTGCATGGTTTACCAAGGACAATTGTGAGTGATAGGGACGTTAAATTCCTAAGTCATTTTGGAGGACTTTATGGAATAAATTGGGAACAAAGCTTCTATTTTCTACTGTTGCACATCCTCAAACGGATGGACAAACTGAAGCAGTGAATAGAACGCTTTCAACCTTATTACGTTCTATCATTGGCAAGAATCTAAAGCAATGGGAAAAATGTTTGCCACATGTTGAGTTTGCATATAATCGGACGGTACACTATACTACTTCTTTTTCACCCTTTCAGGTTGTATATGGTTTTAATCCACTAACTCCTTTGGATATTTTGCCATTACCTATTTCTGAATTTTTCAGCCTAGATGGTAAAAGGAAAGCAGGTTATGTTAGGGAGTTACATGCAAAGGTCCGAGCTAATATTGAAAGGAAAAATGAGCAGTATGCAAAACAAGCCAATAAAGGGAGGAGGAAGGTAATATTTGAACCAGGCGACTGGGTTTGGATTCACATGAGGAAAGAGAGGTTTCCAGCTCAAAGGAAGAACAAACTTCAACCAAGAGGAGATGGTCCATTCCAAGTTCTAGAGAGGATCAATGACAATGCATGCAAGATAGATCTTCCAAGTGAATATGGTAATGTTAGTGCAACATTCAATGTAACTGATTTATCCTTATTTGATGTAGGTGATGAATAAGATTCGAGGACGGATCTTTTCAAAGAAGGGGGAATGACACGATCCCATCCGACCTCAACCAAGATGCCTCAGATGCATTGCAAGGGATTGAAGATCCAATGACCGGAGCCAGATCTGAGCGGTTAAAGAGAGCTTTGCAACTCTTGATCACTGAAGTCTAAAGGAAAGTAGACCACCAAGCAGAAGAAGAACCAAAGAAGTGGTTTAACTTAGCTCGGATTGAAGTACAAGAGTGATATCCGATCTGACAATTGGTTATGTCTGTTATCCGAATCTTAGGAGAGCCTATTTCGGGAAAGTGTATCTAATCAGATCATAACTGATTTATTTAGGATGAGATCTGTTAGGAATCAATATCATGATCTCTTAGGATTATATTTATATCTTTTAGGATTATATTTTATCTTATTTAGGATTAAATCTTTTAGAATTATATTTTATCTTATCTAGAATTAAATCTATTTAATTTAGGATTGTATCTTTTAGATAGTTTATTTTAGGAAATTCCTTTGCTATATATTAACATTGAGAATCAGTTTGTAGACAGTTATTTTATCAATAAAATTTGAGTTTTCTCATTGTGAGAGCTTATCCTTTGTTCTTGGATTAAAGAACTACTTGATAACTTAGGTTCTACCAGCAGGTCTTGGTTAGGGTCTAGTTGCGTATATCTTGATAACTTTGGTGCTTCCGGCAGGTCACGGATTGTGTCAAGTTCCTATCTTTGATAGCTTTGGTGTTTCCAGCAGGTCTTGGATTGTGTCAAGCTCCTTACAGTTATTTACAGTTATTTACCGTTAATTGATCTTCAAGACTTTCCTATCTTTACGCTTCCGGTTCGTATCAATATACATCATATTAGTGGAAAGTGAAAAACATATTGTTACTATGTTTATAGAAAATAGTAACCAATACATCATTAATATATTTATAAATTTAAAATATATTGAGATTTGAGATCGCACAACTCAATCACTTTAAATCTATATAAAGTGTACGAAAAAAATCTTTATTGCGAGAGTTATCCCCACCATTATGTGGATGTTCTCGGAAGGAACGAGACTGTCTCCTATGGATAACATTTGTTTAGTGTTCATCAAAAAGTCACTTTATCAAAGTGAGAATAAAAAAATCTAAAAAAAACACAAGTGAGAAAATGTGAGACATGTACTCGGACAATATAAAGCAAATAGCATAGACAAAAGATATAATAAGTAAAAACATTGATGAATAAAATAGAGAGATAAATGAAAAAGCACATTAAATTCAATATAAATGAACACATTTATTGTATTTCTTAATATGTGCTTTTATGTAATACAATAGACAAATATAATTGAATAAGAGATCTTATCTAAATATAATAATAAAAAAGAAAATTAATGTATGATTAAAAAAATAAAAAAAAGAAATGATAGGAGCTGTCTCCCGTGGAGAATACTCGTGGTTAGTAAACAAAATCATTTTACTAAAATGAGAATAAAAACTGAAAAAAATACACAAGTGAGAAAACGTGACATGTGTACTGCGGGAATAATCTTACAATTGAAAGTAAATAGATAAATATAATAAATAAGAGAGATAATAAGTGAACACATTAATCAATAAAATAGAGAGATAAATGTTATATTTTACTCACACTTTAAATTTAATTTAAATTAACACATTTATTTTAATCAGGAATGAATGATTAGAGAAATTATTTTATAATAATAATAATAATTATTATTATTAAAGTGTGATTAAAAAAAGAATTGGTAGAAGCACGACTGCTTCCCGTGAAGGATATACTACTCAGGTTCATAAAAAATCACTTTACTAAAATTGGGGAAGAAAAACTCAACTTGGAAAACATGACACGTGTATGGTGGGAACAATTTTAAGATAGAGAGTAAATAGACAGATAGAATAAATAAAAAAGATAATGAGTGAAAATATTAATGAATAAAATAGAAAATAAATAATATATTGAAAAACACTTTAAATTTTGATATAAATTAACACAGTTATTGTAACCACGAATAAGTTGTGAGGGAAACTGTTTTAATATATAATAATAAAAAGTTAAAGTGTGGAAAAAAAGGGGAATAAATAAATAATAGGAGCAAGATCGCCTCTCATGTCCCATTAAAAACTCTACTTTTATAATAAAACAAATTAATAACAACGAATAATGAAAGAACTTATTTTAATATAACAATTAAAATAATAATAAGTTGAAAGTGTGATAAAAAACAAAAAAGAAATAAAAAATGAAAATAACAGGAGCAGGATTGCTTCCAGCAGAGACTACCTGTGGTTTATAAACAAAAATCACTTAACATAACATGTGTTTTTATCAAATGAAATAGATAAACAGAAAAGGGATAATGAGAGAAGTTATTTTAATAATAATAATAATAATAATAATAATAAAAGAAAAATTAAGGTGTGATTAAAGAAACATGACAGGAGCAAGACTGCCTCCCGCAGAGGATACCCATAGACTGTATAAAAAAATTCACTTTATAAAATGAGAATAAATTTTTTAAAAAAACTCAAGTGAGAAAATGTGACACGTGTACTGCATAAACAATTTCAAAATAGAAAATAAATAGAATAAATAAGAGAGATACCGAGTAAAAATATTATTGAATAAAAAAGAAAAATAAATGATATATTTGAAAAAAATCACTCTTGTAATGAAACATATTAATATGAACAAATAGTAAGAAATTTTTTTAATATAACAACAATAATAAAAAAAGAAAATGAAAGTGTGAGAAAAAAAAGAAAAAAATGAAAATGACATGAGCAAAACTAGGGGTGTTCGCGGTTCGGTTTGAATCGGTTTTGAGGCAAAAACCATCTGATGTGATCATTGTGGTTTTATTATTTCATCATCCGATCGATTTTGATATTTTTTCAAATCTGATCTAATTTAAATTGGATTGGATTGGATTGGATCGGATTTCAGTTTATAAAGAGGCGTTAAATATTAGATAAAAGTGATAAAATTATGAAATAATAGTAAAATTTTTTACTCGAACTTATATTTATTAAAATAAATATAAAATTATATGCAAAAAAGGACATGAGATATGAAAACTAATTTAAAACTAATTTTAAATTAATATATTTATAGAAATATTAACATGATATTAGATAATAAAATCATAAAAAAATATTAATATAAGTATTTTTATAAATATACATGTATAAAAGTATAAATATATGATTATTTTATAAGTAATAATATATGTATATATATGTTTGAATTGAATTGATTTTCAACATGGGATCCAAAAACCAATCCAATCCAATAAAAAAATTTTGATTTTTGCGATTTTCAGTTTTTTTGATTTCGGTTTGTTTTAGTTTTCAATTTTTTGGTTTGGTTTATGCGGATTGAATTGGATACGAACACCCCTATGCAGAACAGTTGCCATTTGTGGTTCATAAACAAAAATAACTTTACATGACATGTGTTTTTTATATGAAATAGATAAATAGAAATGGATAATATTGAGTGAAATTGTTTGATATAATAATAATAATTAAAAAAAGAAAATTAAAATGTCATTTGAAAAAGAAACAAAAAGAAATTGATAGGAGCAAAATTGCCTATCGTGGAGGATATCTTGTAAATTGTGGTTCATAAAAAAAATTGACTTTATTAATATGAGAATTAAAAAATATCAAAATATTCAAGTGAGAAAACGTGACAAATGTACTGCGGGAACAATTTTAGGATAGAAAATAAATAAATAAATAAAATAGGTAAGAGAGATAATAAGTAAAAACATTAATAAATAAAATATAGATAAATGATATATATATAAAATTATTTTTTAATGAATTAGATTAATAAGACCGAATAATGAGAAAAAATATTTTAATATAATAATAATAATAATTATTATTATTATTATTATTATAACAACAACAACAACAAAAAGAAAATGCATGTGTAATAAAAATAGAAAGAAGGAATTACAAATGGCAGAAGCAAGACCGTCTACCGTGGAGGATATGTAACGTCCTAATTTCTTAATTCAAGAATAATGCCCGTTGGAGACACAATTCTCAAATTTATGAAATTATTTTACGCCAATACTGATATCGTCATACAAACCACACAATTGCTTAGGCAATCCAACGTTTGGTTAAGCTTCCTTAAAATTCATACACCATTACAATCAGGGCAAATCCTCATTTACAATTTATGAAACTAAATTACACTATGGGATGTTATGGTTTATAACATTCCTACCGGACATCCGGCAGAGTCTCCCTATAAACTGGATATTTCCAAAAATTCCATCTCAGCCTGAAACCCAAAAAATACAGCCAAAACAATATATATAATAGTGCAATGTAGTTTCTCAAACATCATAATATCCCTCCCCCTAAAAATCATGACCTATGCATATCCCTACAAGTCCCGAATTTCATTTACAATTACAAGGCCACAACCCCCACTCAAATAAGTCCTCAACTCTTTCGCCAAGCCTTTGGACAGCAACATGCACAACTGAATATAATTCCCACATCGTGGGATGAGACTATGTCCCAGTGAGTGTGTTAACAGCGTGTGCAGTGTGGGGAGACAGACACATAATATTCAGCATGTATAGTATAACTTGATCGGTTCATAAAAAATTCCCAATAGCAAATTATACATGCAATGTTAGTCATCACCATGACAATCATGTATGCAATGTTAGTCATGAAGTGTTTTACCCAACACCCAAGGGGTCTTTCCACTTTACATGAGGCTAGACTAAGCTCAGACTAACATGAATCGTCGTTCCTGAAGGCCATGAGACCTTACCCTTAAACATGGTAGATTCAAACATGATTTTTCTTCTTTTAACATAAATCCAAGGACCGAAGACAAAGTCTTGGGAACATGAGTCTAGGGACCAAAATCTGATTATTTAACATGAGGTCTAAAGACCCAAAACAATTACATGAGGTCCTAAAACCCAAAACATTTTAAACATGAAATCCAAGGACTCAAATAATTCTTTTTAAACATGAAGTCCAAGGATTCAAAAGCCATTAAGTGTAACATGAGGTCTAAAAGACCCAAATAAATTTCCTTTCAAAATTTCCTTTCAAAACATGAATGGATGGTGACATGAGAATTGATAATAATTTCATGAGCATGAGCATGTGCATGAATGTACAATATTTCCATGGTTTCAACATCAACAATCCACAATTTCACAATATCCCCAAATACTCTTGATCCGGGCCCGAAAAATTTGCACAACCCTTCCTTTCCTCCTTCTAGAAGCCGTGCATGTCTTGTGTGTGTGCATGAAGGACATTTGTCCACTTCACACTTTATTTCTAGACAAGTGTCAAGCTTAGGGAAAAGTAAGACATTAAAACACCAAAATTCATTACTCTTTCTTTTTCCACATGCAAAGCTTAGAAATTCTCTCATTTTCTCTCTTCCTTTTCTCTCTTGGCCGTGAACTCTCCATCAACTTCTCTCAAAATTTTTCATCTCCCCTTAAACACATCAAGCCAAGGTTCCATCTTTGAACCAAAGCTTCCATTTCTAAGCTTTCTAGCCTTGAAAAATCCTTGTTGGTGACTAAAGGAGGCATCTTTGGGGGCTGTTTTGGGACCAGAATTCTGCACTCATTTTCTTGGAAATTTGAGGTAAAGGGGGGGAGAACTTGAACTCTAGTAGGATTGGTAACTAGAGTCAAGGATTTGCCCTTAAAATCCTTGTTTTTACTCTTGTTCTCCTTGAAAAAAATCACTTT
Source organism: Sesbania bispinosa (assembly GCA_026901365.1). Classification (NCBI taxonomy): domain Eukaryota; kingdom Viridiplantae; phylum Streptophyta; class Magnoliopsida; order Fabales; family Fabaceae; genus Sesbania; species Sesbania bispinosa. The sequence goes on along the minus strand of QLOH01000699.1, from coordinate 201,169 downwards.
TTGAGCTTTTCTTTGAGCAAATGTTTTGGATTCTTGGAGCTGGGTTGTTTACATGTTTTTAAGTTTATTTTGATGCCTGGAATGTGCTTGGATTGTGATTGTTGGTGCATGCAAGCCAAGAAACAATTTTGGAAAAATTTTCCCCTTTTTCCTCTAATAGCTCTCGGCCTTGAGGGATTTTGGGGCTGCATGTGTTTCAAAATTTTTTGGTGCTTGGAATGTGTTTGTATGATGAATCTATGAACATGCATGAAGTTGGTTGAAGGCATACAATTGTTTTGGATGATTGATCTTTGAAAAATAGTGTTTATGAGCTTGAAAATGGAGTTATGAACTTTAATGTGTATGTGGATAATTTTGAGTGGATTAGTATGATATTTGGCATTTAGATTGTTTGTTGATGAATGTGTGAAGTTTTGGTGAAGATTGGATGTTGTGAAAATTTTGAAGTTTTGATGAACATTCAAGTTGTTCTTGATGTTCATGAGTTGTTCTTGATGAAACTCATTAATAATACCTTTTTGATCTTAAAAAGATCAAGGGTATGTTGAAAACATGTTTATGGGCTTTGGTGGTCCAAAAGGACTAAGAAGCAATTTTACAAGTAAAAGAACTAAAGTGCAATTAAGAATAAGTCTTTAAAAATAAATAAAACAAATTCGGATTTCCAATTCCAACCAAGTAAAAGTCAACTTAAAGGTCAATATTTTAGGTTGCCATGACTAAAAATAAGTTCCTAAGAGTTATAAAACCTTTAGGCTTTTAATTTAAGTTTAAAACCTTTAAGGAAAGGAGTTAAAGACTCATTAAAAGTCAATCAAGATTAGATTATGTAATTAAAAGTTAGATTGGAGTTGGACTTCAACTCTAATCCAAGTTATTAAGAAATTAAAACTTAGAAATTAATTAGTAGACTTAGCTAATCTAATTACCTAAGTTAAATTAACATAATCTACTTAAGTTAATTAAGTAACGGATGATTAATTAAGGTTAAAGTTAATTAACCTTAATAAAAGTATTAAGTAATTAATTAGTAATGATGATTAAGAATTAACTAACTATGATTAACCTTAATCAAATGTAATTAAAAGCTTAGTCCAAAACTAAGGAAGAGATTAAGACTTAATTAAGGAGGATTAAGATTAATTATAGCCCAGTTAATGAAGATTGATTAAAAGTTAAATCTAATCTTAATTATTTATACAAGAAGAATTAGGATAAGTAATACCATCCATAAGACACAATCATAAGTCTTAGTAAATTATAGGACTTAAGCGGGCATGATTATTAAGAACATTAGTACAAACTACTATAAAAGATTATAACCAACACCCTCTTTCTTCATAAAACTTGAGAAGCTTAGTGAGAGAGTGCGGTTCCAACCCAAGGTAGGGTTCGGTTTTCCTTGAAGGAAAGACTCGGGCCGTGCCACGGGGATGTGGTGACGTTGAATGGTTCAATGGGCTTTGCCTGTAAGGATGTGAATGTCGTGAACATTGTTGTGTGACATGCATCATGAAGCATTGTTGATGTTCGAGGTTGAAAACCTTATGACCTATATAACAGTAGCACTTGGTACAGTGTGAAATCGGTTGGGAAGGGTGCAACTGGGTTTTGCAAAGAACGCCAGTGGGTCCTCAAAAGGGACGTCAGCCCTGAGGATAGCCTAGCTCCCGGAAGATCTCAGGTGACGTAGATTAGCTCCCTACTGTCGAGATTGGGGAACCCAACTTAGCTATTCCTGTCGCTCTCATGATTTTCGGGTCAGTTGAGATTGTCTGGAAGAACGCTTAAATGATTTGGCCAAAATGTATGAGCAATGCTCTTTGTACCAATGCTAGTACAGACTCTAACTCCTGACGTGCTGTGTATATATGGTCGGGCAGCTGCTATGTGCTCTGCCTATGGTAATGTTTCCCTGGGCCCGCATGCATTAGATATTGCATTATAATAGTAAAAGTTGCGTTCATATGAGTACACCATGATGAGATGTCGTGATTGCTTATTGATTCGACTGTGTGGATTGCCTCTGTGTGTGTGTTCTAGTTTGCTGTATCCTACATGCTGTGAGTTCATGCGATGTTCTCACCCTTCTTTTCTATCTCTTCTTTCTATGCTCTTCTCGTCACATTGACAGTCGGTATCGAGGACTTCCGTCATGACGTCGATGCAGGTGCGAATCGGATGGTTGCCGAGGGGCACCCGGAGGGTGACGGGTATCCCGCGCAGGTGTGAGTTCTATGGGGGGGAGTTTGTGTCACCATCACGCACCCCAGACTTCCTCTTGTACCTGAAAAGGACTAGGTTGTGTTGAGTCTAGGTAGTACGCAACTCTGATTTAGGAATCTCTTCTTTTGTATTCTGTTAGAGGTCTCATTTATTTTACTACCGGAACTTATGTTTTAATGTGGTCATGTGGGTATTCGAGAGGTACATCGATGCTACTTAATATGTATGTATGTATTTATGTCATACTGTTTTATGTTCTCTCAAGGTCTTTAACCATGTGTATGTTGTGTATGCGCGTAAGGTGTTAATTCTTTCGACGCTTACGGAAAGATAAGTTTTTGAAAGTGAAGGAAAGGATATTTCATAAGTACTTAAAATAAAGCTAGAGAGGTAATAGGTCAATGACACCTAAACCCTTTTCAAAAAAAAAAACTTCCGCATTTTTTACGTTCTACTTCGTTGGTCACGTGTAATGCATGTGGTACTTTTAGTGGTAACTAGGGGTATCACAACGACTCCTCTTAAATTAACTCTGTAGTCATGTTTGGCTTAAAACTCGCCTTCCCCCTGTTCAATCCTCTTAAAACTCACAACTCTTAATCGATTACCTAACCCTTGTCTTGTTTTCACCTGAAATTCCTAAGTCCTTATCTTACTTATAATTTCCTTCTTACAATGGGATTCACACCCTAAGACTTCCGTTGTATTCTCTAGGTCTTATTTTTGGGATGTTACAGGATACATGTTGTTCATAAACAAAAATCATTATAAATGACATGAGTTTTTATATAATGAAACAAATAAATAAAAATGGATAATGGAGAAATTGTTTTAATTTTATAATAATAATAAAAAAAGAAAATTAAAGTGTGATTTAAAAAAAAACGACATTGTCTCCCATGTAGGATACCCGTAGACAGTGGTTCATAAAAAAATTCACTTTATTAAATTGATAATAAAAAATTTAAAAACTCAAATGAGAAAGTATGGCATGTGTACTTTGAGAATAATTTTAAGATAAAAAGTAAATAGATAAATATAATAGATAAGAGAGATAATAAAAAAGAGAGATAAATGATGTATTAAAAAACACTTTAAATTTAATATAGATTAACACTTTTGTTATATTTCTTAATCTGGATTTCTATTAAATGAAATAGATAAATATGAATGAATAATGAGAGAAACAAATTTTAAATAATAATAATAAATAAAAGAATGAAATAAAACTGAAACGAAAAAAAAAAGGAAAAACATTGAAAACATTAAATGATTTAAAAAAAATAAAAAATGAGAGAGATAGTTAAAAAATTAAAAGGAAAAATATTTAAATAATAATACAAAATAAAAGAATAATATAAATCTAAAAAGGAAAAAAAAAGAAAAAAACCTACTAAACCGAAACATTGGAAACATTAAAATAATAAAAAAAATCAGAAAGACCGTTAAAAAAATTTAAAAAAAAAAAAGAGAGAGAACGACGCGTGTGTATACAAGCGAACACTTTTCTTATATAGATAATAAACTTTGTTTACCTCAGAAGAATATCTATCCTCTTTAATGGTTTTCACTTTTAAGGACAACTTCAGATGCGATTGCATAGAGAGTTGTTCTTCTCATAGAGACCATCCCTTTCTAGCTTAAGAGCACTGACTTCTTTTAAAGCTTCAGACAATTGGGATTTCAGATATGTGCTCTTAGTGAGGTTAGAATCATCTCAGTGAGGAGATTAATGAAAGCTTCTTTCAAATCATCATAAGAGAGGTCAAAATAATCTAGCTCTTCATCATCGTCAGAAGCATCTGAGCCTGTCATCAGATAAATGTTGGCCTCATCTGAGTCTTCTTCTTCCTGTGCAGATTCATAAGCTTCTATGGTACATGCTTGAATCCCCTTGAGCAATATAACTTTCTAATTTCTAAATTCAAAAATAATGCCTCACTACAACATTTATGACCTTAGACCACGGTTAAAAACCGTGGTCGCAGGCATCAAAACCGTGGCCTAAAGGTTTAGGCCACGGTTTATTGGCCGTTCTATATGCGTCCGTGGCCTATTCGAATAGGCCACAGTTTTTCATCTTCGGCCACACTTTTTTATAATCATGGTCTAAACTTAATAGAATAGACCACGGTTTTCATGAGCACTTTTAGGCCACATTTTTTGTTTTCCAGGGTTTAGACCACACTTTTATGCGTGTAGCTATATGTGTAAACCACGGTTTTTCAACTGTGGACAAATATTTTATACCACATTTTAGAACCATGGACAATAAAGATCAACATCAGCCATCAATTTTAGGTTATAATTATATAACCGTGGCCTATACATTTTAAGCCATGGTTTTTAAATGTAATCTTTTAATTTTTATTTAATTAGGCTATAATTATATAATCGTGGCCTATACATTTTAAGCCACAGTTTTTAGATGTAACCTTTTAATTTTTATTTAAGTATAACCACGCCATATATGTAATAATTATCAATTTTCAGATTAGGTAACGAAACTTTTATAAGATTATTTATTTAATCCACATTTATATGAATGTGATTTATTAATTATAATATTTAATTAATTATTTAATTATATATATAATCGCATACTATATATATAATACAATGACTAAATATAAATATAATCAACAATTTAACATGTAAATTGTGATAAGTATATATATATATATATATATATATATATATATATAAAATAAATACTTAATCTAAAATATTCCAAAAGATGCATAAAAACACTTGTATCTATTTTTTGTCATGTGTATAAACTCTCAAAATATATATTAACTTCCAAGACATCCAATCATGAATATCTTTCTTCTTCCACATCTTCAAAATGATCTTCATCCTCGGTTATAACCCGTAATCATGAAAGCAAAAAATATACAATTTTATAAGAAGTAATAAATTATAAGTTGGTATTTCATACATTGGTAATAATTAACAGATCAGTGCTATCACATACCTTCTCAATATTAGGAGTATGAGTGGATGTAGAAGAATGTGGCATTGTTGCGCTATTTTCATTTGCTATTGCATTTGCAATCATAATATCTATAGCTTCATCATCCCATGTCGGGTTGTTCTGCTTCAAAACACATCTAAGAAGCGCTTCCATTCCTTGAGACCTGTTAATACAACTATTCAATTCAATTGAATGTTGTTTCTTAAGAGCTTTAATTTCTTCATTTCTTTTCAATTGTGATGGAGTGGCAGTTCTTCCATAGCAACGCACTTTACCGGACTTTTCTTTTCCAAACAATGATTCAAATGCTTGTTTGGCAGATTCATTTGAATCATGAATTGAATCTTGAAGCTTTTCCTAATAAAAAATGGTCAAACACAGTTTTATTAACATGATTACAAAGCTACAAGACATCCCCACAAAACCAAACAAATGAATGCTAAAGTTAGCTAACAGATCAAGTCCATATGTACAAAAAAGACAGCAAGTAATCCCTAAAGATGATAAGCCAAGACCAAACAAAACCAAAATGAATAAAAAAACTAATGTGTGCATTGCATTCATCCACGAACATACCAGAACAAGATACACCCAGCCAACAAAAAACCAAAATAGAGAACAGGCAAACTAGATCAAATTAAGCTGAAGCAACCAGGCAGCAAAAGGCCAAATTAGGCAGTAGGCTAGCAGATCAAGATTGATGTAACCGGGCAGCAAAAATATTGAAATAGACAACACGAGTTATTTGGAGAAATAGTCCATAAAGCCAATTACAATTAATAAACCAATCCATAGTAAAAATATTGAAATAGTCAAGTCAACCATCTCTGTTACAGATATCTTAGTAGAAGAGAAAACAAGTTAATTCTTATCCAGCCAAATAGTCCATAAAATTTCTAAATAGGAATCCAACTACAATTAATAAACTTACAATAGCAAACTGTGTTTGTTCATCCACTTCTTTTCCTTTTCGACTTTTGTGTGTCTCAATGAACATCTCAGCCTGGGTGACTTCTTCACCATCATTCTTCTTTTCAAGCTAAGTTAATTAAGAAACAAATATTTATTAGAAGACTTATTTGTTTTTACATATACAGAATAAAAACATACAAATTAACATATGTAAATACATTACCAATTTTGCACGAATTCTAGCAAAATTTATTGGTCCTGTACGGTGCACATACTTTTGCTTAGCCCTATTGATAGCATTTTTCTTGCTAATGTTCTGCATTATGGTGAAACAGAATAAAATTAATTAAACTATAAAATATAAACTTGAAGTTAATAAGACACATATATAATTATCTTACTTGAATTGTACTATTTCCCCAATAAGCCATCAATTGCTTGAAATGAGTTTCAAGTATAGTCATGGGGCGATTCTTTAGCCTTTCCTTCAAAGTAGAGTATTTCTCATAATGCTTCTTCTTTACTTTGCTCTTATAGCTTCTCCAAGCATCATTTATGCGAGAAAATACTGCTTTCTGTCCATTATCAGGAATAATATATTTATCCTGCAAAAAGAAGGCACCATAGTTATTATAACTTGTGATACATTTATAGGTATTCATTAAAATATCAATTTGTATTTGACATACATTCACATATTCCCATATTTCCTCTTTGTGGTTTTTAAGCAAAGCTTTAAAGTTTGTATAAATCAAGGGACAAAACTCAGCATTCCTTGCTAAAGTGCCAAGAAAATAACTCAAGGCAGATACAATTATATCATTGGGTCCAATGGGCTCTCCATCATTATCTAAAATAACTTCTTCTCGATCTTTTGTTGGTCTTGAATGTATCTTTATGCAGCTTGTCGGTCCCCATGTTCTTTTCTTACTCGACTCTATATTGACAACAAAAAAGAGTAAGATTACATAAAATATGAAACTTGACATATACATATCTGTACATACACACAAACAACACTCAACAATATTAAAGATGAAAAAATTGACATGTATACTTATTGAGATAAAAAATTTCAGTTTCAATTGCATTACCATTTACATCGCCATCTTCCTCTTGGTGTGTATTTTCTTCTTGTTCCATTGCATTTAATTCTTCATCACTTTCATCTCCAAGTTCTTCTTCTTCTTCTTCTTCTTCTTCTTCTTCTTCTTCTTCATCTTCTTCAATAACATCTCCATTTTCTTTAAGAAACTCATCAATTAACATGGATTTGCACATTGGAACTTCTTTAGTCTTATTTGTAACACTTGCATTATCATTTTCAGTCACTACCCTTTCAACTGGTTGTTGTGTTGCCCTCGAACTGTCACTTTCAACTACTAGCCCTTTCTTAACCTGCTGATTTACCCTTAAACTTTCATTTTCAGCCATTACACTTTTCTTGGGCTGCTGTTTTGGCCTTGTACAGTCATTTTCAGCCACTGCCTTTTTCATAGTCTATTGTTTTGGCCTTGCACAGTCATTTTCAGCCACTACCTTTCTCATAGTCTGCTGTTTTGGCCTTGCACAGTCATTTTCAGCTACTGCCTTTTTCATAGGCTGTTGTTTTGGCCTTGCACAGTCATTTTCAGCCACTGCTCTTTTTTTAAGATGCTAATTTTCCCTTAAACCTTCAGTTCCAACTACTGTTCTTTTCATGGTTTGTTTACTTGGCCCAGAAGTTCCATTTTCACCCGCTGCCTTTTTTATGGGTTGCTGCTTTGCACTTGTCACTTCATATTGAGTCATTGCTTTTTGCATTGTTTGCAAGTTTGCCTTTGTTACATCATCTTGAGCCACCATCTTTATCATGGGCTGCCTATTTAGACTTTGAATCTATTTGGATCTTTTGCCCTTTGGAACTTGAATTTGTCCATATCCTTTGCCCTGTGGTGCAGTAGTTTCCCCATGATTCCTTATTATATGTTCACGATTCATTGCAAACTGTCTACGTAATTCCATGCTTGATCTTACTTGAGGTAGTTCAAAACTGGAAGTACATCGTTCACCATTGTCTTGATCCTTCATCTTTTGCTTCCTCTTTAAACTCTGTCAAATAAAGCACAGGAATATTAACAAGAATAGAAACTGCAAAGTGGTATGGACTATGGAGTGAGTTGTGTGAGCATGAGTCATTCACATGATGATCTTTAATGACAGAAAGCATGGACATAATTAATACCCCTAAACCCTGCATGGATAGAATTATTAAAATGAAGAAAGCATGGACAGATCCATCTTTAAGGCCTGAAATTCCAAGGCATACTCATCCAAAGTGAGGTAGCCATTGACGTGTAAATTCGAGATTTGTCAAGTTAAATTTAAGGTTCCACTGACAAAATCTGTATTAACTTGGACGTGTGCAACTATTGTACTTTAAAACTAGTCAAATGATCAATGATAGCAAAACAAAAATAAGTAGAATTCAGTTGTTATCAAGTGAATTACAAGTGTAAAACTATCATGATTGAAAAGCACAAGCAAAGTTGAAATAATTGAAACAAGGTGCCAAGCAACAAAATAAAATAAAACCATCGATCTAGAGATTAAAAGAAAACAAGTCAAACGGGTAAAAAAGGAAGTAAAATAAAACTGCATTGATCCAGGGAAAAAAACTGTAATCTTTAACATATATGACATATATTAATATACCATCAGAGACCATATGAAATGATTACTAATTTTATGAACCAAGAAAATTAGAAGCTTGTAAACTTCTGTCCTGCTTACAGTTTATTGTAAACTTCTGTCCTGATTACTAATTATATTAAACTATAATGAATATTCCCATGACTGAACACACATATTGGAAGAGAGAAAGCAGATTGTCAAAACAAAAAAATGGGGGGAAAAATAGAAACTGTAAATTCAGATCCAGGGCTATCCATGGTGCAGTTTTTTGTGTAATTTATATCACTTGTAGTTTATGCCCATATGTAAGTACATTGATCATACAACACCAATAAAGGGACCTTGAATAATATAATCATTTGATTGTAATCCATTCTGAGTTCAAACAGTAGTAGATTCAATGAAAAAATGACTGGCTGGAAAAATTGGTTAATCTCACCTGGGTAATAACACCGAAGCTGCCAAGTGTGATGTTTGGAATGAAGTAAGGAATGGAACCAACTTTCAGCACCTATTGAGTAGGGACAGGAGCAGGGGAATTCCAACTGCTTCACAAAATTAGTTTACAATATCAGTTATAGGTTGTCTAATTTAACAAAGTAGGAGACAGAACTAGTAGGGGTTAAATAGGAGCACAATCTAATTTAAAGTTAGAAGATATCGATATGATCAATGTGTTTATGATGTCATTCCTAAATAAAAACTAAAAAATAAGGATGAAAGGGCATGGGCAAGGCATACATTCATATGGGAAATGTCCATAATAGCCACAATTAGATTATAAGAATACGTATATATACATTATTCCATGAAGTCCAACAAAGTATCATCAAAATCAAAATCATCTTCACTTTCAGTTTCTTCTGTAACATGTAAAGTCTTCTCAATTATTGTTGCAGGTATGTCTTCCCTGACCCAATTGACTTCATCATTATTTGATGTATCTATGTTTCTTGTATACTCCAATGGTTCACTCTGATAAGCTTCTTGATCCTTTAAATCTGATTGATCACCCATGTTGAATAGATCCCGTGGAACTGTTCTCATAACATAATGCCTATTTACATCAAAAGGATCTTCAACATAGAAACATTGGTGGACTTGGGAAGCTAGGACAAAGGGATCATTTTGGTAACACTTTCTATTGAAGTGTACACAAGTTAACCCATATTTTTCTTCTTCAACCTCAAACCAATCACACTTAAACAATACAAACTTGAATTGACCATAATAGTCTAACTCAATGATGTCATTAATTGCTCCATAATAAGTCACAGAATCTGTTTTGGGATTTTCATCCTTAGTGCTTGGAAAACTTGGAGTCAATGAATCTAAAGTGACACCGGAATTTTGAGTTTTGCGTCTTGAATCTCGTTTCAAAGTATGGAATCTATATCCATTAATGAGGTAACCAGAAAACCTCTTTGCAACATTATTTGGACCTTTGGATAGTTGTTTAAGTTGAAATGATACATCATCCTTTAAGGCACGAGTCTTAAACCATTCACCAAAATCTTGACTTTGGGTTTTGGCCTTGGTCCACCTTCCTCCTTTAGTGTGATTATTTACAATACCATTGTGCTCACTACAATGACAATGTTAAATGTTAATATATCTATAGAATGGGTTTTAAAGAGGAGTAGAAGGACAATAGATTGTTACGTTACCTGATATATTCACTAGCATCATCGCAATTGAATAAGACATATCGATGGGCTTGATCTTTAGATTTTGAATCTAGTGAAAATGGTTCACCTTTTTTCTTCCCCCTAATGGATGACCAACACTTGAAAAGTAATCAGCTGAATTTATTCCACATGAATCATTATTATCATCATTTCTACTTTTTCTATTCAGCCTTGTATCTACACTTTTATGCAAATATGTTGAGCAAAAAGTTAAAGCTTCTTCAGCCAAGTACCCCTCAACAAGAGAACCTTCTGGATACGCTTTATTACGAACATAAGACTTCAATTTACATAAGTTTCTTTCTGTGGGATACATCCACCGGAATTGAACGGGACCACCTAACTTGACTTCATTTGCAAGGTGAATAGGTAAGTGAACCATTATGTCAAAAAAACTTGGAGGAAAAATCATCTCCAATTGACAAAGTATTTCAGCAATCTGTGTTTCCAAGTAATCTAATTCAGCCACTTGGATAACTTTTTGACACAAATTGCGAAAAAATGATCCAAAACGAATTAAAGGCTCAGCCACCGCACTAGGCAATGTGCTCCTTATTGCTATTTGCAATAAGTAATGTAACATGAAATGTGCATCATAAATTTTGTAACCGGATATTTTCTTATCACCAATATGTACACATTTTGAAATATTTGATGCACTCCCATCTGGTAATTTGGCATCTTTCAAGACACCACAAAAGATAGACTTCTCTTTTGAACTCATGGAGAAACATGCTTTTGCAAACTTAGCACGACCTCCGCCAATCTCCCTTGGATGAAGGTTCTTTCTAATTCCCATAACTTGCAAATCATAACGAGCATTGACATGATCCTTTGTCTTGCTTGGGATGTCCAAAAGAGTCCCAATAATGTTATCACATATGTTCTTTTCAATGTGCATTAAATCAAGGTTATGACGTAATGTATGTGCATTACATCAATGTGCATTACATGGACCATCAACTTTCTTCCTTTGTTTCTTCCCAGACTGATTGTTGAAAGTTTTTAAGCTTTCTTCGATTTCAATTCCCTCTAATATAGGTGGTTCAGGTCTGAGCTCTTTTTTACCATTAAAGGACCTTCTGTTAGCTCTCCAAGCATGATTCATTGGCAAAAATACACGATGATACATATAACACATCTTATGACTGTGTTTCAAGTAGATTGAATTTGTGTTATAATTGCAGCATGCACATGCCAACTTTCCTTTGGTGCTCCAACCTGATAACATAGCATACCCGGGGTCGTCACTAATAGTCCACAAAACTACTGCTCGCATTTGAAATGTTTGATTTCTTGAGGCATCATAAGTTTCTACTCCAGATTCCCATAAATCCTTCAACTCCTCAATCAACGGTTGAAGGTAAACATCAATACTATTTCCTGGTGATTGTGGACCAGGAATCAGTGTCGACAACATTGTATATTCAGATTTCATGCACAACCAAGGTGGAAAGTTGTACACCACCATCATTACAGGCCAGGTGCTGTGTGATATGCTCATTGTCCTAAATGGATTGAATCCATCACTTGATAAACCAAGTCTTACATTACGAGACTCGGAAGCAAAATCAGGATGAATCATGTCAAAGTCCTTCCACACTTGGGCATCAGCAGGATGCTGCAATTTCCCATCATTCGTGCGTTCTTCTTCATGCCACCTCATTGACTCGGCTGTCCTTGAACACATAAACAACCTTTGCAGTCTAGGAATCAGCGGAAAGTATCTCAAAACTTTTGCTGGAACTTTATGTTCATTTTTTGGTTGCTCAAACTCACAATCTACTTGAGAAAATTCCTTCCACCTTGAAGCTTCACAAACATTGCAAAAGTTGTCATTCTCATGCTCTTTCCAGAATAGCATGCAGTCATTCGGACATGCATGGATCTTTTTATAATCAAGCCCCAAATCCCTAATCATGGTCTTTGTTTTGTTAAAATATTCTGGAATGTTTAGATTGGGCATGGCCTCTTTCAGAAATTCTAAGAGAGCAGTGAATGATGTATTGCTCCACCGATGAAGACACTTCAACAGGTACAATCGAATTATGAACGATAACGTAGAGAAGTTTTCGCATCCCGGGTACAGTTCTTGCTTTGCCTCGTTAACCAAATTATAGAACTTCTTAGCATCCTCATTAGGACCCTCACTAACTCCATTAGCTTCTGCCACATTCCTAAATGTGTCAAAGAGTAGGCCATCAATGTCATCGCGAGAGTCATCTTCATCTTCCATGTCATCATCAATCACCATACGCGATGATATTTGCTCCCCGTGGTTTACCCAAACATCATAGCCTTTTAGAAAACCTTTCGATATTAAATGATCATAAACCACACATCTCCTTGCCCATAATATATTTTTACACTTTGCACAAGGGCATAAGATCTCATCTCCTTGAGGTCTTCCTTTATTGTAAGCAAAATCTAAAAATGACTCCACACCATTGATATACTCTGGACTAAACCTTGGAAGTTCAGTCCACTCTTTGTCCATCACTATTGATCTAATACATAAAAAATAAAAAATAAGTGATTATAAGTGGTATTTTAGGCATTTAAGTTGAGCATAATAACTCTATTTAGGGCAACCAAGTTTAGCACAAGTTTATTAATTCTCTTACTCTCTAAGAGAATTAAAGTATTGTGGTAGAAGATTGCAGTTAGTCAAATAAAAGGTCACATTAACCCTTACCAAAGTACAAAATTAAAAAAGAATAGAATAAAAATCAGAAGAGTTAGAAGTTTAACAAATTCATGAGCTTCTACATTGTTTCTACCTAAGCTATTTGGAGAATTAGTTCTACTACATCATATGTGAACCTCTCAGTAACTCAATCCTTGCCACTCACAAATATAAATATCTACTTAAAATGTGATATTACAAAAATAGCTTCCAAAAAATTAAATTTAAACAAAGTTAATATAATTGAAGCTAGATAACCACAAAAAGAAAGGAATATTTAACCAACCTCAAATTCAGCAACAAGGACTATTTCAAAATGTATTATGAGCTCTACAGGAGTAGTTGTGTCAACCTTAGCTCCAAGTATAGCAATTGGAATATTGATACCTACACATAGAACCAATACTTAATTGTTAGAACATGTCATTGTTTTAAGAGATCAACTTTTGCTGGTTATTTCTTATTTGTCTTTATTAACTATTCACAAATTATAAGTGGATAAATTTTCATAGAAAGAGCTACCATTTAAATAAAACCATTTTAGAATTACTTTTGAAGGATTAGGGGGTCAAGAAACAACCAATGACAGCACACCAGCTCAATAAAATCAATCAGTTCATTAATGTGTTGCATAGTGTGCCTTGAGTGATAACCATATTGACATTAACTTTTTCCCCCTTTAAAATAGTACTAACAATTAACAATCATTATTGTTCATATTCAGCTTTCAATTTGCAGAAAATTATGCATTGTCTTATCCATGCAATTTGCAGAAAATATTCAACTTTCCTGTCCCTTTAAACTGAATTACCTTCCATTTTGTAAATATGCATTGTCTTATCCATGCAATTCTCTGTCTAATTGAGATTATACTATAATTTTCATGATGATAATGGGGAAAGAAGGGTGCAAAATTTTTTCTTTATGGATTTTTCAGTTCTTGAGGCTAAAGAATAGAAAGCATAGATCAAAAGACTGTGGGGACCAACAAAGACTAAAGAATATATAGAAAGCATAGATCAAAAGACAAATTCAGAAAACAATAACCAAGATTGTGGGGACCGCTCCAAGATAATTCTAGCATCACTAAATGGAATGTTTGAAAACAAATAAGACACTTATGGGCTGCCCAAAAAAGCCAAATGATGACACCAAACATTATATCATTTATATGCCAATTACTAGATCCACGTGGTGTTAAATTGGATTTAATCCAATCTTTCCAAGCAACATCAACTTGGAATAAATTAGCCACCAAATTAGATGGAATAATGCTTTGCCACACATGTTTAGAAATTTGGCAATCTCAAAACAAGTGCATCATGGACTCTGTAGAAGCCTTACAAATTGAACAAATTCTTGCAAGTGTTAAGCTTAAATGGTTTCACTTTTATTTTAGTTTCTACATTAAAAAAGAAAAATGCGCTAGTGGTGACTATAGATAAATTCATTGTTGTTAAGGCCTTAAAGATAAGTGCTTCTGTACTAAGTTTGTGCATGATAACTAAACAATTTTATGCCCTCCATGCCATGTCTATTCTATAGGCGTCCTAATGCCAACAAAACCATGATCAGCGCCCAGAATTTAATAAACACCCCATGTATAAAGGATTATAAGACCATCCAAGTACAAAGGCAACCAACATCAAATGACAGCAATAACAAGTCTAGAAACAAAAAAAAAATCTCAACTTAGATTTTACAACCTATTTTTCTCATAATTTTGAGGATAGATTTTTTAGCAAAAAAATCATGCTACTTTTTGTTGTGTAAAATAATAATATCAGCACACCATCCCCAACACCCATGTCTGGCACCCATTCAAACTCTTTCCTCATCAAAAGCCAAACACCCCTGACAATTTAACAGTCTCCATCCCCATACACTCTCTCTTTTCCCTACACAAAACAGTTTTTAAAATCCCTTTTTTTATTATCTTTGTTATTCCATAATTACCCAGTGAGCTGGCCCAGAGATAAATATAACAGAAAAGCTACAAAGCCTATACTAATTATTTTAGTCCTCTCTCTGCAATTTAACAGCCTCTTCTAATCTCATCTCTTACACAATTGAATAGTTTTATTCACCAATTTGATGAAAAGCTTAATTTCTAGAGCAATTAATATGCCTAGGATATTCATACGAAAACTATTGATTCACTTTTCTGTCCAAGTTACACTTTTTTATTTTAAGCTAAAAAATAAAGAGAATAGAGTAAGGAATTTCATTCCAACTGACCAAAAGGAGTAAAGAAATAACCAAACAGAACATGCTTAAAGCATATTTTCAAGTCCTATATACCCTACACATATTTTTAAAAGGGGTTACATTCTCTAAAATAAGGGTTGCATCTAGTTATACCATTTATCTTAGGCATGTGGGTCGAAAATAGAATGTGGGTCGATCGAAAACTGCGGAAAGAGTGGTGATCGAATGGCTTACCAGAATGTGGGTCAACTGTGGAGAACAATGCTGAGTTCTTCATCGTCAAACGATTGGGGTTCTTCGTCGTCAAACGATTGGGGTTCTTCGTCGTGCGCAAAGGGGAACAAGAGTGAGAGTGAAATTGGGGTTGTGCGCCTTCGCCGAATGAGAGGGAACAAAAAATCAAGAAAGATTAGGGAAGGGATTTGGGGCGATTTCTGGAATTGGGAGAACGATGGAATTAATTAACGAAAATGGGTATTTCTGATGTTTTGTGGTAAGAGGGGTTTTGGGACTCAAGCAAAAGAGAGGGGTTAGCACAAGTGTTCACGAAATTTTTATTTTATTTAATCCCGCTAAAACTTCCCGGCTTAATTATAAATGATTTAGCCCACGGTTCATGTTTTAATTTTTTTAAGCTACGTCCTTTTAAATGTGGTAATACACATCTACAGTTTGATAAGCGTGGTCTATTTCTCATCTACGTTTTTAAGACCGTGGCCTAAAATAAATAGACCACGGTTCAAGATTTTAATTATAAAAGGGGGGGACTATTATGTGTATATTTGTCCATATGTTAAAAAGTGTGGCTTATGTCATGTTTAAGCCACGACTTTCTACCCGTGGGCACGAAAATCGTGGCCTAAAGTCAAAAATGTTGTAGCTCCTGTTGGGAGAACTATTTCCAAATTCGTGAAATTATTTCGCGCATTTATAGAATCGACATACAACATCATATAAAAGCTTAGGTAACCCAACATTTACTTAAGCAAGAACTGCAGTGCAATACTGTTAATTACATCATAAATGCCACTAAGGGCCCAAAATACAACATTCAGACCTATGCCTATACAAAAGAAATGAAATACATAATATGCTATCCAAAAGAAAGTGGGTCGTCACTAGACCCACACCCAACCCCTATTGGCCTCCATTGCCTTGGTGATGTCCTTGCACATCTGAACATAATTCCTATAACGTGGGATGAGACTACGTCCCAGTGAGAGTGATAAACATGCATGTGTGGGAAAAGCAAGCAAATGGCATGCAACAATCATATATCAATTCAACTGAATCAAGAGGCATACATGAAAGTCATAAATGCAATGTTAGTCCTTAAGTGTTTTATCCAACACCCAAGGGGTCTTCCCACTATACATGAGGCTAGACTAAGCTCAAACTAACATGAACCATCGTTCCTGAAGACCATAAGACCTTAATTACCCATTAAACATAATAGATTCAACATGATTTACTTATCTTAATATGAGTCCATGGACTGAAGACAAAGTCTTGGAGCATGAGTCCAGGGACCAAAATCTTGATTATTAACATGAGGTCATAAGACCAAAAATCTTCACATGAGGCCCTAAGGCCCAACATAATTTCATGAGGTCCTAAGACCCAAAGATAATTCCATGAGGTCCTAAGACCCAAAAATCCTCTTGTTACCATGATTAGGGTTAGAGATAATGTCACAGTAAATAAACACATGATTCATAAAGGTGGACATGAGTGTACAATCCTTTTAAGCATGTTCATCAAACCCTAACAACTTCTAGGGCACATGTTGATAGCATCACAATAAATCATGACCATACATCAATAATAATACATCAAACATCCATCAATCAACTACAAAGCAAGGGAATAATGAAGGGGTATCATTCAAGAAAACTTCCTAGCATAAGAGTGAGTGTGTGATCACACTCACCTTGAGAGTAGGAGAAAATGTCAAGGAGGAGGGATCCAAGGAGGAAGTGATCTTGAGTGATGGAGGAGACCTTCTTGCAACCTTCAATGGAGCTTTCTTTCCCTAGGGCACTCTCTCTATCTCTAAGAATGACAAGGAAGAGGAAAAGAAATGATTTGGAACCCTAACATTTATGTTTTAAAAGGGCTAGAAAAGTTCCTGCGCTCAGAGCTCGCTTGAGCGTAGCTTCAGCGCAATAAGGGAAATCCTTACGCGGATCTGCGCTCAGGCAGAGCTCAAGCTTAGCCTGAGCTGATTTTCCCCAAAATGATCTCTGTTTTTTGCGCTCAGGCTGCGCCCAAGTTCAGCCTAAGCGAGGAAACCAAATTGGAATTTCCCTGTTTTACCGATACCCTCGCTCAAGCTGCGATTGAGCGCAGTCTGAGCGAGCATACTGATGTCTCAATTTCCTTTCATCCCAACTTGCTTCTTTGTTATCAAACCTCTTTCATTACTAATTTAATTCATAAAAATGTTTCATAATTTGGGATGTTACAACTCTACCCCCTTAAAACACTTTTGTCCCCAAAATGGTTACAAGAAAGAATGAACAAGGGAGTTTCTTACCTTAATTGAATGTTTTGGAAACTGAGAGCGAAGGTCCTCCTCCTCCTCCCAAGTGGCCTCCTCAGGTGACAAGCCCTCCTAAAGCACCTTCACTAACGGGATGGTCTTATTTCTCAAGGTTTTGACACTTTGGTCAATAATTTGTGCAGGTCTTGTAGGAACCGACAAATTCTCCCTCAATTGTACTGATTCTAAACTTATGATGTGGGAAGGGTCATGGACATATTTTCTGAGTTTTGACACATGGAATACATCATGAATGTTGGCTAAGTGGGGTGGAAGGGCTATTATCTATGCAAGGGGACCAATCCTCTGCAAGATTTGGAAAGAACCAACAAAACGGGGATTCAACTTCTTGGCCTTGATAGCTCTACCAATGCCGGTGATGGGAGTGACTTTAAAAAACACATGATCTCCTTCCTCAAACTCTAGGTCTCTCATCCTCCTATCGGCATAACTCTTCTGCCGACTTTGGGCAGTTACCAGTTTCTCCCTAATCCTCTTGAGCTTTTCTGTGGTTTCCTGCATCAACTCCGGACCTAACAAACCTTTCTCCCCCACCTCACACCAACACAGGGGTGACCTACACCTCCTACCATACAATGCCTCATAGGGTGTCATACCTATACTGCTATGAAAACTGTTGTTGTAGGCAAACTCTATGAGTGGTAAGTACCTATCTCAATTCCCCTTCTCCTCTAAAACACAAGACCTAAGCATGTCCTCTAGGGTCTGGATGGTTCTCTTGGACTTCCCGTCAATTTGAGGGTGGTAAGTGGTGCTAAACTTCAGTTTAGTACCGAAAGCCTAGTGTAAAGCATTCCAAAACCTAGAGGTGAACCTAGAATCTCCATCTGACACTATACTGGAAGGTACACCATGGAGCTTCACAATCACCTTGATGTACAGGTCTGCTAGTTTGGTCAAAGGGTAGGTTGCCCTGATTGGTAGGAAATGGGCTGACTTAGTCAGCCGGTTCACTATAACCCATATAGCATCAAAACCTGTTGGGACCCTAGGTAGCCCCATCATAAAATCCATAGTTATGGCCTCCCACTTCCACTTGGGTATCTTTAAGGATTGAAGTGTACCTGAGGGTTTCTGGTGTTCTATTTTGACCTACTGGCATACAAGACATTTGGAAACAAACTCAGTACCTCCCTCTTTATTCCGTCCCACCAAAACATACTCCTCAAGTCTTGGTACATCTTGGTAATACCAGGATGTACCGTGAACTTGCTCCTATGAGCCTCCTCCAAAATCTTCTGCCTTAGACTACCCCCCTTTGGGATGCAAACTCTCCCTTTGAAGAGGATTATCCCGTCCCTGACTTAGAAAAACCCGGTTGCCCCTTCCGGGCTTGGAGCTCTAAGTCTAAGGCCTGAGCCTCCCTAATCCTAACCCTCAAATCATTGGTCACCTTAAGCCTAAAGAGCTTCATGATATCCCCCTCAAAACTCACATCCAGTCTTTAATTCCTAAACTCTTCCAATAGCTCTAACTCATGCACCATCATGAATGATGCATGCAAGGATTTTCTACTCAAGGCGTCGACCACTACATTGACCTTTCCCGGGTGGTACCTAAGTTCAAAATCACAGTCCTTCAAAAATTCCATCCATCGCCTCTGCCTCATGTTAAGTTCTTCTGATCAAAGAGATATTTTAAACTCTTATGATCATTAAAGACCTTAAACCGCACACCATAAAGGTAGTGCCTCCAAACCGTGAGGGAAAACACTACTGCTGCTAACTCTAGGTCATGGGTTGGGTAGTTTTCTTCATGGGGCCTATGTTGCCTAGAAGCATAAGCTATTACCTTCCTCTCCTGCATCAGAACACAGCCTAAACCCTTCCTAGAAGCAGCACTGTATACCTCAAAGGATTTGGTCAAATCCGGCAATACCAATACTGGGGTGGTGGTCAGCCTCTACTTGATTTCCATAAAACTCTTCTCACATTTCTCGTCCCACACAAAAGCATGACCCTTACGGGTCAGCCGGGTGAGAGGTAGAGCCAGCTGGGAAAACCCCTTAATGAATCTCTGGTAATAACCGGCTAAACATAGAAAACTTCTAACCTCAGTGACTGACTTGGGCCTCTCCCATTCAACCAAAACCTCTGTCTTACTAGAATCTACTGACACACCCTCCCGAGATATGACATGCCCTAGGAAATAAACTCTATCCATCCAGAACTCACACTTCTCCGGGTTAGCAAAAAGTTTCTTCTCCCTCAACACTCCCAACACCACCCTTAGGTGCTGCTCATGTTCCTCTAATGGTTGGGAATAGATAAGGATGTCGTCAATGAACACAATGACAAACTTATCTAGGTAGGGCCTAAAAATCTGATTCATGTAGTCCATGAACACGACCGAAGCATTGGTTAAGACAAAAGGCATCACCAAGTACTCATAATGCCCATATCTAGTCCTGAAAGTGGTCTTGGGGATGTCCTCACTCTTAATCTTTATCTGATGGTACCCTGACATCAAGTCTATCTTAGAAAACAATGTCGCCCCTCTAAGTTGATCCAAAAGGTCATCTATCCTAGGCAAGGGATATTTGTTTTTAATGGTTACCTTATTCAACTGCCTATAACCAACACATAACCTCATGTTACCATTCTTCTTTTTCACAAGGAGCACTGGTGCTCCCCAAGGGGATACACTAGGCCTAGTGAACTGCTTCTCTATTAACTCCTCTAGTTGTTTCTTAAGTTCACTCATCTCCAAGGGTGACATTCTATAGGGAGCCTTAGAAATAGGCCCTGTGCTCGGCACAAAGTCTATTGAAAATTCAATCTCTCGGTCTGGAGGTAAGGTGGTTACCTCACTAGGGAAGACATCTTGGAACTCCCTAACCGTGGCTATGCCACTCAAGTCAGATTTTGACTCTATAGTTGAGGAAAGCAATAACATAAAACAATAACTCCCATCAGCCAAACATTTATAAATTTGTGTATAACTAGAGAATAAGTATGATGGCTTCTCCCTCGGAGGAAGAGGAAGAGTTAGGAAAATAATTTCATTATTGAAAGAATCTAGCATGAACTGGTTATGAGATAACCAGTTCATGCCCAAAATTATATAAATACCACTTAGTGGCAAGCAAATCAAATCGACCTCAAAGACCCTCCCCTGAATTACAATAGGACATTCAAGACATACAAGGGAAGTGGGGATTGTCTCTTTGGTCGGGGTGAGGACATTTAAGTGAAAGGGTAAGGGAGTAGCATGCAAGTTAAACCTTTCCACACAATCATAAGTAATGAAGGAATGGGTTGCCCCAGAGTAATACAATACAATTTGTTGAGTCTCAAAATATAATTAATTGGTTAATAATGTTTAAGTCTCATAACCCTAAGTTTTAATGATTAACAAATTTGGTTAAGTTTCCTGAAAGAAGAAACAAATTCTGCTCAAAGGTTCTTTCTGTGTTTCAACAACTCTCTGAATGAGCAACTTTCTGAAGAGGTGCAACCCTCTGATGTGGTTCAACCTTCTGAAGTAGAGAAACCTGCTGAAGGATCAAGACTTGCTGAAGCCTGTAGAGTCTCTGAAAACAAGAAATGTCGTACTAAGACTTGTATCTTTTTGGAAAAGAGTTTCTCTGTTCATCCCTTTTGAAGACTCAAGTCTTTCGTAGCTTTCCCCAACTGTCTGTGCCTCTTCTCTTTCTGGAAAGTAAGAACAATAGCTTTTTGTCATATTTCAAATCACTGTTCACCAAAAAGGCATTGGGACTGGACGTAGCTCACAGTGGAAGTGGGTGGACTAGTATAAAATCTGTGGCTAAGTTTTCTCTTACCCTTATCTCTTTATATTTGGTTTAAACTAACCTGGAGGGTTCTAAGTAAATTGTTTTATAAGTTGGAACTCAAACAAATTCAAAAGCATTTAAAAACAAAGTTTCCAAAACTGTTTTCTTGGACCTGCTGAAGCAACTTCAACAAGTACCTTAACTCCCAGTTTCAGCAAGTTACTCATATTTCTTTGTGAAAAGTTTTGCTTGTTTTAAAGGTTTTCCTAAAATCAGTTTGAAATTATAAAACACTATTCAACCCCCTTCTAGTGTTTCCTGTGGTTTCTACAGTTGGTATCTGAGCTCAACCTCGGGTTGAGCATCTAACAAGGGCTGAGGAAGTAGATCCAGATGGAAACCTCAACAAGCAATCCTCACTACATTACAAAAGGAGCCTTTGACTCAAGCCCCCCCAGCTTTTAATGGTACAAATTATCATTATTGGAGAGATCATATGAAGTTGTTTATTGAAAGCAGCAACATAGATCTCTAAGATGTAGTCACTGATGGTGATTACACTCCTACAAATGGTGGTGTGCCTATCCCTAAAGCAGAATGGACTGGTGAACAGAAGGCACATGTATAGCTTAATGCAAAGGTAAAACTCTATTTAGTTTGTTCCTTGAGTAAATCTGAATATGAGAAGGTGCATGGATGCTCTTCAGCCAAGGAGATCTGGGATACTTTGGCATCAGCTCATGAAGGGACTGATAATGTCAAGCAATCCAAGAACAGTATGCTTGTTCATCAATATGAGATGTTCAAGATGCAAGATTTTGAAACCATTGATCAAATGTTTTGGAGGTTTTAAACCATAACTAATGGACTCAAATCTTTAGGCGGAACCTTTGATTCTGGTGATAATAATCGCAAGATTCTTAGGAGTTTACCAAAGGCTTGGAGGCCCAAAGTTACTACCATCCAAGAGGCTAAAGAATTCAATACTTTAAGAATAGAGGAACTCTTGGGATCCCTCAAAGTCCATGAGTTAGAGCTTGGTGAAGATGCTCCAAAGAAGAAGTCACTGGCTCTGAATGCCAAGTCCAAGTTGCTGAAGCATGGGCCACATAAAGCCATGAAAGTTGAGGAAACTTCAGAAGGTAGTGAGGACTCTGAAGGCATCTCTGAGGCTGATGATGATCTAGCTCTTCTAAGCAAGAAGATCAAGATGATGCTTCAGAAGAAGGGAAAATTCAGAAGAAGCTCATCCTCTGAAACTAAAATGGGTAAGTCAGGTAAAGAATCTTTTTCTACTGACAAGATAATCTGTTATGAATGCAAACAGCCAGGGCATATGAAAGCTGATTGTCCAAAGCTGAAGAAACCCTCTTTTAAGAAGAAGTTCTTTAAAAAGAAAAAGGGTTTGATGGCAACCTGGGAGGACTCAGATGATTCAACCTCAGAAGAGGAAGATGAGTCTGCTGAAGAAGCCAACCTCTGTTTGATGGCAAGTCTTCCTTCATCAGACAATTCTGAGGTAATCCCTCAAACTCTGCAAGACATGTATGATGACTTGATGGAAAGTTCTAAAGAGCTTTTCCAAGAGTACAAATATTTGTCTAGAGCATATACTGAAGTTGCAACTAAAAATGAAGCTTTTGAGATTGAAAATCTTTTACTTAAGGAAAGACTCTTGAAGAACTCTGAGGCTAGTAGTTCAATAAGTTTAATCAAAGAAAATGAAATTCTTAAGAAGCAAGTTGCTGAACTTACTAAAGACCTTGCAAACTTTGTTAATGGAACTAAGAACCTCAACAAAATGTTGGGTGTTCAAAAGAACTCCAAGAACAAAGGGGGTCTAGGATATTCAGACAGTGAATCTTCACATGATTCAAATTTTAAACCTGCTGAAAAAGCTAAGAAAGGTAGGGGATGCTCTCATTGTGGGAAGCATGGGCACATTGTGTCTCAGTGCAAGCACAAGAAAAAGGGCAAACTTGCTGCTAACAGAAAATGACCCAAAAGGATGTGGGTACCTAAGTCTCTGATTATTCCTGTTGCAGATGTGTTTAATAAGACAAAGGAGACACCACAAATGGTACTTGGACAGTGGCTGCTCGCGACACGTGACAGGAGAAAGGTCTTTGTTCCAAAATCTTAGACCTAAGGATGGAGGGGTGGTCACCTTTGGAGGAAACCAGAAAGGTAGAATCACTGTTATTGGTTCAGTAGGTATATCCCCTCTCTCTGTTATTCAAAATGTTCTCCTTGTTGAAGGTCTTCAACACAACCTACTAAGCATAAGTCAATTATGTGACAGTGGATATGTTGTATCCTTCACTAGGGATGGATGTTTGGTCAAGGATGCTTCTGACCAAGTCATTTTTACTGCCAAGAGACACAATAATGTGTATAAAATAGATCTTGAGGAACTTGCATATCAAAATGTGACTTGTCTTCTTTTTGTTAAAGATGAAAAACAGATTTGGCATCAGAAACTTGGGCATGCCAGCTTGAGATTAATCTCAAAGTTAACAAAACACAACCTTGTAAAAGGACTGCCCAAGCTCTCCTTCAAATCTGACATTTTGTGTGAAAACTATCTTAAAGGTAAACAAACAAGAAGCTCTTTTAAGAGTAAAAATTTTGTGTCTACCTCAAGACCTTTAGAACTGCTTCACATTGATTTGTTTGGTCCTACAAGAACTGAAAGCTTGGCTGGTAAGAAGTATGGCTTAGTCATTGTTGATGACTACTCTAGATTTACATGGGTTATATTCCTCAAAGTGCAAAATGAAAAAGGATTTTGCATATCTACAATCAGAAGTGACCATGGTGGTGAGTTTGAAAACTCAAGCTTCAGCATGTTCTGCGATGAGAATAGGATCTCACACAGTTTCTCTATGGCTATAACACCTCAGCAAAATAGGGTTGTTGAGAGAAAGAACAGAAGGTTGCAGGAGATGGGTAGAACCATGCTCATTTCAAGAAATCTACCAATATCATTTTGGGCAGAGGCTGTTCACACAGCTTGCTACATTCAAAACAGAATTTTGGTAAGACCAATTCTCAAGAGAACTCCCTATGAATTGTGGAGAGGAAGAAAACCCAACATTGCATATTTTCACATTTTTGGTTGTGAATGTTTCATACTTAACACCAAAGATGATCTGGGTAAATTTGACTTTAAATCTGATAAAGGATTCTTTATTGGTTATTCAAAAACATCCAAGGCTTATAGAGTTTATAACTCTAGAACTTTGACAGTAGAAGAATCTATTGATGTTAGATTTAATGATGCTAAAGAGACTGATGGGGAACTATTAGATCTAGAAGATGATTTTGCAGGAATGGAGCTGAATCCTACTTCAGAGACTACAGAGGTAAAAAATGAAGTACCTACTGAAGGACTCTCTGAAGTACTTGCTGAACAGACTTCCAGTCAACCTGCTGAAACTGATCCTCTTCACAGAGTTAATGTTGAGTCTTATAATGACCATGTATTTCCTCGAAGGCATGAGTGGAGGTACACGACTCATCATCCTAGAGAGCAAATCATTGATGATACTTCAGAAGGTGTAAGAACAAGATCAAGACTTAGAGAAGTAATAATCTTGCCTTCCTCTCTGGAGATTGAGCCAAAGAACATTGATGAAGCTCTGCATGATGAAGGGTGGAACCTAGCCATGCAGGAAGAGCTAAATCAATTTGCCAGAAGTGATGTTTGGAACCTTGTTCCTAAACCCCATGGGAAAACTATTATTGGTACCAAATGGGTGTTTAGAAACAAACTCTCTAAAGATGGTCAAGTGGTCAGAAACAAGGCCAAATTGGTTGCACAAGACTACAATCAACAAGAAGGTATTGACTTTATTGAAACTTTTGTACCAGTAGCAAGGCTCTTGAAGCCATTAGGATTTTACTTTCCTATGCAGCCAATAATGGCATCAAACTATATCAGATGGATATAAAGAGTGCCTTCCTAAATGGATTCATTGAGGAATAGGTGTTTGATAGACAACCCCCTGGTTTTGAAAACTTAACCTTTCCAGATCATGTTTTTAAACTGAAAAAGGCTCTATATGGTCTTAAACAAGCTCCCAGAGCTTGGTAAGACAGATTGAGAAATTTCTTAATAAAAAATGGTTTTGAAAGAGGAAAGGTTAACACTACTCTTTTTATAAAAATGTCTAATAAAGACCTAATTCTAGTTCAGATATATGTTGATGACATTATCTTTGGATCAACAAATTCTTCATTATGCACTGAGTTTTCAAGGCTTATGCAATCTGAATTTGAAATGAGTTTAATGGGTGAACTCAAATTTTTCTTAGGACTTCAAATTAAGCAAGATTATGAATGTATATGGATCCATTAGGAGAAATATACAAAAGAAATGCTTAAGAAGTTCAACATGAATGATTGCAAACCTATGTCAACTCCTATGCACCCTTCAGCAATCTTAAGTAAAGATGAAGGAGAAGAATGTGTTGACCCAACCATGTATAGAGGCATGATTGGATCTCTGTTGTATCTTACAGCAAGCAGGCCTGACATTATGTTCAATGCATGCTTGTGTGTAAGATTTCAATCAGAACAAAGAATAACTCATTACAAGGTTGTTAAAAGAATTTTTAGATATCTAAATGGTACTACTAATCTTGGTCTATGCTATAAGAAGAGTAAGGACTGCAGATTATTAGGATACTGTGATGCTGACTTTGCTGGAGATAGAGTTGAAAGAAAATCAACAAGTGGAGGATGCCACTTCATTGGAGAAAATATGATAAGTTGGGCCAGCAAAAGGCAAAACATCATAGCTCTCTCAACTACTGAAGCTGAGTACATTGTTGCTGCATGCTGTTGTTCACAGCTGCTATGGGTAAAATATCAACTTGAAGATTTTAACATTCCTGTTAAATCTATTCCTGTATTTTGTGATAATACAAGTGCCATAAATTTGTCTAAAAATCCAATTCAACATTCTAGAGCTAAGCATATAGAAATCAGACATCATTTCGTTAGAGACTATGTTCAGAAAGGTGTTTTTGATATAAGGTTCATTGACACAGAGCATGAATGGGCTGATATATTCACAAAACCTCTTGCTGAAGATAGGTTTAAGTTCATTAGAGATAATCTGCATATTCTTGCATTATCTCAAAATTAAAACTGCTGTCATATGCTTACTTGCTGAACTTATCTGGTTTTTGCTGCATTATTACTGATATATAATCTTTCAGCAACTTCAATATGCTCTGACAACCCTTTTGATTGATGACAAAAGGGGGAGTAATATAAATTAACAAAATTTGAAGTTTAAGTGCTTTTTAGAGAAGATATCTCTTATTCAAGGGGAGCAAGAAAAGTTTTCCTGTTTAAGCTCTTGAAAAAGAAAGAGCAAATAATTCCGCTCAAGTATCTGAGAAAGGGGGAAAATTCTTTAAACTATAATTCTATTTATTTCCCTTCAGATATTTGTTAATTTAAGCAAATTTGTCATCATTAAAAATGGGGAGAATGTTGAGTCTCAAAATATTATTAATGGGTTAATAATGTTTAAGTCTCATAAACCTAAGTTTTAATGATAAACAAATTTGGTTAAGTTTCTTGAAAGAAGGAATAGGTTTCTGCTCAAAAGTACTTTCTGTGTTTCAATAACTTTCTGACGGAGCAACTCTCTGAAGGGGTGCAACCCTCTGATGTGGTTCAACCTTCTGAAGTAGAGAAACCTGCTGAAGGATTAAGACTTGCTGAAGCCAGTAAACCCTCTAAAGACGAGAAATGTCATACTGAGACTTATATCTTTTTGGAAAAGAGTTTCTCTGTTCATCCCTTTTGAAGACTCAAGTCTTTTGTAGTTTTCCCCAGCTGTCTGTGCCTCTTCTCCTTTTGGATAGTTAGAACAGTAGCTTTTTGGCATATTTCAAATCACTGTTCACCAAAAAGGCAATTCCTGCTGTGAAAGTACACTTTGATCAGAAAAGTAGAGTCTGCGCTGCTGACACCTACTCCTACTGTGCCTGCTGCTGCAAGCTAAAAGAGTTATGTGTCTCAACGGGAAGAAAGCTACCTCTCAACGGGATTTAGAGAAGTCTACCAGTCTAATCTCCCTTCTCCTATAAATATGAAGTCTCATGCAAGAGAAACCAGAGAGAAATCTGAACGAACCAACCTGCTGAGTTTTACTCAGTTATCTGTACATCTTACCCAGTTTAGGCTTTAAGCTTGTGTAGTATTAAAACTTAAGCAATATCTTTTCATACATTGTTTCTGTTTGAGCCTGGAGAGGTGTTGGGATCTTGGCAAGCGTACCAATATCGCAACAGTATAATAGTAAGAGAAAGGGTTGTCGTACCCACGAGGAACAGTATAAAATAAATTCTTGGTGTTCACACTTATTAAGAAGAGGAATTTAAATTGGTTGTTTGTGAAGAATAAAATAAAAACTGAAACAAAGAGATAAAGATATTGAGCAATAGAGAGAAACTAGTATTGAACTTCGTCTATCGCACCCCTCTTGTATTTTGGAAATCAATGATACTTAAGAATATATAATTATAAATATTGAAGCACAAATAAGTTCCCACAAATATGAAATACTCAGAACAATTTACCCAGGTTCCCACTGTCATAAATTGCCCCGCTTAAAGATCAGTTGTTAAAGTTATCAATCCATGCTGGTTCCCACAGTCACAAATTGAGTGTTTTCACCAATCAAATTTCAAAAACCCTATTCCTAGTGTATTTAAGAAAACGCATCATAAATCTGGTACAAAGACAGAAGCTAAGAGTTAAGAATAGAATAAAAACACCAATATTATAAAAATAGAGATTCTTAAATAACAAATACAAGCCAAAATACAATTGGGGATTGAATCGACTACGTTTAATCCTAAAGAGGGATTTAGCTACTCATGGTCGCCATTACACTCTAGAGAAATTGTCACACTTTTATCCTAACTCCTTAGCTGCTCAACGACTCCGTACTCTCTAAATGCCTTCTCAATCGCTAAAAGTCTCCTTATAAACTGTTCTGATGAGCTTTTGAGACTTTGATTGCAGCCCATTAAAAATTAGGTTACATTTACTGCGCTCTGCCTGCGCTCTGTGCAGGTGAAGCGCAGGAAACAGTAATGAATTGGCATTCCTGCGCTCAGCGCAGGTGGAGCGCAGGAAACAATAACTTTCTTTCCTGAATTATTCTCTTTTGAAGCTTGTTTTGTGTTGTTCCTGTCCTTGCCCCTTGCTTCCTTGATGCTTCTTCTGGACTTTGCTTTTTTATCTGTAAAAATCAACATATTCTTTATCAAAATAGCATCAAATTCAAATTTGATTCAAATAAACACAAGAGCTGCAATTTAAGCTAAAAAGGGTTTAATTGGGTTATAAACTCAGCAATTTGTCCTCAATAAGTGTTTTAATTATATAGTAATTTTACGTAATTCTAACACTTACCAAATTCCCCCCAACTTAGCTTCTTGCTTGTCCTCAAGCAAGAAAATCTAATACAGATAGTTTACTTCAACCCCCAATTTGACTAATAAGAAATAAATCCAATATCATCTGCTAGACAGCTGTCACTTTCCAAATTTCAGATTAATAGTCATAACTAAGTGGTGACTCCAATCATCATAAGAACAAAATAAAAATGCATTCAAATTTTTCAAGAGCAGTAATCAAAACAATAAGTGATAAATCAAGGAATTTCTCTCATTCTCATGGGTGAGTGTTTCCCTCAAATTTTTCACTACAGTTGAACAACTAAAATTGCTAGTCGTTTCCAGATAAAGATCATATACATGGTCAACATGGACCAAAAGGTTTTTCTCAGGTTGTAATGAGGCTAGACTATCAAGAATTCATGGTTTTTCTGGATAATTCAAAATACACAACTTTAAGAAAAGAGAGCATATCTACAATTTTAACCAGTGTTCTAAGTCACTCTCAATCCACCATATCATTCTTGACTTTGATCATTTATACACAATCGGCTTCTTTTTGGTAATTTACTCCCTTTTATTTAACTTTTAAATATAAACATACACTTATATATATATATATAAGGGAGTAAATTCCAGCACTCAGTGTGCCTGCTTGTTGCAATTTCAATCAGCCAACTCAAACCCATTTATATTGAAGTAATTGCACCTATGCTCCCTATACCTAAGTGTGTGGGGACATAATATAGTGCATAAGAGAATAAAAATTCAGGCTCAAGCAATAACAGTTGACAAGCAACGGTGAAAACTCTCAAAGTGTTTAGTCTCACAATCTCACCGGCTTATGGCTATTTTCCTTGATAAAATCACTATTGAATACAATTAACTACCATGATACATTTATCCTCATCCTAACTGATTATGGATTCAATCACTAAATACCTTTTTCTTTCCTAATTCAGTTAGTTAGGTTGTCCTAGCATTGATATATTGAATTAAATTCCTTAAATCCTAATTCCTAAATCCTAAAAAATAAAATATAAAACAGAAATCCTAATCAAATGAAATAACAAAAAGAATCCAAAAAATCCATAATGCATATACATGATGTGTCAATAATGTGTCAGATACAATACAGATCAAATGAAAGAAAAGAAAATAAAAGAAAAAGAAACGGAAAAATGAAAAGGAAAAAGAAAAGAAAAACACCAAAATCAATCCTCATCCTCCTCTGCGTCCTGTAAGTCCTCGTCCTGCTCTCCAGCTGCTGCTGCTCCACCCTCTCCCGGGACAATAGGCCTGTCCCCAAGCCACTGCAAATAATCCCGAAACTGATCTGGTGGCATGACGGGAAAGGGGCCTTACAGGTTGTGGTACAAAATCTGCTACACGTACAACATCCCTCGATAAGCAGCTATGTTCTGACTACATAGGTGCTCATTCCAGAGGTGCTGAGGGATTCCAGCTGGTGGTGGCTGCAATGGCGGTTGCTGAGGGGGCTGCTGAGGATGTGGTGGAGGGTCCAACTCCTCATCTGGTATGCAGTAGGCCTCAATATCATAGGGGCCTTGATGGGAGCAGTGGGGTTAACAGCAATCCCCTGAGAACGGCACAAAGAAGTAATAAGTGCAAGAAATCCTAGGCTGATCTTGGAGCGTGCACTGCGACGCTCCAAAGCGGTCACCATCAGGTATATCTTCTCAGATATAACCTTGGCGATAATCCTGGCAGCTTCCCTGTAAGCGTTGACATCATAAGTATGCCCTGGTAAACACAAGTGTTGGGTTGTCCTCCCATCAAGCTCCTCATGCCCATATATGCCAATATCATGTAATAGCTGATGATATTGACAAACCATGTGCTTAGCATCATCAGGACCAGGGCGGCCTAGAAAATCATTTATCGCATCGCGATCGTAGGTCACCCATCGACCCCTCACATAAGATCTCCTCTCAGCTCCATCTCCAGGCTCGCCTGTTGCGTTGGCGTAGAACTCCCGAACCAGCTCCGGGTCAAAATGCCTATCAAGCTCAGCTACCCTCCTCCAGTTCCTCCTAGTAATCTCATCGTTTAAGTCATCGAACTCCCCAAGTTGGAGTGATACTGGCCTCTCCTGAATGAAATTACAGTTCAAGAGAGAACCGTGTGCCTCAGCCACCTTGGAACTCTTGAACTTCATTGGATCATAGTTAGGCTCATCACGAACCCTCTTTCCTCCTTTGCTTTCATTTCCCCGTGAGCTAGAGCGACATTGAAGTTCAGCAGTATACTTAATTTGAGGCATCTGAAAAGTCATCAACAAACAGTCAATTTATGAAACCATATTCAGTCCTATAATGCCTTATTATAACCAGTAAATTCATGAAGAACAATGAAACATCATATTGAACCAAATTGCATGCACGGATTAAAAATACAATCCTCAATGGAACCAATAAATTCCAGAACAGAAAATACAGTTTGCAATTGGTAATAGCTTTAATGATTTAGATTCACTCAATTTTTCTGCAAGTATTCATTTAACTTTTCAGAAAATGGAAGTGTAAAAATTTTGTAAAAACAGAGCATGACACTTTCAAACAGAATAACTTGCAAAACAATGAGCATTCCAACAAACTTTTAGTTCTTCTCATTTAAAAACAGCCAGGAACTCATCCAAAGATAGCATTAATCTAAAGTATACACATTACAACCTAAAGTTGCTATCCTAGGGTTCAATCCATAAAATAGAGTAAACAAGAATTTTAATCGGTAAAAATAACTTAAAAATATCTAGCCGTAGAAGATTGATGGAGGTTTGAACTCTAAAGATTCAAGATTGATGGAGGTTTGTAAGTGGAAAAAGTAGAAGGAAGTTCTTGAAACTCAGAGAAATGGCACAAAGAAAATAGGGGAGGAAGAAACAAATGACTTCCCCCTGTTTTTAGTTCAATTTAAACTTAAGCGCGCACCTGCGCTTCACCCGCGCTCAGCGTCAGTGAAGCGGAGGTGTCAGTTTTCAAATCCTGTGCCGCTGCGCTTCACCTACGCTCAGCGCAGGTGAAGCGCAGAAAACATAATGAAATTTTGTAATTTTCAGTCAAGTTTTCTACTACTTCCTACTGATTAAAATTATATTTTGTTTTTCCACAACTTATTCCAATAATTCTTGAAATTTCCTAAATCCTAATTAAATTAAAATCCTAACTAACAACAAAAATTATGCATATAAAAACAAAATGAAAACAATTCAAATTGTAACAAAAAATTTAAAACACTGGGTTGCCTCCCAGGAAGCGCTCGTTTAACGTCACACAACTTGACGCCTGTTCCTTTTAAGGTTTTTGAAGATGGAGCTTTGTGGTGAACCTTATTGAAGTACCACTGACTTCCCTTAATAATTCTCTGGACAAATCTCTTGTTCCCCCAGCATCTTTATCAGCAAATGATGTTGGTTCTCGTTTTCTTCTTTTGAAGCTGGAACTAACAGTTGATTGCAACAACTGCTTTCTTCTTCTTTTCAACTTTTTATCACAAATTCTTATCTTTTTCTTTAGCAGCCTGTGATTGCTTTGATGATCACCTTTCTCTCTCTTCACCCTTTTCAATGGTAATTCAGTGTTGACATATGAAACTCCTTCAGTAGAGTCTATCTTCAGGCAATCTGGAGGTTCTTTCTGTTGTTGAGTTATCCTGGATACTCTAAATGTCACTTTATCATTATGTGTGCTGACCGTGAATTTTCCTCTGTCAACATCAACTATGACCTTTGCTATTTTCATGAATGGTCGTCCCAAAATCAATGAAACATCAGCATCTTCCTTCATATCCACGATGGTGAAATCTACAGTAAACACAAATTTGTCCACCTTAACTAGAATGTCTTCGGCTATCCCATATGAGTGATTGATGGACCTGTCTTCCAGTTGCAGACTCACTCTTTTAGGTTATACCTTAACGTCACCAATCTTCTTGAGCATGGATAACAACATCAGATTTATGCTAGCTCCAAGGTCTAACATTGCCTTTTTCACTGATAAATTTCCAATGGTGACTGGGATTGTGAAACCACCAGGATCTTGCGTCTTCTGTGGTAATGACTTATGAAGATTAGCATTAAAACCAGCTTCTATTTGTACTTTCTCTTCATCAAGTATCTTCTCCTTCTTAATAAGAAAATCTTCAATAAGGTCTGCATAGTTGGGTGTATCTTCCAATGCTTAAAGAAAAGGAATACTGATTTGTAATCCTTTGGACATTCTCATGAACTGATCAAACATTTTATCCCGGTCTCTTTGGGATGGTTCAGGTGAATATGATAGCTTCCTTTCTGACTCTTTCTGGTCTGAGCCTCCTGCTTTCTTTTCAACCTCTTTCAGTCCTTCGTCTTCCTCCTTTCGTGGTAGCATGTACTCCTCAGTTGTTAAGTTAGCCCCCATATCAATTCCCCCTGTTGAATCACTACCTGTGATGATTGCATTGCACTGCTCCTTGGGATTGGTTTGGGTGTTAGCTGTGAACTTTCCTTTATTATGCTTTGCTATGTCATTTGCTAACTGACCAACTTATGTCTCTATATTTCTAAGGGTTGCATCAGTATTCTTCTTATAGGTTTCGAGAGACTGTATGAGAGTATCCATTTTCTCATCTAGTTTTTGAAGTTTTGGCTTCAATCACAAGAAAGGGGGTTGAATTGTGATTGAATAAATTTTATCTGCAATTTCTTTTGATACTTTTTCTGCTCAAGGGTTTGCCTTGGCTAAGTATAAAGAAATAAACTTCCAGAAGGTAATGGTTAGCTTGTTTTAATTATTTAGAATATATATCTCAAGTTAGGTATTGTGCAATAATAATAAAGAGGGAGAGTAAAGAAGATGACACACAGAAATTTATACTGGTTCACCTCTTCCAACCTGAGGCTACCTCCAGTCCCTACACCTGTAGGATTTTCTCACTCTTTCAAACAACTTACAATCTTCTTGGGTAACCTTACCACTAGTATTCTTTACCTGCCTCTTCAGGCCAACAACAACTCAACTAACTCAGTTTTACAACTAATCATCAACTGCAGAACCATCTGCAGAAGATTCACTACCCAGAATACTGCAAGTACCTTCTGCAGATTCTGTAACCCCACTGAGATCACCTAATCTCAGTAAACCTCACAGGAAAACCTTTCCCTTACTTCTCAGAAGAGGGATATGCACCTGCACACCTCTTTTGAGACTTTTACAACCAATATGAGAAAGAATAAAAACAAACAAGGCTCAAACTATTACAATACTTGCACAGAAGAAGCAAATTGATGAGCCAAGACCCTCTCCAAAGCTTTTCAGACCAGAAAGCACTCTTATGAAGGAGAGAGAAATTTTCCAGAAGATAGGAGCAATGAAACAGCAGATTTATATGTTTCTTCTGGAGTGAGGTGAGTTCCAAGTGTGGAGGAACTCTCCTTTTATAGAGGGTTGGAGCAAAATAGCCGTTGGGCAGCCAGCTGGGTCCAAGGAGATGTCCCTTTCTCTGCTACAACAAGTACAGCTTTACAACTTTAAAGTTTGACCAGCTCTTCCTTCTGCAGGGTTCCTTCTGCAGGCTATTTTTGGGCTGTTTCTCAAGGCAATTCTTCTTCAAACAAGCTGAAACCTTCCAGTATAGTATTTTCACTTATTCTTGAGTTAATTGATCCATTGGAATCATGAGAAAATAAGAAGAAGAAGATTATCATGAATTTAGCCTTATTTGCATCTTCTGCAGTAATGCATTCCTTCTGCAGGGCTTCTGGAACTTCATTCTTCTTCCAGATCCTCTTTATGTTCATCATTAGCTTGTTTGAGAGTATCTTTATGTTTATTGTACAGTTGTCCTTAGAAGATATAGAATTCAATTTGTTCTCTTTTTTTTTTCAAAAGACATTCTGTTTCTTCTGTACACTTGGTAACCTCAGGTTCTTCTTGGGAACAGCCATTCATCTTTTGATATTTGGTTTTACACCTTACAGAAGATGATTCAAATGTTTCTTGGCAGCTAGTAGAGAGCTTTACTTTTGCTGCATTAAAATGAATCTTCCTTCTAAGATAATTTTAATATAATTTCTTCTTTTCAAAGGCTATTCTTATCTTCTGGGGGATGACAGAGAACTTCTCATTGCTTTTCAGTATGTATTAAATCTGTTTGTCACAGATTTGTCATTCCTGTCAATCCTAAGACATTCCTTCTTAAATAAGTGTCATTCCTTTCTTGCTTCTGTTGATCAATTTTACCTTCTGCAAGTGCTTACCTGTATCTTCTGAACACTCACTTGAACAAAATCATTAGTCTTTAAAGTTCAGAATTATTTTAAGTAAACCTTGATCGGTTGTCATCATTAAAACATTCTATAAGGGATTATTGGACCTTACAATCTCCCCATTTTTGATGATGACAACCTATTAAGTTTTACATTGTTATAATTCTGAAGGTACTCCCCCTGAATGTATGCATGTACCTTTATCATTTCCTTTTATGTCATTCAGATTATTGTAAATTTCATGTAGGTTTCAAGAATGCACACAACAGAACTTTATTGTTATAGTTAATTGATTGATCATATTGTAGAGCAACCTTTTGAGCTTTACTGGGCTCTCCATCTCCAGCTGGTACTGTTGGACCCTTCCTTTTTCTGGAGAAGGTCTTAAGTACCTCCTCCTTCTTCTTAGTCCTTGGAGCCCTTTCTTCTTCAGAAGCTTCTTCTTCTCCACTGCTACTGTCGGAAAATAGCTCAGAATGAGTGGGATGTACCATCTTCATTTTCTTAATATTCTTTCTGTTAAAGAAGGTGCAACTGTCTTCACATTCTTCATCCTCAAGAGGCACATTGTATAATCTGAAGATTTTGGATAACAGCATGCCATATGGTAGGATGGAATAAGCTCTCTGTGGATTGGCTGAGTAAATCATGCTTCTAAGAAGCAAGTAGGATAGGGAAAGTGGTTTTCCAATCAGCAAATGGTACAGAACTAGTAGGTCTTGGTCTGTAACCCTTTCAAGGGTTCCAGCTCTAGGAAGAATGGAGTAACAACACATTTTCTGGAATAGCCTACAAATGGGGATTAGTTTACTAGAAACGAGAGGTAGGTTGGGTTTGCTGAGGACTTTTCTGACTACTTCTTCTTTGGTTATGCCTGCAGAAGCATACCAAGTGTCTTCATTGAGATGATTTTGACATGCAGGCAGATTGAGAACTTCTTCAATAATGCTTGGGGTGAGGATGATAGTTGAACCTTTGACATCAGCAACAAGAGATTTCCCATCACTCTTATAGTTGCTTGCAGAAGCATAGAAAGCTTTTATAATCCTGGGATATATAGGTTCCTTAAAGACAAGGAAATCTCCCCATCCTTGCTTCTGGAGAAAGTGACTAATATCCCATCCTCCTCTTCTTATCTCTCTTATCATGAATACTCTACCAGGAATGATGCTTTTCCATTTCCATTTCTCAGAAAATGCCTTGAGTATCTCAGAATTTTCAAAAAGGTCCAAATCACTATCTTCAGGATCCTCAGAAGGATCACTTTCTTCTTTGCTTCCTCCTTCTGAAGCATCTTTCTTATCTTCTGCACATGCCTGAGTGCTAGATTTGTTAGTGGCAATGGGAGAAGAGGGTTTTGGTGGAGAATCAATCCCAATGGGATTGTTTGGATCATTTCCAATGGTATGGAAAGAGGCCTTATTCCTTTCAGACCTTCTTACTCTAACAATAGGGATATTAGAGGGAATATTTGAGGAGGAAGGAGCTGAGACATGTTTGGTTTTAGTGAAGGCTGGTGAAGGAGATGGTATTGATTTAGCTGGTTCAGGGATAGTCTCCTCAGCTGAAGTGGATTTTGGTTCTTCAGTTGATGGGTCAGCTATGGGAGAGGAAGGTTGCTCTGCTCCAGTAGATTCTGGTTCTCCTATGGGAGGTTCTGTGGATAATGGCTCAGCACGAATGGGTTCAGAGTATGGAATCAATTCCATCCCTGTAACTTCAAATTGTTCTGGATTTTCTTCCTCTAAGAGGGGTGAGGAGGTAGAGTCATTTTTGCAAGCTAAGGATTTCATTCTCATTTTTTGTAGAAAACAGAGTATGAAGAAGAGAAGAGGCAATTTTGTTTTGGAATGCAGAAAGGGTTTGGAGAGGAAGAGACTAAGTTCCTTAGCTGAGATATAGCTATTCTAACTAGCCGTTTGATAGGAGAGAGAACATGATAGTAGAAAGGGAGAGAGAAGAGCGCGCATCTCTACATTTTGGTTGTTTCAAACAGTCAGAAACTTAATTGCCTAATTAGTGTAGCTAACTTCCTTTTTGAATTGGAGGGACAAAAGAAACCTTTTCATCTATAACACTTGGAGAGCTAAGCATTCTGCAGCTCATGTAGTGTCACTTTCACAATTGACCTAGGATAGAGAATTCGAGAGGTTTTGATAGTGACCTTTCCTCGTATACACTTTCAGGATTCAGGAAAGATGTCATACTAGGTCAGTCATGATTCAGATATTGGAGAAGAACATTTCTTCTTTTTGAACAGAAGGAAGAAGTTCTGCAGAATTTTTGCAGAAGGAACAGCTCCTAATTGACTTTAAACCTTCTACAGAAGATATAAGTATCTTCTATGTTTATGACAGGATTAAAATTCAATCAAATCAATCAATTTAACAATTTGCACATATTTAATTTTTCTCTAATAAACACAAATCTATCTTCTACA
This sequence comes from Sesbania bispinosa, assembly GCA_026901365.1. Lineage (NCBI taxonomy): Eukaryota > Viridiplantae > Streptophyta > Magnoliopsida > Fabales > Fabaceae > Sesbania > Sesbania bispinosa. The sequence goes on along the minus strand of QLOH01000699.1, from coordinate 163,368 downwards.
AGAGGTTTAGTGAAGATGTCAGCTACTTGAAGCTTGGTTTCAATGAATTTAAGTTCAATTTCATTTTTCTGCACATGATCCCTAATGAAATGATGCTTTATATCAATGTGCTTAGACCTAGAATGTTGTATAGGATTCTTGGACAAGTTTATGGCACTTGTATTGTCACAGAATATAGGGATTTTTGTGTACCTTAAGCAATAATCCTCCATTTGATGCTTTATCCATAACATTTGAGAACAGCAGCTTGCAGTAGATACATATTTTGCTTCTGCAGTAGATAAAGCTATCGTAGGTTGCTTTTTGCATGACCAAGATACCAGTGCTTCTCCAAGAAATTGACATCCACCACTTGTGCTCTTTCTATCTAGTCTATCTCCAGCATAATCAGCATCACAATATCCTGTCAAGTCAAATTTTGTACCTTTCTTGTACCAAAGACCAAGATCAGTGGTTCCAACAAGATATCTGAGTATTCTTTTTACAGCAGCAACATGTGATTCTTTTGGAGAAGATTGAAATCTAGCACATAGTCCTACTGAAAGTAGAATGTCTGGTCTACTAGCAATTAAATATAATAGAGATCCCATCATTCCTCTATACTCTTTCTCAGATACAGATTTTCCATTTTCATCCTGGTCTAGAACTATAGAAGGATGCATGAGAGTTCCCATGGATTTTGATCCTTCCATTCTGTATCTTCTGAGAAGATCCTTAATATACTTTTCTTGGTATATGAAAATTCCAGATTTTTCTTGCTTTATTTGTAATCCAAGAAAGTATTTAAGTTCTCCCATAAGACTCATTTCAAATTCTCCTTTCATTAGATTAGAGAAATCTTGACACATTTTTGTATTTGTTGATCCAAAAATGATGTCATCTACATAAATTTGCACAATTAGTAGATCCTTCTTAATAATTTTCTTAAACAAGGTTGTGTCAATCTTTCCTCTAGAAAACTCATTGTTAAGAAGGAAACTACTTAATCTCTCATACCAAGCTCTAGGAGCTTGCTTCAATCCATATAATGCTTTTGTGAGTTTGAAAACATAAGTTGGATGTTTTGGATTTTCAAAACCAGGAGGTTGGTGCACAAACACTTCCTCACTTATGTAACCATTTAAAAAAGCACTTTTAACATTCATTTGGTAAAGTTTGAAATTTTTGTGAGCAGCAAAAGCAAGTAGAATTCTAATAGCTTCTAGTCTAGCAACAAGTGCAAAAGTTTCATCAAAATCAATACCTTCCTGTTGATTGTATCCTTGAGCCACTAACCTTGCTTTATTTATGATGACTTTACCTTCTTCATCCATTTTGTTTCCATGATTCATCTTCTAAGGCTTCATTTATATTTCTTGGTTCAATTTGAGACAGGAGTGTTGAACTATTTCCATTGTTTCTGAGTTGTGATCTAGTTCTGACTCCTTCTGCAGTGCTTCCAATGATTTGTTCATGAGGATGATTGGTGATTAGCTTCCAGCTCTTGGGAATACTTTCTTCAGCTTTATCAGTATCTTCTGCAGAACCTTCTGCAGGAGATCCTTGTTCTACTGTATCTTCTGGAGAGCCTTTTCTGTAAGAAGGTTGCTTTTGCAGTAGCTCCCCTTCATCATCTGATTCTTTTGTATGTTTCTCTTGACAAGAGGGATTAGTATCATTGAAAACAACATGCATGCTTTCTTCTATGGTTTGATTCTTGATATTATAAATTCTATAAGCTTTTGAAGTTGTAGAATATCCAAGAAAGATTCCTTTTTCAGATTTTGCATCAAACTTTTCAAGATTTTCTTTATTATTTAAAATGAAACATTCACATCCAAATACATGAAAATATCCAACACTGGGTTTTCTTCCTTTCCATATTTCATATGGAGTTTTGTTCAAGATGCTTCTGATGGAAACCCTGTTAAGTATATAGCAGGCAGTTGACATAGCTTCAGCCCAAAAGTATTTTTGAATGCCACTATCACTTAACATGGTTCTAGCCATTTCTTGGAGGGTTCTATTTTTCCTTTCTACAACTCCATTTTGTTGTGGAGTTCTAGGACAGGAGAAATTGTGTGAAATTCCATTTTCATCAAAGAAGTTTGTAAAGGAATGATTTTCAAATTCTCCTCCATGATCACTTCTTACAAAAGCTATTAAATGGCTACTTTCATTCTGTATCTTCTTTGAGAAGATTTTGAAAGCATCAAAGGATTCATCCTTAGATGTAAGAAATAAAACCCAGGTGAATCTAGAGTAGTCATCTACAATAACAAGTCCATATTTCTTTCCTCTTGGACTTGGTGTTTTGGAAGGTCCAAACAAATCTATATGCAGCAATTCCAATATTCTTTTAGTAGTGATGACATTTTTAGGATGAAAACTTGATTTCGTATGTTTTCCTTTTACACATGCATCACACATTCTATCCTTTTCAAATTTGATTTTGGCAATCCTCTAACTAGGTCTAGCTTAGATAATTTGGAAATGCTTTTCATATTTAGGTGCCCTACTTTCCTATGTCATGTCCATTTGTCATTTTCAAAAGAAGCAAAGCATGTATATCAGATAGTTCTTCTAGACAAATGTTGTATAGGTTTTTGCTTCTAAGACCAGAAAATAGGACCTTCTTTGTAGATGCTTCTCTAATTTCACAAAATGTTGGTTGAAACATAACTTTATAGCCACTGTCACATAGTTGACTTATGCTAAGAAGATTATGTTTTAACCCTTTTACATAATATACATTATTAATTTGGGTAGAATTTTTCATACCTATATTTCCAATACCTTTGATGTGAGCATTGTTGTTGTCTCCAAAGGTAACTGTTCCACCTTCCATTTTGTGGAGAAGTATGAATTTGTTTTTGTCTCCAGTCATATGTCTTGAGCAGCCACTGTCCAAGAACCATAACTCTTTCTTCTTGAGGGATCCTCCTTTTTCCTACATTAGAATAGAGCAAAGATTTAGGTACCCAAATGCTTTTGGGTCCTGAAGGGTTAGATACCTTTCTTTTCCAGCTCCCTTTTCTTATGTAACAATTTTGATCAATTTGTCCAATTTTGTTACACCAAGAACATTTAGGAGGTTGCCTTTTAGCATGAATGAAAACAGTTTTCTTGAATTTTGATGTTCCTGCCTCATGAAATCCTAATCCACATTTATCAGTTGTTTCTCTGCCACTTCCTATTAATTTATTCAAATTGTGTATGCTACTAACAAATTTACTTAAATCTATTTGCAGTTCATCAACCTTTTTCTGCATAAGGTAGTTTTCCTTCTGCAGTGCTGCAAAATTTGTATCTTCTGCAAGATTCTCTTTTATTATCCTTACTTGTTCTGATAGCTTAAAGTGTGATTGTTGAAGATATTGATTAGTTTTACTTAGTCTATCATTATCTTCTTTTAACTTTTCATTTTCCTCTTTAGTTTTAACTAGTTGTTCTTTTAGAAGTGCACATTTTTGTGCAAGTGTGTGTGAATCAGATAATAGATTCTCAAATGCATCTTCTAATTCTTTGTATGCAGTAGGAGTATAGGTAATTACCTCATTTTCTTCATCATCACTTCCAACCATGAGGCATAAGTTTGCTTCTTCTTCTCCAGTATCTTCTTCTTCTGAAGAGCTGTCTGAGTCATCCCAAGTTGCCATCATAGCTTTCCTTCTCTGGAAAGTCTTTGAATCTTTCTTTAGCTGGGGACATTCTGATTTGAAATGTCCTGGCTTGTTGCATTCATAGCAGATGACTTGTGCCTTTGAGTTTTCAGCTTTCTGTCCGTCCTTCTTGAAGTTGAAACTTTTCTTTCCTTTGCCTTTTCTCCTTATCAGCTTCTGGATTTTTCTTGAGATGAAGGCAAGTTCATCATCCCTTTCTGATGATGTTTCATCTTCTTCAGAAGCATTAACTTCAGTAGGAGTCAAGTTGTTTCTTCTGGAAGTACTTGCTTTTAAAGCAATGGACTTTCCTTTTCTTGGCAGTTCATCCATGAGTTCTTGCTCATGAACTTTCAGTGAACCAAGTAGTTCATCTAGCTTTAGAACAGCAAGGTCCTTAGCTTCTTGGATTGTTGTTACCTTAGGTCTCCATAATTTTGGAAGACTTCTAAGGATTTTTCTCACTTGCTCTTGGTTTGAATAGCTTTTTCCAATAGACTTTAGGTCATTGATAATGATAGTGAATCTACTGAACATTTCATCAATAGACTCATGTTCAACCATGCTGAACATTTCATATTGATGAATCAATATATTGATTTTAGATTCTTTAACCTGGTCAGTTCCTTCATGGGCTATTTTAAGTGTATCCCATATTTCTTTGGCTGTTGAACAGCCAGCAACTTTGTCATATTCTCCCCTGCTTAGTGCACAGAGAAGGAAGAATTTGGCTTTGGAGTTCAGAAGATACTTCTGCTTATCTTCTGAGGTCCAATCTTCTCTGGCTTTTGGTTGAGGATCTTCTTGCTGTATTTCTAATTCTCCTTCTTTGGGCTGAGCAAGAATTCTGGTCCTTCTAGTTACTGGAATGAAATTTCCCTTTTCTATAATATCCCAAAGGTCAATGTCTTGGGATTCTAGGAATAATTTCATCCTATCCTTCCAATAGTAGTAGTCCTTTCCATCAAATGCTGATGGTCTATTTGTGGATGATACTTATGGTATGAACATTGCAGCTCCATGATTAGCCATTTCCCTTGATCTTTTCCTCTCTTACTGTTAAGTAAGTTCAACCCTAGAGGCAAGCTCTGGTACCAATTGAAGTTTTGGCTTCAATCACAAGAAGGGGGGTTGAATTGTGATTGAATAAATTTTATCTGCAATTTCTTTTGATACTTTTTCTGCTCAAGGGTTTGCCTTGGCTAAGTATAAAGAAATAAACTTCCAGAAGGTAATGGTTAGATTGTTTTAATTATTTAGAATATATATCTCAAGTTAGGTAATATGCAATAATAATAAAGAGGGAGAGTAAAGAAGATGACACACAGAAATTTATACTGGTTCACCTCTTCCAACCTGAGGCTACCTCCAGTCCCTACACCTGTAGGATTTTCTCACTCTTTCAAACAACTTACAATCTTCTTGGGTAACCTTACCACTAGTATTCTTTACCTGCCTCTTCAGGCCAACAAAAAGTCAACTAACTCAGTTTTACAATTGATCATCAACTGCAGAACCTTCTGTAGAAGATTCACTACCCAGAATACTGCAAATACCTTCTGCAGATTCTGTAACCCCACTGAGATCACCTAATCTCAGTAAACCTCACAGGAAAACCTTTCCCTTACTGCTCAGAAGAGGGATATGCACTTGTACACCCTTTTTGAGACTTTTACAATCAATATGAGAAAGAATAAAAACAAACAAGGCTCAAACTATTACAATACTTGCACAGAAGAAGCAAATTGATGAGCCAAGACCCTCTCCAAAGCTTTTCAGACCAGAAAGCACTCTTATGAAGGAGAGAGAAATTTTCCAGAAGATAGGAGCAATGAAACAACAGATTTATATGTTTCTTCTGGAGTGAGGTGAGTTCCAAGTGTGGAGGAACTCTCCTTTTATAGAGGGCTGGAGCAAAATAGCCGTTGGGCAGCCAGCTGGGTCCAAGGAGATGTCCCTTTCTCTGCTACAACAAGTACAACTTTACAGCTGTCAAGTTTGACCAGCTCTTCCTTCTGCAGGGTTCCTTCTGCAGGCTATTTTTGGGCTGTTTCTCAAGGAAATTCTTCTTCAAACAAGCTGAAACCTTCCGGTATAGTATTTTCACTTATTCTTGAGTTAATTGATCCATTGGAATCATGAGAAAATGAGAAGAAGAAGATTATCATGAATTTAGCCTTATTTGCATCTTCTGCAGCAATGCATTCCTTCTGCAGGGCTTCTGGAACTTCATTCTTCTTCCAGATCCTCTTGATGTTAATCATTAGCTTGTTTGAGAGTATCTTTATGTTTATTGTACAGTTGTCCTTAGAAGATATAGAATTCAATTTGTTCTCTTTTTTTTTTTCAAAAGACATTCTGTTTCTTCTGTACACTTGGTAACCTCAGTTTCTTCTTGGGAACAGCCATTCATCTTTTGATATTTGGTTTTATACCTTACAAAAGATGATTCAAATGTTTCTTGGCAGCTAGTAGAGAGCTTATCTTTTGCTGCATTAAAATGAATCTTCCTTCTAAGATAATTTTAATATAATTTTTTCTTTTCAAAGGCTGTTCTTATCTTCTGGGGGATGACAGAGAACTTCTCATTGCTTTTCAGTATGTATTAAATCTGTTTGTCACAGATTTTTCATTCATGTCAATCCTAAGATATTCCTTCTTAAATAAGTGTCATTCCTTTCTTGATCCTGTTGATCAATTTTACCTTCTGCAAGTGCTTACCTGTATCTTCTGAACACTCACTTGAACAAAATCATTAGTCTTTAAAGTTCAGAATTATTTCAAGTAAACCTTGATTGGTTGTCATCATTAAAACATTCTTTAAGGGATTCTTGAACCTTACAGTAAGTTTCCTTGGCCATGTGATTTCTAAGGGAGGTATAGGCATAGATCCTTCTAAGGTAGAGGTCGTGCTTAAGTGGGAGGCTCCTAAGTCAGTAAGTGAGATTAGAAGTTTCCTTGGGTTGGTTGGGTACTAAAGAAGATTCATAGAAGGGTTTTCTAAGTTAGCCTTGCCTTTGACTGAGTTGACTAGGAAGGGAGTTGCCTTTGTGTGGAATAGTAAATGCGAGACTAGTTTCCAAACCCTTAAGGAGAAGTTGACTAGTGCACCAGTGTTAGTGTTGCCTGACCTTAGCAAATCCTTTATAGTATACTGTGATGCCTCTAAGATGGGTTTAGGTGGGGTGTTGATGCAAGAGGGTAAAGTAGTAGCCTATTCTTCTAGGCAATTGAAAATCCACGAGAGGAACTACCCTACCCATGACCTTGAACTAGCGGTCGTAGTGTTTGTGTTGAAGATTTGGAGGCATTATTTGTATGGATCCAGGTTTGAGGTTTTTAGTGACCATAAGAGCCTTAGATACTTGTTTGATCAGAAGGAGCTAAACATGAGGCAGAGGAGGTGGTTAGAGTTTCTTAAGGATTATGATTTCGAGTTGAGTTACCATCCCGGTAAGGCTAATGTAGTAGCTGATGCTTTAAGTAGGAAATCTATCCATGTTAGTTCCCTGATGATTAAGGAGATGGATCTTTTAACTCAGTTTAGGGATTTGAGTTTAGCTTATGAAGTGACTTCGGTTAGTGTGAGGTTAGGTATGACCAAAGTAAGCAATGATCTGTTAAAAGATATTAGCAAGGCCCAATTAGAGGATCCATTTTTGATAAGTAGAAGAGAGGCTATAGAAGGAGTTAATGGTGGAGAGTTTATGATAGGTACCGATGGGGTAGTGAGTTTTGGAGACCGTGTGTGTGTGACTAGTGAACCTACTATTAAGCGTTTAGTGTTAGAAGAAGGGCATAGAAGTAAGCTTAGTTTCCACCCATAATCGACTAAGATATATCAAGACTTGAAGAAAGTGTTCTGGTGGCCTAGAATGAAGAGGGACATAGAGGAGTTTGTGAGTGCTTGCTTAGTGTGCCAAAAGTCTAAGGTAGAACATCAAAAGCCTTCAGGATTGCTTCAACCCTTAAGTATACCTGAGTGGAAGTGGGATAGTATTTCCATGGACTTTGTAGTTGCTTTGCCTAAGACTGTGAGGGGGCATGACTCCATTTGGGTTATTGTGGATAGGTTAACTAAGAGTGTACATTTCATTCCTATTAACATTAAGTACTCCTTAGAGAAACTAGCTCAGATGTACATCAGTGAGATTGGGAGGTTGCATGGCATACTGTGAAGTCTATTAATCAGTTTGAGCATTCAAACTTGACTCAAAGACTTAATATCCTTTAATTTTAATGATTAACAAATAAGAGTATATAAAGAACATATAAGAGCATGATAAGAACAAATAAGATTATATAAACAGATTCTACTGAGAAAGGTATTGGTTTGTTGATTGTGTTTCAGGATGAAATATTCATCAGAAGAAGAAGAAGATTTGATGAACAAAATCAGAATCAGAAGATCAGGATCAGAAGAACAAATGCAGGATTTAATATAAAGAAGCTGTCTGAAGTAAGCAACTCGTCTGAAGCATAGAAGCTGTCTGAAGAACGTAACCCGTCTGAAGTGCTGAAGCTGTCTGTAGTGCGCAAGCCGTCTGAAGACGTGAAGACTGTCTGAAGACGTGAAGACCATCTGAAGACGTGAAGACCATCTGAAGACGTGAAGACCATCTGAAGATGTGAAGACCATCTGAAGACGTGAAGACTGTATGAAGACGTGAAGGCTATCTGAAGAAGCCTACAAACAGAATCAAGAATTTATCTCTTGAAGACGTTGCTAAAGTATAAAGCACACTCTACCAAAATGGAGTACACTTATTTCAATATAAAAGCTAAACATGCTTTTATGCCTCGATCAAAGTCTTGCACAAATAAGGAAACTCTGCAAAGACTTTCTGTAACGCCTGGTGCACCTGCAACAAAAGGCATTTTTGTGTGCGCAGACCTACTGCACCTGCACCTGCACCTGCTGGCTGCCCAGAACTGATCAGAAGACTGAGTAAAAGCAACCAGAAAGATGTTTTAATAAAACATATTAAAATTCAACATCTTTATTCATCTATATCTCAGAAGAAGAAAATTCAAAGAAGAACAGAGCAGCAACCATCTGAAGAAAAGAAGAAATATATTATCTGAAGAAAAGAGCTTATTGAAAGCATCTCAAGCTGGAGAATTAACATAAGCTTGAAACAATTATATAAGATGAGCACAGGTTGAAGCTGATAAAATTACAAATGAGATAAAAGCAATCATTTGAGTATATGTGAACTCTCTAAGTGCATGGAACAAATTTCAACATTGAAGAAATCAATACAGAAGCTAAGACTATATGATTCAATGACTATAATATCATATGTCTTTATTCAAAGAAGAAACTGCAACAACAACTATTCGACAAGACACCTCACTCAAAGAAGAAAGAAGAAATTGTGTCAGGAGCAAACAGAAAAGGAGCATATACAAAATAAGCAAAAGGACAAATCCAACGGATATATCCTCATATACACTCCTAAGAAAAGCAGAAGAAATCAGAAGTCAGCTGAGGAACGCAGAAGAAATCAGAAGACAACTGAAGAAAAGCAAAAGGAAATCACGAGAGAGAACATGCAAAACAATATCAAGAAAATCTCTCTAAAGAGCTCATCTACAGAAGTGTCAGAACAGGACTATCTGAACACTTATTTGCTTAAGGAGAAGCAACCGTTTGAGACCCTATTACACAACGGCTATATGAGCCACATCATCAATTATCTCAACGGTATTATGAATCATCTTCAAACGACTATATTTCAACAGAACATATAAATAGCCTCAAGGAAGAATTTGAAGATGTTGAACTCATTCACTTGGTTCAATCAGTTGATCAAGAGGTATCAGAAAAACCTTATTAGTTGTTGACCATGCTTACTTGAATCAACCAAGTTGAGAAAGTTGAAAAAGAATCAACCATGCTGCTGATCTATTGATCAGTTAGTCAAAATTGTAGTTGTTCAGTTGAACAACCAACCAGGTTGTGCTTAATCTCAAATGAACCAAGAATGGTTTGAAGCCGCAAATATACCTTGGTTATTCCAATGATACGGGTGAGAATGTAGCCCATGGAAACCAATGGTTGGAGAACAAGGCTGAAGCTCAAATCCATTATCTATCTAGCCAATTCTCAGAGGATGTCATTCCTCACATCAGAGACAGGATTGTACCTAACTTATATACTTGTATCACTATCTTAACCTTGTACTTAGAATTCAACCTTTGTATCCTGAGTAGTACTCAGTTAACCTCTAGTACAGGAAGAAATTAAGTTTATGTTTCGTGGAAACTTAAACTTAGTTCAAATTGTAAACACTTTATGTGTCAGAGAGCCTGGAGAGGCTTGGTGGAAGAAAGAATACTTAGTTGCAAAGCCTGGAGAGGCTAGACTGAAAAAGAATACTGCATATGTTTCTTGGAGAGGCAGTTGAAAACGAAAGAATACTTAGTCATAAAGCTTGGAGAGGCTAGACTGAAAAAGAATATTTCATAAGTTGCCTGGAGAGGCAGTTGAAAACAAAGGAATACTTGGTGTTGTCTGGAGAGACTGTACTCGTGATGTCTAGAGAGACTGTACTCGTGATGTCTGGAGAGACTGTACTCGTGATGTCTGGAGAGACTGTACTCGTGATGTCTGGAGAGACAGTACTCGTGATGTCTGGAGAGACTGTACTCGGTTGCGCCTGGAGAGGCTTCCTGCAAAAGAATACTCATTGAGTTGCCTGGAGAGGCAGTTGATAAGCAAAGAATATTGCATGAGTTGCCTGGAGAGGCAGTTGAAAACGAAAGAATACTCATTGTTTAGCCTGAAGAGGTTGTGGTAAAATAATACTTGTATCTGAGTTCAGATAGTGGAAAATCCAGTGGTTGTTTGCCTCTGGGACTGGATGTAGCTCACGGGTTTGTGGGTGAACCAGGATAAATTCTGTTCCTAAGTTCTCTTTCCCTTAATCTCTTTATTTACAGTTTTCATATTTATGTTGGGGATTGAAAAATTATTTTCATAACAAACTTAACACAACGATTTCAATAAAATGATCTTTCATAAGAACAAAACATGAGATGTTTCTCATATCACTTGAAGCATTACAAAGAATGTCTTTTGAATTACTTATGAAACAATTATCTGAAGTGAGTCTGGAAAGACCTCAGTTCAGAAATCTGGAACAGACTTCAGACAACCTATAGTCATCTGAAGTATTTCAGAAACAGTTTTGAAAAACATTCAATGTAATAAGCTTCAGAAGATATCTTGAGAAGTATCTGTCTAAAATAATCTTAAGACTTAAAAGAAACTTTATTTTTCTTATCTTCCGCACGTTTTAATTATCTCTGGTCTTAAGATTCACTTTAAACATTATTCATCTTCACGATTTAAGTAAAAGATTTACAAGATTGACACGAAAAGCTTAAAACACTATTCAACCCCCCCTTCTAGTGTTTCCTGTGGTTCTAACACATACCATCCAGTATAGTTGCAGATAGAGATCCCAGGTTCACCTCTAGATTTTGGGAGAGTTTACAGCAGGCTTTGGGGACCCAACTTAGGCTTAGTTCAGCTTATCACCCTCAAACTGATGGTCAGACCGAGAGAACCATTCAATCCTTAGAGGATTTTCTTAGGGCTTGCGTGTTAGACAAAGGGGTAGTTGGGATAGCTTCTTACCTTTGATAGTGTTTACCTATAACAATAGTTTCCACTCTAGCATAGGTATGGCACCTTATGAGGCATTATATGGTAGGAGATGTAGAACACCTTTGTGTTGGTGTGGGCTGGGGGAGAGCCTTGCGTTAGGACCTGAGATAGTGCAGCAAACCACTGATAAGGTTAGGATAATCCAGGAGAGGATGAGGACAGCTCAGAGTAGGCAGAAGAGCTATGCTGATAAGAGAAGAAAAGAATTGGAATTCAAAGAAGGAGATCATGTATTCCTAAAAGTCACTCCATGGACTGGGGTTGGTAGGGCATTAAAGTCTAGAAAGCTTACACCTCGATTCATTGGTCCTTACCAAATTCTTAAAAGAGTCGGCAATATTGCCTATCAGATTGCCTTACCTCCACACTTGTCCAATCTTCATAATGTTTTCCACGTTTCTCAACTCCGGAAATACATTCACGATCCTTCGCATGTGATCGAGTCGGATCATCTTGAAGTTAAGGAAAACCTGACGGTGGAAACCATGCCGGTGAGAGTTGAGGATCGGAGGGTGAAACAACTTCGAGGTAAATAAATTCCTTTAGTTAAGGTAATCTGGGGAGGACCTACACCCGAGAGTGCTACTTGGGAACTTGAAGAGAAGATGAAGGAGTCCTATCCAGAGTTATTCGCTTCAGGTAAAATTCGAGGACGAATTTTCTTTCTAGGAGGGGAGAGTTGTAACATCCTAAATTTTATTAAGTAAAATATTAATTAAATTAAATAAATAAGTAGAGGAAATAGTTAATTAAATAGATGAATAAATAATAGGATCAATATTATTATGAGTTTTATCCATAAAGTTAGTTTAAATTTAAAAAGAGGAGAAGAGAGTTGAGAGTGGGCCCAAGCCCAATTAGGTATTCTAGTAAGGAGGGGTTATCAGTCACCCTAATCCTTATTCGTATTATCGTCAGAGAGCGAAACGCTAAGGAGGGGAGAAAACGAGTCTCAAGAGAGGATTGTTGCAGAGTGAGCATCAAGAACCAAAAAAAGGGACTTCCTTGCTGTAATCGATCTTCGCTTAAGGTACGATGAGGGAGAGGGTGCTGCTTGTATATGCATGTAGGGGTGCTTGGGTAGTGAGGGCAACCATAAGACCCTCTAAGACTCTAAATTTGAAATTGATATATATATATATATTGAGTGTTGGATGATGAAAACATGTTGATTGATGATTAATTCTGTGGATCTTTGTGAATCTTGATTGGATTGAGTGAGAATAAAGAGAATAGTGAAAAGGGGTTAATGAGGGTTTAATGATTTGGGGTTTTGATGGGAAAACCATGTAAAACTGTTAAAGATTGATGATTTTGATGAGTTTAATGAATATTAATGATTATGAATGGTGTTTGATCGAAAAGGATTAAATAGAGGTTGAATAGAGTGATGTAGAAGTGTTAGAAATTGTGAAATTTGCGATCTGCGTCACGGTTAATCGATTACCAGGAGTGGTAATCGATTACCAGTGTGTTCTGGGTAGTCCAGAAGTGTTGTTTGTTCGCTGGTAATCGATTACAGGATTGTGGTAATCGATTACCAGAGAGATTGCTTGCAGGTAATCGATTACAGGGATGGTGTAATCATTACCAGAGTGTTTGGTTGCAGGTAATCGATTACAAGGTGGTTGTAATCGATTACCAGAGACCTTGTTTGCAGGTAATCGATTACTAGAGGTTGGTAATCGATTACCAGAGTGGATTTTGAGATCCTAAGTGCTTGATGATGATTGATGTTGTTTGATAATGCTTTATTATGATTATGATGTTGATGATTAATAATATTGATGATGATTTGGTGTGCATAATGATTGGTGAATATGCCATGTGATTGAAGATGTTTTGGTGTGCATAATATGCAAAGTAATTAATGACGATGGTGAATGTTATGATGATATTAATGATGATAGTGTATATCGCTTATTGATGATGATGTTAATGATGATAGTGTATATCATTTGATGAGGATGATGTTTAATTATGAGCATGATGATGCATAATGATGATGATAATAATGATGGTGTATATCACCTTTGGATGACGATGTTACCTAAGCTGTGCGGGCCCATAGAGGGGGTACAACTTAGGCGAGATGCCTTGAACATATGTGATGAGACCTGAATTGTGCGGGCCCATAGAGGGGGTACAATTCAGGAGGTGAACTGAGTTGTGCGAGCCCATAGAGGGGGTACAACTCAGGGGACCATGATGGGGCGTTCGATGCACGGGCCCATAGAGGGGGTGCAACCTAGGGGTGAATTGTACTGGCCCATAGAGGGGGTGCAAACTAGGGTCGAATGTCGTTGTGCGGGCCTATAGAGGGGGTACAACCTATCGGATTGTGTGTGGTGACACCGGTAGACTATCTTGGTACTAACTAGAGTGATTGACGAGGTGCACCCATTGTGCGGAGTTCCAAGTCATGATCTTTGGGAGGTGATGTGGATGAGTTTTGGTACATATGATAATGTGTTATACTCGATGATGGTATTGAGTTATATAATGTTGGTGATAAGTTTTGGTGCATATGATAATGTGTTATACTCGATGATGGTATTGAGTTATATAATGTTGGTGATGAGTTTTGGTGTATATGATAATGTGTTATACTCGATGATGGTATTGAGTTATATAATGTTGTTGATGAGTTTTGGTGCATGTGATAATGATTTATACATAATGATGAATTCAGTTATAATATGATGATGATGAGTTTTGATGTATGAATGATGGATGTATATATGTGATATATTTGATGATGAAACTGAGTAATAATGATATATGAGTATTAATGATGATTGGGTATTATGTGTGAAAATAGAGTATGTGATTCCATTGGCGAATGATGGTATGAGACTTATATGATGATATAGATGAATCGTTATATACTGATTTATAGAAGATTATTATCTGATGGATTATTTGATGTTTGGGTATGTGGTATGATTGATGATGATGTCGTTTATATGTGGGTGAGGATAGGGTAGCCTCCTATGTGTATGTATGAGTAGTATTCTTTTCCTCACCGTTATACTGTGGATATTTTTACAGGTATTGATGATGACACGACTGGTGTCGAGTTTTGAATTAAAGGGAGAGTGCTCTGGTATATGTGACATCAGGGCATAATTTTGGGGATTCTTTCTTTATGTTTCTAGTTAGGAAAGTTTTTGTAAACTGTTTTGGACGTCTTGCATAGCAAGTAGGATGTTTAGTCACTTTTATATTCTTGGAGATTCCGCTGCATGAGTATTTGAATACATTTGAATTTTGTTTTATTTTAATTAAGTTGTTTTCGAACTAATGAGGTTTTAATAAGAGAGTTATGTGAACCTTTTTACCCATTGTGGGACATTACCTTTTCTACACTTCAATCTAGGACCGACACATGGATGTATCCTGATGAGTGATGAATAGTGTGAGTACTCTAATGAAGGTGCGTCTATAGGATTATGCCTCGTTTATCAATTAGTTCTTTTACAAACGGAATAAAGAGAACAAAATAAGTCGAGGGTAAGTCTGTCGCTTGGGAGAGCCCGCATGGATTACCTTTGACTGTGTGAGGCTGCTGGTAACTCGGAGTCTTAGCGATATAGTTTGTCTACAGTATTATAGAGTAAACATAAAATAATAGATAGTTTTTACATGCACGAAGGGTGTGATGAGATGAAGTTCAATCCTAATCCAAGTAAAGTGTCTCTAACTCTTCCTTTCTATTTTTATTACTTATTAATTTGCAATTTATAATTTCCACGCACAATATTCTCACAAATCTATTATTTGTCTCTTGATAAATAGACCACGAATATACGTGAATTGACCGTTCCCTGTGGATACGATATCTTTCTTACTATTATACTACTGGATTTTTGGTTCGCTTGCCAGAAACCCATCACTACGCATTAAGCAAAGAATAAAAATACCGATATCATAAAAACAGAGATTCATAAATATTAAAGAGAATTCACATACAATTGGGGATTGAATCAACTACGTTCAATCCTATCGGAGAGTTTAGCTACGCATGGTAGCCATTACAACCCAACGGAGAAACTGTCACATTTTTCTCCAGCCCTAGCTCTGTCGTCTCTCTCTCCCTCTGATCTTTGCAAAAGGTTCTATTTATAGAAGTTGGAAAGCCATCTGAAATCTGGAAGGAATCTGATTTGAAATCCTTTGAAAAACTGATCTGTATTCCTGCGCTTCATCCTGCGCTCAGCGCGTTTGAAGCACAGGATCCAGAATGCAATTTTAAATGTTGCGCTCCACCTACGCTCAGCGCAGGTGGAGCGTGATACACGTTCCAGCTTTCCTTGATTTCATCTTTTTCAGCTTGATCTCTTCCTGATCTTATCCTTGTTTGATTTGCTTTCCTTATTTCCCTCTTTCTAGCTTGATCTTGTGCTGATTTGATCCTAAATTTGAATTTAGAATTAAATCTGCAGAATCCTTATCCAATTAATTGCTGATCTTATCTTAATCAGCTGCCATTTAAATCCTTATCTTACAAATTCTCTTTTCAAATAGATGCTATCTTGTTTCTTCATTTAAATCCTTCCATTTATCTGCAAAATCAACAGATTTTCTATCAAAATAGCATCATATTCAAATTCAAATCAAATATTCACAAATTATACATTTATTACTAAAAAGAGGTAATTTGGGGCATAAATTTATTATTTTACCCTTGATAAGTGCAGTAATTATACAGTAAATTATCATATATTTTTCACTTATCATTGTGCACTAAGATGTCAGAGAGTTAGTCTCGGATAGAAACAAAAATGAATTTGAGCATAACTTGATTGTGTATAAATATTTTTGCTTCTGATCAGTTTATATAAGCAGTGTTGATGTCCTGAATGAGAATTTGAGTTAAGGTTTAATTATAATGTTTTTAGAAGAAAACTTAGAAGTGCTTTGCAGATTTTCACAACGTGTTGACAATAAATGGAGATAAGGGTCAGAAGAGAAATGCACAACAGATTTATACTGGTTCACTCTTATCAACCAAAATTTACGTACAGTCCTCACCTCAGTGAGATTTTTCACTAACTTCTTCCAAGTTACAAGTATTCTCCTTCACGGGTCTCTTCAGGCTCCTTAGTATTTTCCTTACAGGGCCTGTTTAGGCTCCTAAGTAGTCTTGTACAAGCCTCTGCAAGCTTGTCCACTCAACACCACAGCTCATAAACACCTTCTGACTTGGTGGAGGAGTTACAGTAGAAATGGATAAAAATAAGTTTTTCTTAACTTGAGGTTTCAAACACAGAGTGTGAATCAACAATTGGATCCTCAAGTTAAGTTACAAGGAACTAATACGGATAATATACCCACAAAATAAAACTCAGAGAGTTGATAAACAGTGAAGAATGTGTGGGGTAGAAGCAAGATTAATAGAGTAAAAAACGTAAAAAGCTTTTCTGCTGAGTTTCAGTTCTCAGTCTCTATGTTGCTTCTAAGTTCCTCTTTGATCCATTGTTCCTCCCTTTTGTTGGACGACCTTGCTTCCTTTTCAAAACAGCGTCGTCCATGACGGTGACCTCCAAATTGGGTGGCAACAACTACCTTCCCTCTCCGTCGTGTCAACATCGTAAGCGAGCGCTACGGGGACTCCGATGAGGTGTGATTCCTCTAAATCCATATCACCGCCGCTGAAAAGCTCTGCCGCAGTGATCCATTGCTTTTAGTTTGGTTCATGCAATTTTGCTTCTGGATATTGGTTCTGCGTTCTAGCTCCCTTCTCCTAGATTCAGTTCATGTGTTATACGCATCTTCATTCATTTTTTTTCTTTCGTAAAATCAAATAAAAGATAAGCATATCATACGATGTTTACAGTTAGAGCCTATTTAGGTGAAACTTCGGTAGAAGTACTTCTATGTGAAAAAATAGCATAAATCAAAAAGGTCAAATACATTTAACTTCTCCATAAGTTAAAATTAGTCTTTGTAGACCACCTACTCCAAAAGCTCTCTCATTTAACTTCTCCAAAAGTAACTAATTTTAACTTATGGAGAAGTTAAATGCATTT
Source organism: Sesbania bispinosa (assembly GCA_026901365.1). Classification (NCBI taxonomy): domain Eukaryota; kingdom Viridiplantae; phylum Streptophyta; class Magnoliopsida; order Fabales; family Fabaceae; genus Sesbania; species Sesbania bispinosa. The sequence continues at coordinate 146,020 of QLOH01000699.1, read as the reverse complement.
GACCTCTTTGAATTATACTATTTTTTTCACCTAGAAGTACTTCTGCAGAAGTTTCACCCAAACAGGCTCTTACTATATTTTGTGTGTCTTTCCATCTCAGGTATATGGAAGGAATTATAGTTGGAAAGTGTAGAGATTTGATTCATAAATGATTGATTTTTTTCCTTCTTGCTTTAGATCAATTACACTGCTATCTCGTGTTTCCTAATACTTTGTTTATGCATCAGATTTGTGAAAATTTATCTCTGAGTTGAAACAAATCAATTATCACTTAATTATTAATCGATTTATTGCATATATTTGGTGCTAAATTTAAAGAATCGATTTTCCAAACTCCTTAAATCGATTTCAAATGACTTGTTTGGACATGAAATATTAACCAAATTATAATAATTTACTATTTCTCGCCTACCTATTCAATCTAACCAAACAACTTAATTTCACATTTTTTTTATCTCTTTCATATTTCTCTCACACCAAACAACCTATAAATCATCTCTATCTCTTCCTATTTCTCCCCTCTCTATTTCACTCTTCTCTATTTCCCTAATATTACCAAACAAAGCATTAAAGCCTTTCTTTTATATCCCTATATTTTTAAAACACTTTAACCATGTAACCATGGTCCCCACGTTAATTAACTCTATTATATTGCTACTCAATTCAATTGTTGAATAATTGTACTCAAAATCCACATGGATTAAATGAGACTGAACACTAGAAAGTAGTGTGAAAATCTATTAAACAAGTCAACAACTTAACAAAACCAAATAATGTCAGAGACTACGATTAAGGTGTTTTAAAAGTGTAGGGATATAAAATAAAGATTATAAAAGTCAGTTATGAAGACCAAAATTGAAAAAAAAATAAGGAACGAAAAAACATATTTTACCATATTTTGTAATTTATTATTTATTGATAAAAAAATTTTATTTATTTTATTTTCATACTATATACAGAACCGATAAAATGAGCTAATCCGACCGGTATAGTCTGCATAAGTCCACAAAAATGTAGGACACACCTATTTTAAAAATTTGAATAACTTTACTTTTTAACTCAACCCAATAGAATCTGCTATTCATATTTGGCCTGCTGGAATAACCCTAATTTTAAGCTTTAAGGCCATTTTTGATAAAAAAAAAAGCTTTAAGGCCATTTGCATCGCAAGATGCTTGGCCGGTTGCTAAACTTAAGCACCTGTTGTTTATTGTCCCAATGCGATGGAGAGGTACACTTTTTTAGTGAGTAAACCACCACTTTAGTCCCTGAAAGTGTGTCCATCGGTCAATTTAGTCCCTGATTGGAAGAAACTCCAGAAAAAGTCCCTGAAAGTGTTCTCCGTCGGTCATTTTCGTCCTTCTGTTACTGTGCGTGAGTTAACAGTAACAGAGACGCTGATGTGTACAGTTAACTGCCAGCCTGGCTTGCTGATGTGCTCTGTGTCTGTCATAGAAACTTTCAGGGACTAAACTGAAATAGTTTCTCAACAAAAAAAAATCTCAGCAAAAAATTATAAAAATAATTACTAGTTAAAAAATAATACTTTAAATTGTGATAATATATATATATATATAATAAATTATGAATTTATTAAAATTTTACTTATCTTTTTATCAATAGTTATAATTTCATATTTTATTCTTTAAAATATAAGCCTTATTTTAGATAAGTTAAATTTAAAAGAAGATAAATTGGGATTAAAAAAAGAGAATATATCATTTTTCATTTTTCAAGTTATAAAAAAATTAACTTAATCAACGTCTCCATGAGAATTTTTTAACAAAAACCTGGGACAAATTTTTTTAATTAAATTAGCTGTGAACAAGATAGTATTGATATCAGGTTTTCCAAACCAAACAAATAAAGTAAATAAAAAAACTCAAGCTAGGGCGGCGATAGCAGCAATTTCAAGTGATTATCCAACGTAAATTCATTTGGAAAGATGGGTGGCCATGGTTCTGGAAGGATTGCTAATGAAAATGAGTTATTTGATAATAAGCAAAATGAATTAGAATGATGTTAGCAGTAGTAGGTACCAAAATGTAGTTGTGGGAAAATGTGCATCATGACATATTGTCAATTGTAATATAAATATTGCTTGAGAACTAAGAAGCATAGCTTGCATCAATGATTTTGGAAGTCGTCAATGATAGTAGTATACATAATCAACTGAAGTGAAAAATTCTTTTCCTCATTGGTTGAAGTCTAAGATCATGAGAAAATGTATTGTGTATTTGCATCTGATTTGTTCCTCTATAACAAAATGAGCAATAAAATACGAAAGAGAAAAGCGTGACTTTTTTTGTTCGTTGTCATGTGATTATGTCTGGGTTAGTTGAATAATTTCTGCATTGCCAGTAACCTTATACAATTAATATTAACACAATACAAAAATGAAGACTTGATGACGTTGATTTAGTTAAAAAAAAATTATACTTGAAAAATATATATTCTCTCTTTTTTTATCTCAATTTATCTTCTTTTAAATTTAACTTATCTAAAACAAGGCTAATATTTTAAAGAATAAAATATAAAGTTATAACTATTGATAAAAAGATAAGTAAAAATTTTAATAAATTCATAATTTATTATATATTTTATCAGAATTTAAAGTATTATTTTTTTAACTAGTAATTATTTTTTATAATTTTTTGCTGAGATTTTTTTTTTTGTTGAGAAACTACTTCAGTTTAGCCCCTGAAAGTTTCTATGTTTGACACAAAGTCACATCAGCAAGCCAGGCTGACAGTTAACTGTACACATCAGCGTCTCTGTTACTGCTAATTCACGCACAGTAACAGAAGGATGAAAATGACCGACGGAGAACACTTTCAGAGACTTTTTCCGGAGTTTCTTCCAATCAGGGACTAAATTGACCGATGGACACACTTTCAGGGACTAAAGTGGTGGTTTAATCCTTTTTTAGTTCTCATGTTAGTATCGGTGTTTCTATAAGTACGGGTGCTTAACATTAAATAAAAGAAAAAAATATTATGTGGTGTGCGATTGGTTGATCGATGAATTGTGGGATCTATTTAATTTTTTTTTAGAGTTGTTGGGGTGAAGATAAAAAATGATTGAATTGTTTAAAATAATAAAAATAATATAATAGTATAAAAAATGTGTAAAATTATACGTTGAGATAAAGATCACTAACTAATTATGCTTATACATGAGTTAAAAAACTATAATTTTAAGGGTCGCAATTTGGTAACCTCTGACCAGAGAGGGTTTTGGTACATTCTTGTTATTTTTTTTATTGAATGGAGGCATAAATGCCAAAACTACATAGGAACAAGTCATGTATTTCATCCTAAATTATTTCGAAGATATAAAGTAGATTTTAAATGAGACACATGTGTATTACAAATGAGAATGTGAAAAAATGGGAAAATACAGTAAAAAATACAGGATAATGATTATAGAGGATCAAAAAGTCTTTTCAAAAATTAAAAATATAAATTCTAATAATTAAATATTATCCCATAACTATAAAAATAATAAAATAAATTAAAAAATTGAGAGAAATTAATTAAATAATAAAAAAATATATCAAAACTCTCTCTCAATAAAGGATCCAGTTGAATTTCCCTAATTTTAAACTCAGAAGCAATCACACTCAGTCGTATCTTGATAAAAGGCCCTGGCCCCCTGGGTTTCTAGTTCTACTGGGTCCAACTGACACCAGCACTTCCTAGGTAGTGCTTCCCACGCTCTCCATCCGCACGTGTAAACAAACTCGAGGGAGATAGATAGATAGACATCTAGATATTCAGAGAGAATAAAAAAAGGTTCCTTCTTCTACCTATTCTACCTATTCATTATTCAGTTTCCCTCCTCGTTTCGTTGGCAGTTTTCTACCTTCTCCATTTTCTCTGCTCCCAAACGCTGCTTCCTCCAATATGTCCGATCTTGGCGCCGATCTACCCGCTGCTGCTGCCGGTAATTTCAATCGGAATCCCTAAATCATATCCTTTCAGATTCTCGATTGGTCATAAAACAAATTCTTATGCGTTTTATCACTTCAAACTAATCCCACTCTTCTCTCTCATGCTTATAAATCGTCTGATTCTATTCTCTCTCTCTGTTTTTTGAAATAGAAATTTGGCCGCAGTAACCTTGTGAACTAATATGTAGATATAAATTCAAAATTATTATTGATTGATTGAAAAACACTAGGTCTAAATTCCAGTGTTTGGTTTTTGTCTGTAGCTCTTAGTGCTGAGGATCGTGCTGGTCTCGTCAATGCACTGAAGGTAAGTTTATAACACACAACGTTTTTTATTCTTTCTAATTGAAAGGATTTAACACTGAAGTATGATTTTGAGGGCCTTTTCACTCGTAAGTAATAAAAAACTTTATTACAGTAGTTTTTCTCCTTTTTATTTTCTGGATATGGGGTGGTGAACCGGTTTCAAAATGTCAAAAGGAATTAATCATTTCTTAGTCAATGATGATGATTGCAAAAGTATAGTATAGTATTACTATCATGGATGTGTTAATTTCTTGACTTTGCAATATGCTTTTTTCTTTTCTTATTTTTTTTCTTTGGGATTTTTTATGCTGTATCTACTGTTTATACAGGATAAGCTTCAGCTCTTAGCTGGGCAGCATGTGGACATCCTGGAGACACTCTCACCCCCAGTCAGGCAACGCGTGGAGGTTCTCAGAGATATCCAGGTTTGATGCTACTGTGATCTCCTGGGTTTTTCATGTTCACTTGTTTTTGTATGTGTTGCTGCGTGCTGATTGTATTGTTGTAATTATTTAATATTTATATCCAGTGATACGGATACTCAGGTTGTTTAGCTATAACTAATTTTGACTTTAATCCACTAAATGTTCCTCCTTTTGTTATTTTTTAAATTTTGATCTTTGTGTTGGAATGGTGGAGTTGTGTCTACGTGAACCCTGCTTTTTTTTTTGGTGGAATCTACTTGAACCTTGGTAGAAATAGTAGGCGCCTACTTGATCTATGTTGTACTTTTATTTATCTTGAAGAAGAAGCAAGGGAGATTGCTGAGGCGTAGAGAATATTTGTTTAAATAATAATCTCAATTTTCAAGAATGTCTTAGAACTGCTCATGCAAAATAGTATACCTGTTTCCTTATGTTCAATATTCAGTAGCACTTATGCTTAATTTCTATTTGTAGCAGAAAGTCTACTACCTGTAGCTTCATACTAGAATTTTCAATTTTATGTTATTGAGGGACAGAAATGAAAAAATGGTTTGGTTTTCAACATGCAGAGCCAACATGATGAGTTGGAGGCTAAGTTTTTAGAGGAGAGAGCACAGTTGGAAGCTAAATACCAGAAGCTTTATGAACCACTTTACACAAAGGTGTGTATGTTATTCATTGGTAGTGAGCTGTGAACCTTCTTTATTTGTCAGATAGCTTCTTTGATTTGTGAAATTTCTTGCTCCACAAGGATTTGTAATTTCAGTGGTTTTCTAACTTTCTGACAGAATTACTTGCTGCTTCACAGTTCACCATGGTAACTAATAATTTTTTTCTTTGAAATGCTTTTTTATGGTTATAGAGGTATGAGATTGTCAATGGTGTGGTTGAGGTTGAAGGAGTTACAAATGAAGCTGCAGTGGAAGAAGAAAGCGGAGCTTCAGAAGGTAAGTTATTTTACCTTTGTTCATTAATGTAACTATGTACATTCTCTCCTGATGCTATTTTGGACCTTCTTTCAATTCAGGGAAAGGAGTGCCTAACTTCTGGCTAACTGCAATGAAGACTAATGAAATACTGACTGACGAGGTAGTGGAATTTATGTATGTGTGCTTGTGTGTGTGTTTGTGTTCTATTATAGTTTCCATCCATTAAAATGATTGTAGGATAATTATCTGCCTTCTCCTCTTTTCATGTACTAGATCACTGAACGTGATGAGGGGGCACTCAAGTATCTTAAAGATATCAAGTGGTGTAGAATTGATAATCCTAAGGGCTTCAAGCTGGAGTTTTGCTTTGATTCTAATCCGTATTTCAAAAATTCTGTACTAACAAAAACGTATCACATGATTGACGAAGATGACCCCATATTAGAGAAAGCGATAGGGTAAGTAATATTGTTAATTTGTTAGGGTTTATGTTTGTGTTTTCATTTCCTGTTCCTTTTTTTAAAATAAAAAAACCTTGTAGAACGGAAATTGAGTGGCATCCAGGAAAGTGCTTGACACAAAAGGTTCTTAAGAAGAAGCCAAGGAAAGGATCAAAAAATGCCAAACCCATCACGAAAACAGAGAAGTGCGAAAGTTTCTTCAACTTTTTCAACCCTCCCCAGGTCCCTGAGGATGATGATGATATTGATGATGATGTTGTACGTATCTAATTTATATCTATCTATTGGGTAGTTCTAAAATGGTTGTTACTCTTACTGACCATTGCCTTTAATGCTTGCATTGCATGGATAGGTTGAAGAGCTCCAGAATTTGATGGAACATGATTATGACATTGGGTAAGTCACTAGGGAATACTTGAGTGTTATATCTTATTCCTTTGATCTGAGTGATGAAGTCTCTTGGTCTATCTGTTTGGTCTTCAAGACATTGGATTTTAGTAAATTTGCTATCTGGTTTATTAAGAAAAAGGTTTTTGTTGTTGTCTTATTTTTGTTGTTTTGCACCTTTTTAAATTTTTTGCAGAACTCTTTATACTGCATGGCATTATGGATTCAAGTCATTAAAACTATAATTGCTTTGCCTGCCATTCTTTTGATCTGATAAGCAGTAAAAGATCAGGATGAATAGATATTAACCTAGGAAAATATTGGAGTTTGTGAAATCTGGTGATGATCTATGTCACCACCGAAACACAGTTTATGAAGTATATAGTGTTTCTTTTTACTACTATTTTGTGTTTTAAGATGTATTCATGTTGGTGTGCATGTGCAGGTCTACAATCCGGGATAAAATTATTCCTCATGCTGTGTCATGGTTCACGGGTGAAGCTGTACAGAGTGATTTTGAGGATATGGATGAAGATGAAGATGAAGATGAAGATGAAGATGAAGATGGTGATGGGGATGAAGATGAGGATGAGGATGAGGTTGAAGATGATGACGAAGATGACGATGACGATGACGAGGATGATGAGGAAGAGGAAAGGAAGAGCAAGAGTAAGGTATGGATACAGACTATTTCAGCATATTCTGACTGCTTGTTGATTATTTATCTGTGTTGACTATCTGCTAGACTATTTGGTAACTACTAACTAGTATTCTTACTATATACTATATTTTGATTCAGACTATTTGTTGACTAGCCTGGATATACAATGATTTTGTAATTTTGTTGGTCTAAAACTGCAGAGTGGTAGCAGGGCCCAGCCTGGTAAAGATCAGCCGACAGAGCGCCCTCCTGAATGCAAGCAGCAGTAGTCTTTAGTGTGTAACAGACCTGGATATATTTAGTGTCAGCGGAGTAATTACTGTAGATTCTCAGGGTTATTTGGGTCATAAGCTGCAATTTTAAATTATTATTGTCTGGTCTTTTCTTTTTCTGATTAAATTTTTGGGGTCTGCTTGGCTTTCTTTTGGTTGCTCTGTTAATTCTGATATAAATTTTATCAAGTTTCCTTTTCTCTTTTTTAAAGAATGTGATAAGTTTATTTGTGTCGTCCATATTTGTTGTGTATTATATGAAACTGCCAATCTGCTTACATTGCTCTGCTTATTCTACCAAATTATTTAAATTTTGTGAAATAACCTATATTTGGTAAAAACTCGGAAGATGGTGATCGACGGAAGAATCATGCAATTGGTCGAAATTGATTAGAGTTTGGCCAGAAAAACAATTCATGTAGGCAGCTATATTGAATGGAACTGTTAATTGGGTTACATACATCATGTGTTTGAACAGGAATTATACAACTGGTGAGCCATCATATTCAAATGGCAACAAGTAGTTTCTGCCACTTGTAGATGATTTTACAAGGATGGGTTACGTATTTTTTCCAAGTCAAACGTATTAGAAACTTTTCAGAAGTTTAAGTGAAAATGAGGCTGGATGTCAAATTAAAAAGCTCAAATGTGAAAATGGAACAAAGTACACAACAAGTGAATTTAAATTTTTTTTTGGCAACAAGATGGAATCCAACGTCAATATATTGTTCCATACACTTTTTGATAAAATGGAGTGAGCCATACACTTTGATAAAATGGAGTGAGCTAGAGGAAGAATAGGACAGTAATGGAGATGGTTAGGTGTTTCTTTTTTCCAAAACATTTTGTGCCGAGGTTATTGATACCAAAGCCTTGAAGAGAAAAACACCTGTTGAGTTTGAGGAATGAAGCTTTCTGTGGAGCATATGAAAAGTTAGGTTGGAAATATCATCATTTTGATGTGAAGTGAACATTCTTGAATGGGTTGCTTAAGAAGGATATTTTTGTTGAACAACCTAAAGGCTTTAAGTTTTGAGAATTCAAGATACAATTTACAAGCTCCAAAAGGCACTCTATGGTAATATTATAAAAATCGGACCGATCATCGACTCGGTTAGGGACTCATGACTAATTCAATGATATAACCGTTCTACTACCGTGATCGAATTGGTTATAGATCCAGTTTCTGGTTGAACTGGTCGGATCGACCGATTAATAACACTACTCTATGGTTTGAAAACACACACTAAGGGCCTAGTATAGCAAAATTAATAAAGGATTGGCAAGTGCACCAATTTGTTAACAAGTAGACAAGTGATAGGTAAAACATTAGTCTCTATAGGGATTACAATTTAATTATCAGTTCACAAGAATTAGTTCTAGTTGAGAGCTCAAAATCATATCTTTAGGAAAAATCAATGACAGTAAAGTGTAACAATTAAAACTAGTAAAATGCAGCAAAATAAAATGAATTGGAGAAATAAAACCTATTAAATTCACAACAATGAATTGCACAATGAGATTAACAATTCTAATAGGCGGTTTAGGTCATTCCTTTGATTTTTCACATTGTGTTTAAGGAAATTCATTTAATTTATGTAACGCCCTAAATTTCTAAATTAGAATTTAGCCCGTTGGAAACCAAATTCTTAACTTAGAATTTATAACGTGACGATTTGGATATCAGCGTGTTCCCAGAATTGTAAATAATCCAACGATAATTCAACAATTTAGCGAACATTTCTAAACGATAAACACACCTATATAGGTTAAATCCAGCATATACATAACACTAAGCTATCCTGTACAACAAGTCACTAATATTTACAAATCATTCTTCAAGTCTACTATGATGCTACTACCACATATACATTCATATACAGGTAGAACATTTCATAAATAAAAGAAAATGAAGAGCAAGTCCCTCCCGAAAGCACTTCATCTCTCGGTCTGAGAGTCTGGAAGAGGTGGTACCTGCTCAACTAAATAATTCACATATCGCGTGGTGAGATAAAAATCTCAGTGAATACAAATCACATGCATGAATGCAGGGAGCAGATATCAATGTCAAACAACTAATCATACATAGTTCATAAACAATAATCAACTAAATTGATATGCAAGTATGATGCACTCACTGTTGTGCCCAACAGGTGTGTTCTTATCTTTTTCTGGAGTTAGAACTGAGCTCAGACTACGGAAAATATCTTTCCCGGGGACGAATCCCACCCAAACTGGACCGAAGTCGTGTTTTAAACACAATTACTTAGTTTTAACTCATAGCGCAAAGGTCGACTTAAATTACTCACGGTCGAAACCGGCTTAAAGTGTTTCAATTAACATAAACATGATAATTCATTAACAATTCATATTATAGTAACAAGTCAAAATTCATACATGTTCATCGTAAGCATTTTCGATAGTTTCGAACCTAATTTGTATCACATAATTCCTATTCTGATTCTAAGTCTCGATTCGTAAGCATCAATCCTTAAATCAGTCACAAGAATACAATTTCTAACAATAATTCCTAATAGAGAATGGGAAAGAAGGGATTAGGGTGCATGTTCATAGAAACTATTGAGAAAGACACAAAGAGAGTGAGTTGTACTCACCTAAACTCAAAATTGAATGAAGGACGGATCTAAAGTGGATCACTTGGTGATTCATTGCTCCAAATTCCTCTTCAAGCTTCGAATCCACTTCCTCTCTCTACACCCAGTCTCTCTCTCTCTAGGTTAAGAAGAAGAAGAAAAAGTGAAGTTGTTTTCTGTCTAAGTTAAGAATTCTGCACCTATAAGTGGATTCTCGCTCAAGCGAGCTATTCTCGCTTGAGCGAGCTATTCTCGCTTGATCGAGCGAGACAGTTGCATGCAACCTTCACATTCTCGCTCAAACAAAACTGTCTCGCTTGAGCGAGAATGACCCAGAGAATACCCCCTTTCTGGACGATTCTCGATTAAGCGAGCTCATTCTTGCTTGAGCGAAAATTGTCCAGAGAGTCTCTCAAAATCCCCTGTTTCTCGCTTAAGCGAAACGCAGTTCGCTTAAGCGAGAATTGCAGAAACTAAAATTCTAAGTTTTGCTGCATCAAGCGAGTTATTCTCGCTTAAGCGAGACTACTAAAATCTAGTTTTTAGCCTAAGTCTTATCTTAAATGTTCCTATACCTCTTATCCAAATCATTAACATACAAATCCTTATATTAATATCATGATTATCTAAAGGTCCTGATTTATGGGATGTTACAATTTAAATCTGAAAAGTTCAATGATGATCCAATTCATTAAATTAGTCAAACCTCAATTCCTTGATAGTCTAGCCATAGATTATAACCCACATGTAACATCCCGCAAATTAGGAGCTTTAATAATTCATTAAGTTACAAACAGAGAATTATGTGTTAGTAATTAAGGAAAGGTAAGTTGAGGAATTAGGGGTTAAAACTTTGTTATAAAACCAAGTTTAGGATTTTGTCTAAGTAAAATTAGTGAGTTTGGGTTGCTGGTAATCGATTACAGAGAGTTTGTAATCGATTACCAGAGAGCTGAGTTTTGGTAATCGATTACCAAGGGATGGTAATCGATTACCCGAGAGCAGAATTTTTGGTAATCGATTATGTAATCGATTGCCTGAGAGCAGAATTCTTAGTAATCGATTACCATAAGTTGTAATCGATTACCAGATTCCCAGAAACGTTTTCTAGTGTAATTTTTACCTCTGGTAATCGATTACAGCATTACTGTAATCGATTACCAGTTGTCCAGTATAAATAGCCGGACATGCAAAATTAGTTATTCAGCATTCCTTTCTTCTTCTTCCTTGCGCCCTAGAGAGAGAGTGAGCTTAGAGAGAGAATGTGATTTCGGAGCTTTGGAGGGAGATTGAAGCTTGAATCACCGATTGAATCACTTCAAGTCCTCATGTTCTCTCTTGATTTCATAAGATTGGTGAGTATAACTCACTTTTATGGTAGAATCTATTGGTCTCAATGCATGCTCCCACCCCTTTCTCTTCCCTTTTCTGATGTTGGTTAGATGATTGATAGAATTGGTAAATACTTGTTGTTTGGATTGATTATTGATAGATTGAGCATATGAGTATAGAATCGAGCGTCGGAACCTTTAGTTTCGAAGTTATCGAAACTATCGAAACTTACGAAACTATCGAAACTATCGAAACCCCTCGATCGTAACTCATATGAGCATTCTATTCGGTTATAACCATTTGTTTGGTACTATTTATGGATTGAAATGGATAATTCGATGTTGGGATTGGAAATTGAAATGTATGTGCGTAGAGTCGAAACTAGCGAGATTTACGAAACTGTCGTTATGCTCAATGTATGAACCCAACTCCTTGATCTCCCTTTCTATTTAGTTATTTGAATGATCTAGTAACGTTTGTTTAAGATTGGGTGATTGGTAGTAAGTTTTGCAATGGAAACCTTAGAATGTCATTCATTGATTCATTGAGATTATGTGCATTTGAGTAATATAAGCCGGTTTCGACCGTGAGTTAATTAAGCCAGCCTTTACGCTGTGAGTTAAAAATCAAGTAAGTAAATAAAACACGGCTTCGGTCCAGTTTGGGTGGGATTCGTCCCCGGGAAAGCCGGTTCCCGTAGTCTGAGCTCAGGTCTAACTCTAGAAAGTGATAAGATCATGCCTGCTAGGCACAACAGTGAGTGCATCATGAGCATCATAAAGTGCATTAGTTATAGAATCATATTAATTAAATTATATGTTCCTTTTTGTGTGTTATTGACTATTGGTAAACATGTTTTATGTACTTAGTTCATGACTATGTCCTATGTGATGTTTGATAAATGTTGTTTGCCATTGATATCTGCTCCCTGCATTCATGCATGTGGTTGTATTCACTGAGATTATTATCTCACCCCACGTTTCGGGGATATCCTTTAGTTGTGCAGGTCCCTCTGGTGAGGTCAAGGCAGTTAAGATAAGGGTGAAGCTAAGTTTTGGCCACAGCTGGGAGATTTTGATTATTAGGAGTAGTCTTGATGTATATATGTATATATATTTGTTTCACTGGCTAATTCTTAATGTATATTGGTTATGTTTGAATTTCTCTATTTTTGCCACGGAGGCCCTATTATGACTTAGTAAATTCATGTTGTTAAACTGGATTTGGTTTTACTGAGTTTCAGGTTTATCTTGAGAATTGGTGAAGTCCAGTTTTAGGGGAGACTCTGTCGGATTTCCGGTATGAGTTCATTGAATCGCACTTTTCCAAGTGTGGATTCTTCCCCAATTTTAAGTAAGCTTTATTCTTATTTAGGAATTTGATGTTTGTATGATAACTGCTTAAGCTAATCGTTGCGAAGTTTAAGCGATTGTTTGACGATATCGGAAATTTAACGAACTAACTTCAATGAATTCAGAGATAGTGTCTCCAACGGGCACTGTTTATGAGTTTAGAAATTAGGGTGTTACACCACACCCCTTACTTGGGTGAATTTTGATTAAAAGTAATATTAAGTCATCAATTTCTATCCCTAGGTAATTAAGTGATTACATTACTTGCTTCAAATCCAAGTCTTAGTGAAATAAGATAAAGGTGGAGGAGGATAGTAAAGTGAAAAAGAGAACCATGGGTTCTCCTATGGGAGATCTCAATAACAATCAAAAGTGTTTAGGAAACTTATTGTAATATTGAAAAGATACATAATGGTACACAAAACAAGTATTTATAAAACTAAACTAGACTAAACCATTTAACTAACCACTAACTAATTGGGTAAACTAAATTTCATAGAATGTAACTAAATTGTATCTCCTAATACCTTCCCACAAATTGGTACTTCCCTCCGTCCCTTATTATAAGACTCTTTCAACCGTTTCACACAGTTTAAGAAAAGTTAGTTAATGTATTGATCTTTTTAAAAAAATAATAGCATTCCAAATACACCCCTATTTAAAAGTCACTATATTTTAGAGACATTGATTGTGACATGGTGGAAGAATCCAAAAGTCACTTTCCAATGGTGTAGTTGGGTATGTAGGTAAAACTTCATTAATTATTCACACTTATCAATATATGGGGAATAAAAAGAGTTGAACATTAATGAAGGGCAAGTATGGAAAAAATTATTGTTTTACCTAAAAATTTGCAAAGGGTCTTATATTAATGGACATCCAATTCTTCTAGAAGGGGTCTTATAAATAGGGACGGAAGGAGTATTTGGTATCAACCAATGCTAGCTTGATACCAAGAAAAGAAATCAACAAAAGGAAAGGAAAAGAACAACAAAATAACTACATCCCTTTTTGGCATTTCATCAAACAATTTCTGTGCATCCACATCCCTTTCTAGCATTGAATCCTTTAGAGGCATTTCATCAAATACAATGAGTGTAGACTAAGAACCTATCACATTGAGGACTAAATCATCATTGGTAAACCCAAAGCAAACTGAACCAAGGCCAACACAAATTGACAGAACCTGAGTGAACATGGAAAAATTGAAGGAATCATCATAGAGGCCTAATAGAGCATATCCTGAGATAAGGGAATTTCGGTGAAATGCAAATTTGTTTCTCTTCATCATTTGATCAAATAGGTTATGGGCCTCTTTCATATATCCATACGAAGTATACAACCTTACAAGCTTGGAGGAGATGCTAATATTTTTGTGTAAAGAGGGTTGTTAGCTTGACCTAGAAAAGATTGGTGCAATCCTTGAGAATGAAAAGGAAGGTGGAGTTGTTGATCTTCACGAAATAGTGGTGCATCTGAATGTATGGTGAGATTGATTGCACAAGATCAGAAATTTGAGCAAACATTTGGAGCGAACAAAACCAGATGAAATCGATTTAGACGAGGCTTTGTATATCAAGGTTGAGGGCGAAAATGATCTAGGAATGAAAGAGATTCCAGAGAGATCCTCAAGGCGGTGGCGATTGAGATAGGAGTAGTCGTCATGTGCCTCCCAGTCGTAGCGGTTATAGAGGAGGAGGTTGTCTGTGTCAGAGAGATCCTCAAGGTAGTGGTGGTTGAGGGCGGAGTAGCCGCCATGTGTGTACCAATCACAAATTTTGCTTCGAAGTAAGTTCAGTGTCTTCATTTTGTGATTCTCTGGCTCCATTCCCATTACCGATAATATAGGATTGGGTATCCCACTATGCTTTCTTGAACTTGACTCAAATTGTTGGTGAGTGGAAGAATTGAAATGAAAGTCATTGTTATTATTGGTGTCTTCAAGAAGAGGAGACACGAGAAATCTTTGACAATGATCTATTGAAATATATACAAGTTGTTGATAGCTTGGAAAGATATTCACAAATCCGAAGCTCCCAAAATTGAAAGGATGATTTCCACTCTAATTTTTTGTGGAGTCTTTGCCAATTTCATGCATCAAGACTAGAACAAAGGGAGAAATAGTTTTCATAGAAGGAAAAGAGTTCTTGGAAGACGTAAAAGATGATAAAGTTTGTGCAAGAACCACAACATTGAACAATGACTTATTGGATGGACGACAAACTTTCTTGAAGCGAATTGAGCTTCTTGGATGGAGTTTTGATACCATCTTAGTGAAATAATATGGAATTAGCAGAGGATAGTAAAGTGAGGAAGAGAACCATGGATTCTCCCATGGGAGATCCCAATAGCAATAGAGTGTTTAGGAAACTTATTGTAATATTGAAAAGATACAAAATGAGTATGCACAATAAGTATTTATAGAACTAAACTAGACTCAAGCCTTTAACTAACTACTAACTAATTGGGTAAACTAAATTTAACAGAATGTAACTAAATTGCATCACCAAATACCAAGCCATCTAGGGGTGTCCAAAGATCCAACATCGAACACAACCCGAACAACTCGATTGGAGGAAAAGCTAATTGGGTGGGTCCATTCCCGCGGGTAGTCGGGGTTAAAAAAAGCGGTTTTAAATAGTTTGTATTGGTTGGGCTCATGTGAGTAAAAAAAAAAATACCCGTCGGCAACCGACCCGTGCAATAAATTAAAAACTAAGGAAGAAAAATCTGAGTTTGGGGCCAGACCCAGTTTAGTATCACCAGGTAGAAAGAGGTCTCTCATACGCTACCTATATATTTATCACTTTCTATAAGCTGTCGTCTCCCCTCCCCTGTTTCATTCCTCTTTCTCACCTCCACCTCTTTCTGTTTTTCTCATTCTCCCCTTAGCGGTTCAACCCTCATTGTTTTGGTGTCTCATAGTGCTTCCTTTTCTCAGTCCCTCGCGCTCCAGATCTGCGATAACATTTTCTTCCTCGGCGAACATGCAGTGACCCGAAGAGTGACGACAAAGGGGTTGAGATGGTGGTGTGACAACAGTGGTTGTCGCGATGGTGAAGTGCATCTTCTCTCTCTCGTCCCATCAGATCCGCAACCTCCCCCCTCGTCCCATCATATCTGCACCCTCCCCCTCCAGATTTGCGCCCTTCCTCTCTCAAAGCTCTCTCCCTCACCAGATCTACGTAGAGCCACGACGGTTGCGCGGCACAAGGTGGTGACCATCATCTCTCCCTTTTATATTTTCTTTGTTTTTGTTTTCCTCTCTTCTTTCTTACTCTAGTATTGTTTCTGTTTGTAATGAAGAATTGAGACATGCAATGAAAGCATATGAGTGATGGGAGAAGAGTGCAATGAGGGTTCGAGGAAGTGCGAAGTGTGAAATTTGTTCTTTTTTTAATTTCAGTGCTAGAGTTGGCAATTCGGGCTACCCAACCCGACATGAAGCGGGTAGCAGGCTTTATTGGGCTGGGCTAAAAAGTCCGGAATTTATCCAGACTTCTAAAATAAATGCATGAGCCCTACATTTTTGTGAATTTTTTGCGGGTACGTAGCCCTTTTTTAGTGGTTTTTTGTGGGCTAGCCGGCCTATTTGCAGGTTTTTGCGGGTAGTGGGCTTTATCGGGCTGGGCTGAAAAGCCTGAGAGTTATTTGGGCTTTTAAAATAAATGCATGAGCCCTACATTTTTGCGGGTTTTACGGGCCTTCCCAGTTGGGCTAGACCATTTTGGAGGTTCTATTCAATATTGCGAAGTAAATCTGTATTCTTTTTTTGTTGTAATAACTAATAAATTTGTATTTTTTTGTTTTTGTAATTTGTAATAAATTTTATTTTTTTCATTTTGTTATGTTTATTTCTATAATTAATTTAGTTATAAAAAATTATTTTTTTAATGTAATCTGTAATAAAAATAAAATAAATACAAATGATGCACTGTTCACCCGAATCTACTCATCCGGTCACACCCAATGAACTGTTCACCTGACACCCGACCTAATTGATTACCCATGCAGACAGAAATGGGCCATTGTATAGATATATTCAATTTGCAGCGGTTGGGATTTATTATACTCAAATTCGCCCGAACCCAACTGCTGGACACCCTAAATCCATCTTCCATTTTCCAATTGAAAAATTACCCTAATATTATTAATAAGGCATTAAGAACATAACCAATCAGTCAACTAAACATGAAAATGATCTGAATTAAATGGAGAGAGATGAAACTACACAATGTTCATATTGCCATTCATCATTCTCTAACTAAAAGAATGAAAATAAAATTGAGTAAAGATATAACAAACACCATAAAAAAAATCCATTGGATCTCAAATCCTAACTTCAATTGAGGATTGGATCTTCAAGGTCAAGAGAAAAAGAGAATCTTACATGTTTCATACTCTAAAAGCAAATAGAAAATCCCAAAAGTTCCTAAAGTTTTATTCTGACAACCATCTATAAACTTTACTAAAGAAACCAACGTAGGGACACGCAAAATTATTTTCTCATGGCTTTCTGAATTTACGCGTTAGGATGCTAGAAATGCAACATTAGGACATTTCATAGCTTCCAAAATGATATATTTCTACTTATGGCGCCGAGATGATCAATTTCTACCATTCAAATCTCACAACTTTTAGAATTACAATTTCCCATCCCTACATCAACAAGAACCTTGGTTCCTTGGATTTGTGCCCAGACAAACATCTACAAAATGAACAAAATAACCACCAAAATCACTTTACTTTCACTAAACTTTAATTAGTATAAAATTCCTAAACTTATAACAATTCATGCTACTGTAAACACACAAAACATCTATTCTAATGTGATTTTAATTTTATCGTAAAATAATTATATAAAAATCCACTCATGTAGTAGATTATCACTTTTGCAAAAAAACTTTGTTAGAATATTAAAATAATATATTTAATATCTTAAGGAATATCTGTTAAGATTAGATTTAATCCTATAATATCTTATAGGATTAGTTTCCATATTTTTAGATAATTATTATGATTTGTTTCCTAATTACTAGTCTACATTGGACAATATAAATAAGCGTCAGTGTATAGTCTTTTGAATCAATTATCTATCATCAATCAATCTATTATTAATTATCTATTATGAATTATTCTTCTTCTCCATTCTTCCTTTATATATCCAAAACTTTATAATTTCAACATGGTATCAGAGCGGTACCATCATCCATGAACTGTCCCGACCCTATTCCGCTACTGGGTTCCAAGTTTGGAACTTTTATTTGTTCGTCTCATTCACTGTATATTCATATCCTTCTTTATTTCCAGCTCCTCCCTCACCGTGTATCTTTCCTGTGTGCTCTATCTTCATCTCCTCCTTGTCGTGCATTTTTCCAACTGTTCTTCTAACTGTTTTCCACCGTCGCTTGCCCTCATTGACTCCGACTGGAGACCCTACCACCAGAATTGCGTTGTCGAGACGATTCCACTTCCATCCACCAGAATCACTTCAATCGGAGTACATACGCGCTCCATGGTCTTCACCGACGTGGTTCGTCCTTAGTCAGCCAGTCCTTATAGCCGTGCGTGGCGGTGCGGTCCTGTAGCCCGGAGGACGCAACCATGTGCCATGTTCTCTCCAGATCTGGTGTTGTTTCATCGTTTATGGGATTCCTACTAACTGGTCCTCCCTGTTTGGCTTGTTTATCTCTCATATGATGGTTATTTTCTCTCTTTTGCTTGCTGTTGTTCCAAACCTATGAGTTTTCAGAACCTATAGATGTATCTTGCGGCTACCTAGAGCAATCTACCTGGCCCTGTGCTTTCCCAGAGCAATTTACCTGGTCCCAAGACTTTCCATTATAATCTACTTGGCCCCACGACTTTCCTAGTGTACTCTACCTGGCCCCATGGCTTTCCCAATGCAATCTATCTAGGGCCCGCGATTTATTATATTCAATTTTGCTAATACAGTATTTGTAACAAGCTTAAAGCTTAGTAAGCTTTAGCTTGAGAGAAAGTGTTCGACTATTAGAATAATATATTTAATATCTTAAGAATATCCGTTAAGATTAGGTTTAATTCTATAATATCTCCTAGGATTAGTTTCCATATTTTTAGATAATATTATGATTTGTTTCCTAATTACTAGTATAATCGGTCAGTATAAATAAGTGCCAGTGTATAGTCTTTTGAATCAATTATCTATCATCAGTCAATCTATTGTCAGTTATCTATTAGAATTATTCTTCTTATCTCTTCTTCCTTTCTATATCTTTTGTATGTAAAATGATCAAGGAATGAAATGAAACTTGTTGTGTCCTTGTATGTTGATGATCTTTTGGTCATAGGAAATAATTCCAATACCCTAAGGCAATTCAAGCATGAAATAGACAATGAATTTGAAATGATTGCTTCGGGGGATTAAATTATTTTCTTGGAATGGAAACCACCAATCAAATTGTGGGGTTTCATTTCATAAAAATAAATACTTTAGAGATATTAAAGAAATTTCTTATGGAGAAAAGTAAACTTGTGGCCACACCTCTAGTTGTAATTGAGAAGTTGTCAATTAATGTTGCTAATGGTAAAACAGATGTTTCTTGCATAAAAGCTTAATTGGGAGTTTATTCTATCTTTTAGCCACCAAACCTGACATAATATTTAATTTTCTATAAGTTTAATTTTTTATACATGTGTATTCTAGTCAACCCCACTATGATGTAGCAAAATGAGTCCTAAGATTTATTAAGGGCACAATTGATAATGGGTTATGCTTTTTGGAAAATGAAAGTGGAAAACTTCAAGGATATGCATATAGTGATTGGGTATGAAGTCTAAATGATTCCAGGAACATTCAGGTTTTCTCATTTGGCAGTGGTGTTTTCTCATGGAATTCGAAGAAACAGGATGTGGTGATCCAATCCCAAACTGAATTAAGTATATTTCAATTGGAATAGCAAAAAATCAAGCTATTTGGCTTAGAAAAATTTTATTTGATGTGGGCCATCTCTAAGATAAAGCTACTATATAGGGTTGATAATAAGTTAGTTATTGCAATTGCAAAGAATCTTGTCCATCATGGTAGAATTAAACACCTAAAAAAGAAAGTATCAAGTAAATCTCTATATTAGTTTTTGACTTATTAGCGTCATGCATTTTATTCCATGAGATTCAAAACGTATTCGTTAATCCCTAACATTTATCTTTTCATTCACTTTAGTCCAAAATGGTTGACGACATTAACTGAGTGTTGATATGTCACATTAATTAAGTGACATTGTGGATTCAAATCAGCCCCTATAATATTAAGAATTATTCACTTTAGTCCTTAAAATGGTCTTGTGTATGGAAAGGCAAGTTCTTAGCAACATTATGGAGAATAGAAAGTCTTGGCTCCTATTATTTGTATCCAACATTGAAATGTTTAGTTCGAAGTTGGTTATTTACCAATATTTCTTGAGCATTAGTTGAAATTGTCCTTGCCAAATCCAATGCTTTAAGTGATATATATGCTCATCTAGAAAACAAAGTTATACAATTTCTATATCTCTCAATAAGCAGCAAATTTAACATTGAAGCAACTCAAAGATGGTAAAACTTAACTCTGGTTCCTTTTCTTCAAGTGCAATTTCTCAAATGTGACAATGATCAATATCTAATCTAGAAATTTAAATGACAATCACATTGAGAATTGCTCTTAGAGAAAAGGAACTAGAGCAAATTTTACCATTTTTAAGTTGTTTCCTTGTTAAATTTGTTGCTTATTGAGAGATACAAAATTATATAAACCTCAGTTTCTAAATATCATATATCACTTAAAGCATTGGATTTGGCAAGAACAAGAGTCGACAAAAAAGCTAGCTTGACCGAATCCACATTTTATAGGATTTGGACACTAAAATTTGAGGCTCGAATTTTTGACAGATTTTTTAGCCCGAAAAAATAAGTCCACAAAAAATACGGATTCGGGTCAGTAGCCGAATGGGCTTTCGCCTTCCACCCGCATATATTAAAAAATAAAAAAAGGCTGAACGTGCACAACGTACATATAGTTTTTATGTCGTAAATGGTTTTTAATATAGTCATCTAAAGTTTATGTTTTCTAATACACAAGTATACATATCTCTTTTAATATAGTTCTTTAAGTCACATATGACAGAAATGAAAAAAAAATTATGTTACATTACTGGTAATCCTTTTCAAGTTTATATTTTCTTAGTATCTGAATTTAATGTCTCTTTTGTTATTTCATGTGTTTTATTAGGTTATGAATCATTTATAATATTTTTATATTATATTGTCATTTGTTTTAGTTTTATAAATGTATTTCTTTATAATTTTTAATGAGCTATATTTTTTAATAAATTAAGTTTTAACCGGCCCGACCCTGCATAAGCCCACTACCCGCATAAGGCTGGGTTCAGGCCTTTATTTTACGGGACTGAATTTTTGCCACGTTTTTTCGCATAAGCCCGTTACTCGCACTGGACCGAGTAGCACGTTTTCCCAACTTTGGTAAGGACGATGTCACCTAGTTCTCATGGAATATTGGTAAATAATAACCAACTTAAAACTAAAATTTTTTACGTACGTTCATATTTAATCATAAAGATAATACAATAAGTGAGGATTTAATTTGTTAAGTGTGGATTATCATTAATAGAAAAGACTTTTTATGAAGGAAAAAAATGGTCATGAACTAATTAAATATAATAGAAATATAAGTTGATACAATTAACAAGAGCAATGACTTTGGTTTATCCATAATGTTACTAAGAACTTGTCTTCCATATACAAGACTAATTTAGGGACTAAAGTGAATGATTCTTAATATGACAAGGACTAATTTGAATCACGATAGTTAACACTATCAACCATTTTGGACTAAAGTGAATGACAAAGATAATATAAATGTCAGGGATTAATGGTATATTTTGAAGTCTCAGTTACTAAAGTGCATGACGCTAATAAAGTCAAAGAAAAATGTGAGATTTACTCTAAGTATCATGCCATCAAAGAAGTCAAAGGAAATTAGCTTGTAACATTGTAGCACAGAAAGTCAAATGAAAACGTAATGACAAAAATTTTGAAAGTGCATGTTTGAAGTGTTCAGATCAAAGCTTGGAGTATTCAAGGAAAAATCTCAAGGAGTGCCAAAGATGGAGATTTTTCTATATACTTTAAGAGATTTAGATATGTTTTTTTTTGCTACTTCGGCTAGTTAGGTTAGGTGAAAAAATGTTAATTCTTATTTTAAGGGAGTCGTAATTGTATGGTTGTACGTGTAAGTATTTTTTTTTTGTAGGTACTGATCTGGCAGTAAGTTTTTTGTCTATTGATTCTGCTTGTAATGTTTACATGTTCAGCTCTTTATAATTAAATGACACCATTCTCCCTTGTATTTGCTCTTATTTTCTCCGAAAAAAAAATCTCTGGTTTCTAATTTATATCAATGCCAGCTTCATAATTTTTCAATTAAGTTTGCTTTTATTTTTGTAATTGATGTCTCTGTTATTGGTAAAATGTGTAGAAAATAAGAATTATTCTTCTAGACAATGTTTAATTGTTCACAAAATGGATTTCTTTATTGTATTTCTTATCAAATCAAATGTAGTACAAAATGAATGACAGAGACTAATGTCGCAATACAACAGTGAAATTTGAGGCACTAATAAAGAACACTAGTCTAGCATTAATTGGTTCATGAATACTCTATCAATTTCCTCCCCTGCTTCGTTTCAGTTGACTTTTGCTTTCTTCATACTCCAAGCACTCAATCTTGTGATCTTGACAGCGGTTGTTCCATTATTGAAGCGTATACCCTTGCCTTATCATTGATTGCTAATGTGGGATAAACTCTGGCTGTGATGCAAGCCCTTCCTTCTCCCCCAAAACTCTCAATACTGAGTGATCAATCTGTGAATGGGATAAACTCAGCATTAGGTGGGCAAATAGCAAAATGATGAAATGGATAGAGGAAAACAAGGCAGCAGCTATGTAGTCATGTGTAGTGTAATGTATAATAATGATAAAGTGACTATTAAATTTTAATGAGTAGTGCATGAATACTTTTCTTATATATATCTCTACTTTTTTTTTATGATAATCACATGTATCCGAACAATTCTGTTTGGAGTTTAGTCACAGTTAAGGTTTTCACCCCTTTTAAGAGTGTGTTTTGTGGGGATTGAACCAGGAGCCATTCCCACAATCTTAGTCTTTCGATTGAATTTGTATATAAGACTGTATTAGTACTTTTTTATATACTATAACATCCATATCATCTAAAAATTCTGGTATTCTAACGCTTATGAGTCTGTTTGGTTACAATTGTCTAAAATTGATTTTAATAAATTTATAAAATTGATGATAGAAAATTAATGGTATACGATTTAAAAAACACGTTGCACATAAGTGGTTTAAAATAAATTATATTTATAGTAAAATTGATTCCCATAGTTAGCAATTTTTGTAAGAAATAAATTGAGTTTTTTTTTTAAGGCTATTGTTCTTGGTTCATAAATTTCAACTTCAACTTACCAAAGTTCTTAGTGACAGCTTCTCATGAAGTGGGTCCACATCCACAAAAGTCCCATAAGTGGTCATATCATTATCTTTTCAAGGAGGACCTGTCAAAATTTACATTGCATATATCAGAGAAGAGTTTGAAAAATCTAAAAGTTTGGTGTGAAGTGTGTGGAAAGGGAAAGAGGAGGAAAAGGGCAAACCTGCTTTGGTCACTACACATGAGGACTAAATTTTTATGTTGGTATCTAAATATTCTGAAAAATACTGCTGTGTATTCTTGCAAGCCTTGAGAAGCAAAAACTAGCAGACCAAATGGTCCCAGCCCCTTTTACGGCTGCACCCTTTCCACTACACAAAATTTGGGGATCTATCCAATGGTCCAATACTTCGGCCCCTCCAAAATCTTTCACTTCAAATGAAACTTCAACATCAGCCTACAAACAAAAAATAATTGATTAATATGGAAAGAATTATACTTATTTTATACAGGGGAGATTTTTCATCTAAGTGCCCTATTAGGCACCTTCCCTTATCCTAGAATTTTATTTCACTAGAAAAAATAAATTTTTCCTTTTAGTCCTTTAGTCACGGGGCCATGTTAATTAATTTTATTTATTATAATCATATTTTACTTTTTGTCACGATGCTTTCGCCTAATCTAGGATGATATTATCAATTACAGAATGAATTTTAATGTAGAGTTGCTGTAGTAGTCAATGACGTGAAATTTTAAATACCCGCAAAGTACTGTACATAAATGTCTTCTTTTGTTAAAACACAAAGTTATAGCATATATTGAGCAACTTTATAATACTACTACATATTCATTACCCTTGTATCCATCCATATTTTAGTTCAAGTAATTTGAACTAATAAAGGACTACTCTTTACAAGGCTTAACAAGTAAAATCTTACCTGTACTGCATTAATACCAGTAACTTGATGCAGTTCACCTCCTTTGACCACTTTGGCTGGCCAGTTGACTGGGTTCACACGTAGGCTTTCAACTTCCTCCACCGGCCATTGCACCAACTGTTTTCCTGATTTATGAAGCCAGATAGCCCTTGGAATGTCTG
This sequence comes from Sesbania bispinosa, assembly GCA_026901365.1. Classification (NCBI taxonomy): domain Eukaryota; kingdom Viridiplantae; phylum Streptophyta; class Magnoliopsida; order Fabales; family Fabaceae; genus Sesbania; species Sesbania bispinosa. The sequence goes on along the minus strand of QLOH01000699.1, from coordinate 121,761 downwards.
CAAATACATGTGCATTATTGAAGAAACTTTACCCCACTGTTTTTACTTTTTATAATAAAAAGTTTGGTCAAACTGAATTGTGTGGAGCCTAGCTCTCACAGTCTCCCTTCATAGCTATAAGCTGGCTTATGTAATTATAATATTAAACCAATATATATTTAATAAATTCTTGTCTTGCATTAAAAAAATGAACAAACAAATATAACAAATTAAGGTATTTAGTGTAATAACTTACATGGATTCCAGACCATCCTTTCTTGATGTCATCTGCAACACTTGAGGATTCATTAACCCAACCCATTAAGATCCTTCTGTTCTTTCCATCATCAAAAAAAGTTTTTGAGGCATAATATTTGCCATAATCATATCTCAAGACAAATTTATTATCCTCAAATCCAGTATCAGGAATGAAGATATCCTTGGCAGAGTTATAAGTCCCAATCAAATAGTGATCATGTTTTGTATCATCCAAGCTAACCTTGAGCACATGCCTAACACCATCATCATTCACAGATGTGTCCATGCCAATGGTAAATGGGTCTTATTCAATACAGGGTAGAAATCAGGGCACTCCCACATTCCAGTGCCTTTGGCTGAATGTAGGGGGTGTTTGGCTTGAACCCAATTAACAAAGTTTTTGCTCTTGTACAAAATTGCCATTCCCCTAGTGTCTCTTTTGCTTCCAATTAGCACCCTCCAGTACCCATCTTTGCCTACCCAAGCAGTAGTAGGGTCTCTAAATGAGCTTGAATTTATCTTGTTAGCAATAGTAGGTGCCATTAATGGATTTTTGGGTGACTTAGTCCATTCCCTAAGTAATGGGTCAGACATGTTTTTGGGGATGGCCAAGTTTTGAACTTGGTGATTCATGGGATCAATTCCTGTGTATAAAATGGCTGGCTTTCCCCAGGAAGCATTGTGGCTGAGCCTGACCAGCAGCCATTGATATCAGAAGGCTGAGAAGGGAAGATGGCAGGATCTAATGGGGTCCAATTCACAAGATCCTTTGATACAGAGTGGGCCCAGACAATATTGCCCCAAACAGCACCTTTAGGATTGTATTGATAAAACATATGGTAAAGTCCTCCATATCTCATGGTCCTGCACAAAAAGACACATATAAGAAAACTTTTCAGCCAATAAGTGTAAAAAAGGACAGAATTTGGATCAATTACTCATTTTCTCGTATTTTGTCCCTACTACAGAGAATTTGGATCTTAGATTTGAGCATTTCAATAATTTTGACTGTACTATGGCCTATGGGTAAATTCTGTAATTGCATAGGTATTGATCAAATTGGTAGTAAGTAAAAATTGGATGAGAAATAGGGAGTGCTTGAAAGAGACTTATAGTAGTCACTAAATGTGGATCCAGTCTCAAGTGTATGTTTGGTTTGACGTTGAGAAGTGTTTAAACTAAATTTTAGACATCTCAACGCAACTATTTGTAGCATTGAAAATGTGAGTTTATTGTGTTCCAACACTAAACCAAACTTATGATAGCATTAGACTAGATCTACATTTGTAACGTGATTTTAAGCAAAACTAAACATGCTATTAAAAGAAATATAAAGCATGAATGTAGTCCCACACAAAGAATTGAACTAACCATTAGGGTCTTCAAGATGTCCATTTTAGCATAACATGTCAAGTGACAAAGACAAAGAAAGTAGAAAATGGTTAGAGACAAAAAATATTTCTCACAGAAAATTGAAGTAAAAAAAGAAGGGTAAGAAACAAATTTAAGACTAGTTTGTAGGAGATATAATATACCATTGATCCAATTCTTGAGAGGTTGAAAGTGATAAGCAGTTCTATAAGGTTGATTGGAGGAATCAGAAGATAAACTCTGAAGATTTCTATAAACATGGTGGGTAGCATCAATGGGAAGAACACCATTGCCATAAATGAGAGAGAGGAGAGCCAACAAAATTATTGGAGAGATGGCCATTGTGATGGTGGCTTTTAAGGGAATGAGGTGAGGTGTGGGAAGCTTGTGCATGCTATGCATCTATTTATAGATTCGGATCGTCTACAACTTAATTGGTTAAAATGTCTTCAATCTTGACTTTTATTTTTAATAAAAAAAACTAAAATATTGTAAATCATTGGGTTTACAATTGCATGTCATGAAGGTTTATATGAACTGCAGACTGTCCCAGTTCCTATTAATGGCTAAAGTTCAAATTTGCAAATGGGAAAGGACAGAAGTCACACACGGCAAGATATGGTTTGTAAATTAATAATTTTTTAGAAAGAAAATTCAAAGATCATGCACGTGAGTGAAGCATCCAGGAAAATAAGCACTCATAGCTCTTATGTCAAATTAATGTCAAAATGTCACCAAAGAAAAAAAAAAATGTCAAAAGTCAACTTTTGAAGAGTATTATGATTATCTGCCTATCGATCTTTTGCTTCAGAGAGTCAATAAAATACAATAATACTATTACTATTATTTTTCTTTCATCCTGATTTCCGTGGTGGTTTGCAACTTGCTCACGTTTATTTGAATATTTTGTAATTTCACTTTATATAAAATTTGACCAGTATGCTATATAATAGTATCACAAATCATGTAAATTGAACAAGGAGTGTTTTCCAGTTTTCTAACTTGTGACAGCGGTTTTAGCATTAAATACTATATATTGCAATAAATCATGTCATATGTGTACGGCTAAATGCAAATTCGCGTTCATTCCTAATAAAGATATAAAATTCATACAATAAAAAACATAAAATAAAACATATAATATATTTTTTTATTATTTCTTTCATCACATTATTTATTACTCTCTCTATTTTGTAGATATTGTAAAACTAACATTACTCTTCCTAATATACGGGCGCCATGGTTTCGTTATATTTGACTTTAGAGCAACAAGTGTCATTGATGTCGTGTGCGGTTGCTGACCATAAAACACACAGGATATGAGTGCTTTGGACTTTATCCAGAAAACGTGGCTATATATTAGCAACATGTTAGATGAGCGTTAAAAAATCATATTTGAATATATACAACTATTTCACTTCAAACTCAATTTTACAAATATCTACCCATACATCAACCATCGTATGAATAAAGGGGTGTGATGAACAAATGAACTAGTTTTTTTTTTTTCAACAACCACCGCAGCATTGCCTAATTAATTACTACTTTTTAGACATTTTTAAAACTACGGTGAATTCAACTAGTGTCCAACTCAGAGTATATCTGTGCTTATCCACAATATAACATATCCGTGTGGATGTGCAGATTTTGTGTGTAAACTTCTTTAGACCATAACTTTAGTCCTGCCATCAGGTCAATCGATTATATCCGTTAGGGGATAAAGTTTTAGATTAATTTTCTCGTGAGTGTTAAAGCCGAAGCAAAAGTTTTCGTGAGTGAAACTTCAAATTTACTTATACTGAAACGAGTTTTATTGATTTGGTCCAACATTTTTAGATTTGTTATTACTTGAAAGTGTTAGCTCGGTGTTAGCTCTTTACTTTTTTGGGATTAAGATATAATTGGATCGTTTTTTCCCCTTTTAAATGACATTATGGCATCGGAAAGGTTGGTCGACACCCAAAAATGAGGTGAGGGGTGTAAGAAATAAGATAAAACAAAAAAAGTTTAAATTAATATTTTTGTCACTAAACTTACACCTAAGTTTGGGTTTGATCTCTAATCTTTTTTCATTGTTTTGGTTCCTAATGTTCTCAAATTATTAAAATTAGTCCTTACCGTCACCCCTATATTTAACAGAGTTGACGACATGGACTAATTTCAATGATTTGAAAACGTTAGGGACCAAAAACAACGAAAAATAAAGATTAGGGACCAAACTCATATTTGAGTTTGGTCTCTAAACTTTCACTCGAATTTGATTTTGGTCCCTTATATATATTTTTCGTTGTTTTTGGTCCCTAACGTTTTCAAATCATTGAAATTAGTCCTGCCATATCACCCCTATATTTAACAGAGTTAACAGCAAGAACTAATTTTAATGATTTAAAAACGTTAAGGACCAAAAGCAACAAAAAAAAAAAATTAGGACCAAAACCAAATTCGGGTGAAAGTTTAGGTACCAAAAACATATTTAAAAAAAAAATGTAAGAGATTTTATCTAGAATTGGTAATTAAACCCGAAACTGTGAGTATTGATCCGTTTTCGTCTCAATTTTGATGGGGAAAACCAATTTGACCAGGTTTAAGGAAAATTCGACCTCGACCCTGCTTTTAACGGGAACGGAGAGCGGGTTTGAGGTGCAAGAACCCGTCTCGCTCCCGAACCCAAACTCACTCTGATATAATAATTAAATAATTTTAATTATAGTAATAGTTAAATAATAAATACAAACTTATATATTTTTCTTAAAATATATAGTTATTAAGTTTCTTATTTTTTAGGATTCCCAATATCTATATTTACATATTATTTGAATTAAAATATATTAGATATATATGACTTATTTAAAACATGTATTTGACTTATTAAAAATAAATAATAAATAAATAGAAAATGTGAGATCCCCGTGGGTTTTTCCCGAACCTGACAGGGACCGGCAGGATGAGGTTTAGTTTCATAATTTCATAGTCGCTCTCTTTAAACTTGAACCTGCCCCCAACTTTTACGGGTGTGGGATGAGGAGAGCAAAAGTTGACCGTGACTTGCCCCATTGTCATGCCTAGTTTTATCTATTAATTTGGTATGATGTGTTGATTAATAATTTATGAATGTATCATTTGTATCACATTTGATATTATAACTTTCTAATGTTATTTATATATGAAAAAATTTTATATTAAAAAATTAAAAATTTATAATTGATTAAATTTAAGCGATAGTCAAATAAAAATGTATTAAAAAATGAGATACTTGATATAAAAAAAAATCATATGAGGTATTGAAAATAAAAGTATATTGAGAGAATTCCTTCATTTAAAAATACTGAAGGCAATGAAGGCATAGAATTGGTGAATAATATAAATGTATAAGTTTAGTTATTTGTAAATCATTCGATTTTTGTAAACCTATTGATCTAACTAACCTTATTAGATAATTTTTAACCCGACTCCATACCACTACCTTAAAAATGAAAACCCATTTTCTATCCTATTTAAACGTGAACCTAACTACAACAAGCTCAAAATCTTGGATGTCTTTGTTTTCCTTGGCTTACCCCTTACACTCTAAACAAACTTGAAATCAGATCTCAACCTTGCGTTTTTGTTTTGGTTACAATAATACCCAAAGTGCATTTCTTTGTTACAATCTCAAAACTCACAAATTAATTGTATCAATTACCATGTCCAGTTTGTTGAAATTGTTTTTCCTTGTTACCGAATATCCTTTTACAGAGTCTTTGGTACATACTTGTGTTCTCAAGCCATTGAACACCATCAATGGAAAGATACTATGTCTGAAGAGATCAATGCAGTTGATGCATAATAGAACTTGGGATCTTGTCCCAAATCAGCCACACTATAATGTCATTGGAAATAAATGGGTCTTTCGCCTAAAGCGTAATCTAGACGGTTCAACTCGCTGATCAAGCCACAAACCATAAAACTGGTTTCGTGTATTGCTTTATCTCAAGATCGCCCATGAGAAAAATGGATGTAAACAATTCATTCTTTCATGGGACGATCACTGAAGATGTCTACATGACTCAGCCTAAAGAATTCACTCATCCATGTCTTTTGTCATATGTTTGCAAGCTCAAGAAGGCTTTAATTTGTATGGCCTGTGCAGTGTCTAAAGTCTTAGATGCATAATAAATTACATGAAGCAGTTTACCAACACTCTAAGCTACGAAAGTTCCTAATATGTAGTTGGATGCATCACATATCAACTCGAAAGGGAGTGTCCAATCTGGTGGCTGAATGACAAGTGTAGTGGTCAAGGCCCTTTTGAAGCAATCAATGGCTTTCCTGCATCCCTCATCAAAAGCAAAATTTGCATCCTTTGCAATAAGTTAGATAGTGGAAGGGTAATGATCCTGTTGAAATCTCTTATGAATCTCTTGTAGAAACCTGCATGTCCAAGAAAAGATCTAACTTCTCGCATGCAAGAAGGATAAGGTAACTCTGAAATCACATCAATCTTAGCAGGATCTACCTCTATGCATTCCCTAGAAAATGATATGCTCTAAGACTATACCCTAGTATACCAAAAAATGACACTTCTCATAATTAAGAACAAGGTTAGTTTCAATGCACCTACTCAAAACTCTATCTAAATTGTCCAAATGCATAAAAGGAGGAGCCATATACGGGAAAATCATCCATAAAAACCTCTACGGAATGATCTAATAAATCAAAAAAAATACTCATCATACATCTTTGACAGAAACATTTATGCCCATGTTTATCTTCTCATTTCCCCGTCAGCCTCCTCTTGTGAGTGCACAAATCCTTCAGAAACTTGGTATATCTTGGAATTGCTTGATGACATCAAGGAGAGGTATATTACCTCAACTCTGCTAAATGTCTCCAAGATCTTCTTATCTACCTCTTACATTTTCTTATTTTGCACAACTATCTGTGGGAATGGTAGAGGAATGGAAGGTTGTTGCTCACTGGTGGAAGGAGAATCTGAGGGAAATTTTCTTTTGTTGCTGGTGTCTAGTTTTTTTGGTATAAAACTTGTTCTTTGTCCTACAACATCAACATCCTCATTATCTACAGTTTTTTACTTGGCAGGTGGCAACAACGTTTTGCCAGACCTCAAGGTGATTGCACTGACATTCTTAGGATTGATCATTGTTTGTGCATGCAGCTTGTTAGAACCTTGGGACTGCATCTGGTTCAAAAATGGTAGCCAACTGCCCAATCTGATTTTCCAAATTATGAATTGTAGCTTCTATTATTTGTTGGAAAATCATATTATTTTGAGCCATTTATCTCACCAACTCCTCCAATGTTGGTTCATTCTTGGCAAACACAACAATAGGTGTTGATTCTAACCGTTGCACTGTGGAGGTTGGTAAGGTCTGCTTGGTCCACAATTTTCGTGGTAAGGTGCAAGTTGTTGTTGTAGAAGAATTACCCTACCCCCATCTCAAATTCAGATGGGTCCTCCAACTAGGGTTGTATCTGTTGGATGACAGATCATAACTATATTGTAGTTGAGGTCTATTATATATGTTGGGAGCATAGGCTTGTGGAACTTTGTCACTCTTAATTTTTTGCATGGTGAGGAGACAATATGTAGGATGCTCAGGTGAAGCGAAGATGCTACAAAGTCTTGTTGATACCAGTGTAGGCTTCTGACTGATAGCAAGTTGCTTGACCAACGAAGAAGATCATCGATTTTATTTCCAACTTCATATGATCTGCAAAATCCAAACTCCCTGCCTCATGTACACCTCTAGTCACCATTGTATTGCTTCTTGTATTATATTGTTGGGTATTGTATGTCATATTCTCTATCAAATTATCGACATGAGAATCTTGTTTACCAGTGCACCTCCACTAGTTGTATCTACCATTTGCCTACCAATTAATGTCAACCCCTCACAAAAATACTGGATAAGCAATTGGTCACTTAACTTATGGTGATGGAAGGATGCACACAACCTCTTAAATCTCTCCAATACTAACATAAACTCTCTCTAGCCCTCTGCTTGATGCCATAAATCTCATTTCTGATGGAAATAGCCATGGAGGCAGGGAGGAACTTCTCCAGAATTAGCCTCTTCAAATTATCCCAACTTGTTATGGAACCAAGAGGAAGGTAATATAGCCAATCCTTATCATTAGCAGTGTCTTGCAAAGAGAAAGAAATGCTTTCAATTTGATGTGATCCTCTGGTACTTGATGAGCATAATTTTACATACACTTTGCATATATAATCTTAGCCTTATTGGAATGTATTCATGATTAAATCCACTATTTTAATTGAAATTTACCTAATGGGCTTAATTGAGTTTTAATTGTAATTGTTGTTTAATTTCCGATTTTAAGCCTATTGACCTACCTATCTTGTTTTGATAATATCTGGAGCAATAGGTGGACGATTAGGGTGATTCTAGTTGCGTTGGAAAGCTAAGGTCCCGGGCTTTAATTTGATATGCTATATGATGGTATTTCCATGAGGGAATTAGGATCCATTTAATTTTGAAGTTGGGATACGGAAACTGACACGGGAACAACATTATTTTAAGACTTGTATTAGTGTATTGGACCTAATACTTGTTAATCAAGGCCCAACTATTATTTAGATATGATTAATCATGTGGTTAGGAGTAGATCTATAAATAGGGGCAGTTTGTAACATCCCAAATTTTATAAATACTATTATTTTATGAATAATGTTATTTAATAAAATAAGAATGAGTGGGTTGAGGGTGGGCCAACCCAGTTAAGTATTTAAGTAAGGAGGGGTTACCAATTCACCCTAATCCTTATTTTTCAAAATGTCAGAGAGCGAAACCATAAGGAGGGGAGAAACGAATCCACAAGGAGAAGGTGCTGCAGAGTAGATCAGTAAGAGGGAGCCACCATTCGCTTTTGGGATTGTCATCTCTAAGGTACGGGGGAAAAGTGCTACTATGTGGGAGTGCTTGGGTAGTGAGGGCACCATAAGACCCTCTAAGACTTTTAAATTCGAATTTCTTATGTGCTTCATGTGTTGTATGATGAAAATTTGTTTGCTTTGATGTTTAAACGTGTTAATCTTGATGAATCTTGATGAATTGATTGATGGTAGCGAGAATAGCGAAAAAGGATAAGTAAGGGTATAGTGATGAGGAATCATGATGGATTAGATGTGTTAATTTGTAGTAAAGATTGATGTTTCATTGAATTTGTTTGGTAAAAACGTGTTTGGATTGAAGTATTAACAATGAGGATTGATTAGGGGTTGAAGAAGGGGTTTAAAAGAGGTAAAAAATCGTAAGAACTGTCGTCTCGCGTCGCTGGTAATCGATTACAGCAGTCTGTAATCGATTATAGGGTTTTCTGGGCAGCGTTAGGTGAGTTTGGGTTGCTGGTAATCGATTACAAGGGGCATGTAATCGATTACCAGAGAGTTGAGTTGCTGGTAATCGATTACAGCTGTGTGGTAATCGATTACCAGGCTTTGACAACTTTCTCACCTGGAAAAGAATGTGTCTGTTAAGGGTGCAAATGAGCTCGAATACTATCATATTGTCAAACTGAAGCCCTGGATCTTAACATTCTAACAGAAGTGGAATTATCTTAATTGGACATCTAGAACTCTAGATATTTCCAAATTAGTCACCAAGGTCATTAAGCTTAAAACTTGAAGACTCCAAAATTGAGTAACGATCTCTGGTAATCGATTACAGTTGTGTGGTAATCGATTACCAGGCCAAAAATGAGTACGAGAGTGTTGTTTAAGTGGTGTTGTGATCCTTTTAATTATTTGTTGATAATTATGTGAATTATTTGTGGAATTGATAGATTAATTGGATGTATAAAGTGTATAGATTGTGGCATGAGTATGGTGGCGTAAGTATCTTATATGATGTCCTATGTTATAATAATTGTTATGTGATGTGGTGTGATTATAATAAAAGAGATTGTATGAGATATATGTATAAATGATGATTGATGTATTGAGCATGAGTATATGAGATGTACTATATGAAATGACGTTGATGTAATGAACATGAGCATATGATGTATGAGATATATGAGTAGCCGAACGTGGCTTAAATACCCTAGCCCAAGAGAGGGGCATCGAGTAGGGTTCGATGACCATGATGGGGACATTCTATGCACGGACCCATCAAGGGGGTGCAACCTATCGACCAAGAGAGGGAATTAACGGTAGGGCCATCATTGCGGGGCAGATGTCTCTGCACGAGCCCAAGAGAAGGCTGTTTAACTGTGCAACCTATCGGCCAAGAGAGGGCATTTAACGGTAGTGCCATCATTGGTAACAACTAGGGAGATTGATGAGGTGCGCCCATTGTGCGGAGTTCCAAGTCATGATCCCTAGGAAGAGTTTTTGTGCATGAGCATATAGTGAGTTTACATGGCATTTTATGATGTTAAAATGTGAATTTATGTTATGAGTATTATGTGTTGAGTATGGAGAGTGTGTTCTTGATGATTGTGTAGAGTGTGGAATTATATATTTTGATGAGATAATATGTTGAATAATAAGAGTGTGAGTTGATATGAATGATGATGATTATGTGGTGAACTTGATGATGATGATTATGTGTTGGGTGGGGATAGGGTAGCCTCCTGCATTGCATGTATGAGTTGGTGTTCTTTTCCTCACCGTACTCTCTGTGGTTATTTTATAGGTGATGAAGATGACACTCAACGTGCCGAGTATTGAAATGGCGGGGGTCTCACTCTGATACTTGTGACATTCAGGGCTTAGTATTAGGAGTTTACTATTATTCATGTTATTGAGTAGAGATTGAGGAAAACTGTTTTAAGTGCCTTACATGGCCAAGTGAGATTTTTAAGATGTTGATATTTTGATGTTTTGGCTTTTGAAAACCGTTGACTTTACTTTCTATTTAAATCGAGTTGTCTTTGGATTAAATGGCATTTTAAAGTGAGAGATGTGAACCTTTTTACTCGATGTGGTCCGTAACTTTTCCTTAATATTTTGATTTATTGATTGTATTAGAGATTGGGGTAGAAGGGTGTCACACAGTTACTCTTTTGGAGGGAACTCTCTCATTTTCTAAAAATTCAGATTTGGAGTCTCTTCATCTTCTCTCATTTTCTTCTCTCTTCTTCTTCTTCTTCTTCTTCTTCTTCTTCTTCTTCCATTTTTCGTTTTTTCCTCTTTAACCTCTATTGAAGGCCAGGCTTTGAAGGTTGATTTTCAAGTGTTCTTAGCATTGGATCTTGAGGTTTCATCTATGTAATTTCGTTTTTCAATTTTCTGCACATTTCTCTCTTCTCCTAATCTCTAGAATTCCGAGATTTTGAATCTTGAATTGGAATGCATGCTTTATGATTCTTTTTCTCCTCTTAATCCTAAATTCGAATTGGTTTAAATATGGTTTTTAGTCCCTCAAAGTTTGACCCGAAATTGGTTTTAGTCCCTAAACTTTAAAATCGTTGGCTTGGGTCCCTCAAGTTCTGAAATTACGCAACTTTAGTCCCTCGCCTTAACACTGTTAACTTTGACGCTGACGTGATAAACAAATTTGTGTGTCATTTGTCCAGTCAGTTTTAATGATCGTGATGTGACAATTGAATTACACCTCAGCTCATCTAGTCAAATTTTATTTAGGGTTTTATTAAATTTAACTTCATATTTTTCATGAACAGGGAATGCCAACAAAATTGACTGGATGAGATATGGTGTAATTCAATTCTCACATCATGGTCATTGAATTTGACTAAACAAGCTGACATAAAAATTTGTTTCTCACGTCAACATCAGAAGTTAACGGTGTTAAGGGGAGGGACTAAAGTTACATGATTTTAGAACATGAGGGACTGGAGTTACATGATTTCAAAACATAAAGGACCCAAACCAACAGTTTTAAAGTTTAGGGACTAAAAACACATTTAACCCATTACTACCTATATAACTACTACTCTTACTGTAAGGTCCAAGAATCCTCCCACTGTGGTTTTAATTATGACAACCTATCATAAGTCACTTAACATAATTCTGATTCTCAAAGGACTAATCATTTCATTTGAGTATGTGTTCAGAAGATGCAGAAAACCTTCTTCAGAAGATGTAAAAGAACTAGAATTGAGTATGACTGTTTCAAAGTTATTGAGAATGACAAATCTGTGAATCAAGACATAAGATATGCTTGATGAAATCAAAAGGAAATCATATGTAACTTAATGAAGTCCTCAGAAGATGAAAACAACATCTTCATAAAGGAATTTATGACAAATCTGTTTTAGAAGGGAGATTCACTTTCAAAGAAGCAAGAGAAGTTCTTCCAAGGTTTCCAAGAATCAAAATAAATAAAGCAAAGAACTGAAGCACTGCACAGGACTTGAAACTCATCTGCAGAAGGAACCTGATGGAATAATTCCTGCAGAAGATGCAGAATCCTTCTTGGATTGTTTAAATCATTTCCATGGTAGCAGCTGAGTTAAAACATTTGAGATATACTTATAATCATCCAATAAACACTCTCAGCATGTTTACAGAAGATGGTGTCACAGAATGAACCGGATTTGCTCTCTGCAGAAGATGGAATCCAGTCAAACTGACAGTTGTACCTACATAAGGCAACAACTGTTTGACAGTGACAACACATGAGAGGAAAGTTGGACATGTTTGGAGCCTTCCCAATGGCTAGTTGCTCATTTTCCCTATAAAAGGAAGTGCTCTCCTCTCATTTGTGCACACCTCCCTCTCCAGAAGATCAAATACTATCAGATTTACATCCTCATCTTCTGGAAACATTTCTCTCTCCTCTAATTCTTAAGAATCTGCTACTGCAAATTGTTGAGGGGGAGCTGGCTCACTATTGTTCTTCTGTTGTGCTTTATATGTATCATTTGTGAGCTTTGTACTTACCCTAGCTTTTCACTTCCATTCTGTAAAGTCACAAGGAGACTAGTGATTAAGAGTGTCTCTTGTGACAGTAAAGGGTAAGTGTTTTTGAGAGGTTTGGAAGCTCAAGTGTGAGCTGAGGTGCTTACAGACTCTACAGAAGGTGCTCTGCAGTTTGCTGTTCAAGCTATATCTTCTGCAGAAGGTGCTGCAGTAGAAAAGGCTTGAGTCTTGTGTTATTTGAGTTGTGATAAGCCTGAAGAGGCTGTAGAAAGAATACTAGTGGTAGTGTGTACCCAAGAAGATTGTAATTTGGTTGTTTGAGTAAGAAATCCTACTTGGTGTAGGGACTGGACGTAGCCTCAGGTTTGAAGAGGTGAACCAGTATAAAAATTTGTGTGCCTCCTTCTCTTCCCTACCCTCCTTATTTATTTCATGTGCATAAAAGGATTTGAAAACTATATATTACCTAAGTAAGTGTTAATAATCAAGATTCCAAAGAAGGAATCCTATCTTCTGCATATTGCATAAATTACTAACAATACATCTTCTGGTGGTTTACCTTTAATACTAAGCCAAGTAAAACTTGAGCAGAACAGTATTAGAAGTTAATTGCAGAAAATTTTAAAATTAATCACAATTCAACCCCCCTTCTTGTGATTAAACCTTTAACTTCACTTACTTTGTCTAACTAAATTATGAAAGGTCCTATCAATATCTAAATCAAATGGGTGGAATTGACAAGGATTAAATCTAGTCATACCAACGTTATTAGACCCCGGTTCCGACCGGTCAGTCGAACCGGTCACATCGAAAACCGGCTATATTCCCGGTCTAAGTTGCTCAATGGATCGGACGTGTCATAAACCGGTGAACCAGAATCAGCCGAGTCATTCTTTTGGTCATGAGAATGGGAAAAAAGAACAGGAGCAGAAGAAAAAAAAGGAGAAAATCGATTCTTATTCATACCAAAGAATCCAAAATCAACCCTGTTCATCAGAAACTGTGAATCGTCACACGCATTTGATTCCTGCATCACCGAATTTAGTTGTGTCAACATCGTTAATCATCGTCAAGCCGCAGACAATTTGTCTCCATCATAGTCGTGTGTAATAGTTTTTGTCACGCAATAGTTAGATGTGGTTGCGCTTTGCTTGGGTTAGAACTTAGAACGGAGAACTTGTAAATGTCACAAACAGACACAAAGAGGGAGGCGGTAGCAAAGAGATATCTTTCCTTAGGTTTGTTGTGTTTAAGAGATGTGACTTGAATGATCTGGTTACAACAAAGCCTATACCTTTCTTCCTCATATATTCATTAGGTAGATTTGCTGACAAAAATGACAAAAATATTTACTCTATGTAGGTGACCTCATGACTTTGTTGGTGTTCCTCTATGCCGTATTGCTTTGAATTCTTAGGGTTTGAGCTTTAGTTTAAATATGTTATTATTTGTCCAAAAAGAAACTAGAAAAAAATACAATGTTAAAAAAATTATATTAGTGGCCCAAAAACATTAATACCATTAATTATGGTAATATATACTGGTTCAACCAGTGACTCTCTGGTTGAAGCAATAACCCATTGAACTAGTAGCTCGTTCAATTCGGTAACCGAGTCGAGTTTATAACATTGAGTCATACACTATATGCGACACACAAACACCAATAAAATAGTAAACAACAAAATGGTGCATATAATGGGCAGACACAACAAATGATCAAATATCAATGGGAATGAAGGCATGAAAAATGTCCTAAAATGATATGAATGAATAACAATAACTTTCAAATTAAAATTTAAAGCCTAACTATATATATTGCCTAAGGAAAAAAATGCAAAAATACACAAATAATACTTTAAAAATAGAAAACTCTACGAAAACAGCCCTTTTAAATTGAGGACCCCAACCGGACTTCATTGGGTTTTAATGGATTAACTGGATTTTTATACTCCAAAAGCATATAAAATTTGTCAAATTTCAACTTTCTTAGTGAAAGTTATGTCTCTTTGAAGTTTGGAGGTTGAAATAGTCTAGTATAGGATGGTAACTGATATCAAGTGCAGTTTAAATGCAATTAAGGGCTTCCTAAAATCATTATTAATTGAAAGAAATGTGAACTCAATTTTTGTCCAAAATTTCAAACTACAACTATGCCTACTAGATCACACAAAATAAAGAAAATCAAGCTTAAATAGGGCAACAACAGCAACTATGGAAAACACTATGCAAAACACTTGAGATATTAATATTATCCTGTACCTATAGAACTAAGATGCAATATATAATATGACTCACCAAAAAGAAAAACACATAACAACAATACACTTGGCAGAGCTAAGAACAAAAATCTAAATAGAATCAAGAAACTCTAATAAAAATATAATCAGAATCTAACAAATTCTAAAAGATCTAATGACAAAACAACAAATCATATGCATATTCCTATCCTAAATCTAATCAAAACTAAAATCAATCACATAATTTATTACCTAATCAAATCATATAACAACTACTATTCTATTACTTACTCCCTCCGTTTCTTTTTAAGTATCGTTTTAGAGTCTAAATTTGTTTCTAAATAAGCTTCATTTTCACATACCAAGATAATAGTAAATGCTAATTAATTTTCCAACTTTACCCTCTTCCAAATTTATTAAGTGGTGGAGTATTTATTGCATATTACTAGAAATGGTAGAAAGTTTTAAATGCTTTAATGAGAGAGAGAGAGTATATCTGTAAACAATGGAGCAAAAAAGACACATTTATTGCATTCTTTAATCTATGTGCAAAAACCTTAAATGACACTTAAAAAAATGGAGGGAGTATAATCTAAATAAAATCAATGTCTAATCCAATTCTAAGTTAATTAAATTAAAAAATAAATCAACAAAAATTGACAACTAATCCTAAACACAAATTCAAAATCAATATTAACTAACTAACACCAGTGTCAATGGAACTTAGTTAAGGATTGATGTTCCCCGACAACGGTGCCAAATTTGATCGATGTCATAATTGGTCAATAACAGATTTAGAATTGAATATAGTATACTAGGGGTCAAACTAGGTTGTCTGTCAAGGAACTCAACCAAACAACCAAGTACTGAAACACTCACCAAACACATAGAGGGTTTGTTGAAATTTGGAATTGAAACTAAAAGAACATGAAATTGAGAAGAAATCAGATTCAGAAAGTGGGTTAATCCTCTGGCTTGTCCATAACTGAATTTATCATTGGTATCTAAAGGTAATTCTAATTATTGTATTACTCCTAGTTCAATCTTGATTAACCAATAAGTATGAATTAATTCATGAATTTACCCATTGCATTAAGCATGCAGATATTCATCAGATTAGATTAGTGGCAGAGTGCCCCTAAATTCTAATGTGATTATAAGAATTGAAATTCAACCAAACTCATGCAAGATTAAGCAACTCACATGAAATCCTAATCCCTAAATTAAAGAATTAAGCAAACTATAATTATCAAATAAAACGCAACTAGAAGAGCTTAATACTGCGACCTTTAGCTCAAGATATGACCTGAAAAGCAAGCAAAGGTCATTATGTCGATCAAATTATTCGATTTTATCAAATAAATAAATAAGCCCAATTAAGATTCAGTTTATTAAATCTCAATAAAATCAGTATAATTAAGCTTAAATATTAATCAATTAGGTGATTAATTAGGTTATAAAGTGTGTATAAAAATCAATATTTTAAAAAACCGGACCAGTAATTGAACCGGTGAAGGCATCGGTTCACGGTTCAATGGTTGAACCGTGGTTGAACCGGTTTTAATTAAATATTTTTTAATATTATATAATATTTTAATTAATAAAGTAACACAAAATTATAAGAAATTAAGATATATAAAGTTGTAAATCAGTATAAATAACCTTATTATAAGAGAAAAAATTAATAATGATTAGTAAAATAATAGATATCTATGTGTAATACTTAAATATATGTCTTTATTTATCTTAAAAATATTTGAGATTAAATAAAAAAAATAAAAAAAAATTGAATTTTTTTTTAAAAGGACCAGTTCAACCGGTTTCTGGTACCGGTTTTATACCGGTTCTGTGCTCCTCCCGATTTTTTGGGTTGAACGGACCAGTCACCAGGCCATTCCGGTCGGACCGATCAAATCGGCCGGTCCAGTCCGGTTTTAACAACAATGATAAAAACACGTTGAAGCTTAAATTCATCAACAAATGTAGGGGGTTGTTTGACAAGAACTACTTCATAAAATCATTTAAAAATGCATTTATACATCCGTCTAAAACAACTTGATGTCCAATTGTCCTATATAAGATAAAAGAATTCGATAGCATCTACCCTGAAAACAGAGGAAAAGTTTTAGTGACATTTATGCTTTCTGATTGGTTATATTTGAAATGGGTGGATTTTTATCATTGTTGTTAAAACCGGACCGGACCGGCCGGTTCGAATCGGTCCAACCAGGAACCGGCCAGTTCGATCGGTCCGACCGGGAACCGGCCTGGTGACCGGTCCGTTCAACCCAAAAACCGGAGGAACTAAGAACCGGTGAGAACCGGTCAAGAATCGGTGAAAACCGGTATAAAACTGGTACCAAGAAAACCGGTTGAACCGGTCCTTTAAAAAATTCAAATTTTTATTTTTATTTAATCTAAAATATTTTTAAGATAAATAAAGATATATATTTAAGTATTACACATAGATATCTATTATTTTACTAATCATTATTAATTTTTTCTCTTATAATAAGGTCATTTATACTGATTTACAACTTTTTATATCTTAATTTCTTATAATTTTGTGTTACTTTATTAATTAAAATATTATATAATAATATTAAAAAAAATATTTAATTAAAACCGGTTCAACCATGGTTGAACCATTGAACCGTGAACCGGTGCCTTCACTGCTCCGGTTTTTAAAACATTGGTTTTCATACTTAAGGAACACTGGTAACAAGCCCCTAGATCTCAATATGACATATTGAGTTCCATTCTTATTAAAATCACTTTTTAATAGGAAAGGTTTATACATTTTTATTCAGTCTGAAAAAAAATTATTTTAATTAAAATTTATGTTGATGATAATATTTTTGGGTGCAACTAACCATGCCATTTGCAAGAACTTCTCTAAGATGATTCAATCTTAATATGAAATGAGCATGATGAGTGAAGTCAAGTTTTTTCTTTATCTACAGATCAAACAAGAGAAAGAGGAAATTTATATTTTTCAACAAAAGTATGAAAAAGAATTATTGAATAAATTTAGGATGGCAGGATCAAAATCAATGAGCTCACCTATGTCACCATGTGTAATTCTATCAAAAGACGTAGAAGGTAACCTAGTAGATCAGACGATCTACCGAGATATCATTGGCTCCCTTATTTTCTTAACTACTAGTGACCTAATACAATATTCATTGTGTTTTTATGTGCAAGATTTACATCTTAAGGTTGTTAGAATTTTTTGATATTTGAGCAATACAACTAATCTTAGTTTATTGTATAAGAAAAATGAAAATTTCAAATTAGTTGTTGTACCGTCATAGAAGTATGGACCTATGCCGACCTCCGGGGTCCCACGCCGACCTCCGTATTGGGGCCCTCCTTTCTCGCGCCTCCAACTAGGTGTGTTTAATATTCAGCCAGGACCCGAGTTGGGCCTCACCTAGGTGGCTCATGCCGACCTCAATAAGTTAGGACCTCTAGGGCAACGCTACCTAGGTGAGCCTATTGGGCCACCTAGGGAGAGGCCCATGATTAGCAATTTATAAGGAGGGGACATGTTCTTGACCTAGGTATCTGATAACTTCTCACTCTGGGGACTGGGTTCAATGCCACCTAGGTCATTGAGCTCGGCTCTTCAGGTACTTTTGAGAACAGATTGGCGCCCACCGTGGGGTGACGGTAAACACTCTTCCCGCCAACCACTTGACAAAGCGACGACTAGTATGGCGATGACGAGGAACACCCTCAGTAATGGAACAGGAGGGGAGGGGCAGGAGATGGAGACGCTGTGTTGTTACGCCAGCTAATGGAGGAGAATGCGTGAGTTGAGGAAGACAGAATGATGACCTGCGAGAAATGGTGGCTACCATCAACCAAGATAGGCAAGAGGATGAAGTTGAAAAGGAGAGCAGGGAACCGGAGATGAGAGAGCTACGACAACAAAACCAAACCCTACAGCAGAGAATGACGTGATTGACCACGGGAGATCGGTGTAGGAGGACAATGATGGAGTCAAGGTGGATTTCAACCCTTCTCGGAGGAAATCAGTTAATTAGAGATGGTTATTTGAAGAAATATGTGGCGAGAAGAAATAGGTCGGATACTAATCAGCAAGGCGGTCAAGGAAAAGGACGAGGTTATGCACCTCGTCCCCCAACTCATGATAACCTAGGTGAGCAGGTAGAGGAGGTGCGAGGAACCGTCACCATGATAGCTGGAGGTTTCGTGGGAGGTGGAGATACCAGTTTGGCCAGAAGAAAGTACAGTAGATCGGTAATGCAAGTCACAACAGTGGTTGAAGGGGAGCAGGTTTATCCCTATAACCCTCATTGACCTTTTCTGATGAAGATTTCAAAGGAGTAGCACCTCATGAACATGACCCAATGGACCCAATAGGAGAGCTCAGAGATTATAGGCGACCTCATCCAATGGAAGACTTTAAGGTTATGACTTACATTTTTTAGGATTAGGATGTTATGACTTCGAATATTTGCATGGTTTACATTTTTTAGGATTAGGATGTTATGACTTCGAATATTTGAATAAAACTGGTGCACTCTTCTCTCTTCCGAGGAGGAAGAGTTTTAGTGAGGCACGTATTTGTTAGTTGATGTTAAGTGTGATCAATATTTGTCTTTAGCATGTGTACAAAAGCCTACTGGAGTGGACCGAGGACTGCTCGGCTACTTGAAATATTGAAGCTACAGTCCACCAAGTAGATTGGTGAGGACCGAGCTCTGCTCGGCTACTTGAAAAAGTGAAGCTACATTCCACCAAGTAGATTGGTGAGGACCGAGCTCTGCTCGGCTACATGAAAAAGTGAAGCTACAGTCCACCAAGTAGATTGGTGAGGACCGAGCTCTGCTCGGCTACATGAAAAAGTGAAGCTACAGTCCACCAAGTAGATTGGTGAGGACCGAGCTCTACTCGGCTACATGAAAAGTGAAGCTACATTCCACCAAGTAGATTGGTGAGGACCGAGCTCTGCTCGGCTACTTGAAATATTGAAGCTACATTTCACCAGTAGATTGGTGAGGACCTAGGTGAAATGTAAGATTAAATTTACCTAGGTGACGATTTTTAGCAGATTTTCAACTAGGAGCCGACTTGGGGATTTCAATACAAAGGACCCTTATTCCAAGCTCTTCGCCTTAGGCAACCTAGGCTCGAGCTCGGGGGGCTGTGTACCGTTATGGAGGTTGAATCTACCTAGGTGGCATTCTTAACAGGGAGGTCTCACTTCGAGCTCTTCGCCTAAGCAAGCTTTGGACTCGAGCTCGGGGGGGTGTACTGTTATAGAGGTTGAATCTACCTAGGTGGCATTCTTAACAGGGAGGTCTCACTTCGAGCTCTTCGCCTAAGCAAGCTTTGGACTCGAGCTCAGGGGGCTGTGTACCGTCATAGAAGTATGGACCCATGCCGACCTCCGGGGTCCCACGCCGACCTCCATATTGGGGCCCTCCTTTCTCGCGCCTCCAACTAGGTGTGTTTAATATTCAGTCAGGACCTGAGTTGGGCCTCACCTAGGTGGCTCATGCCGACCACAATAAGTTAGGACCTCTAGGGCAACGCTACCTAGGTGAGCCTATTGGGCCACCTAGGAGAGGCCCATGATTAGCAATTTATAAGGAGGGGACCTGTTCTTGACCTAGGTATCTGATAACTTCTCACTCTGGGGACTGGTTCAACGCCACCTAGGTCATTGAGCTCGGCTCTTCAGGGACTTTTGAGAACAGTTGTATATTTTGATGTTGATAAGGTTCTAATTTTATGCCTCTATGATTTAAGAAAACATTATCATATACAACATGAAATATGTCAGGCTTTGGCTTGTATGTTCCTAAGGGAAAAGAGGAAACTCAATATGATGTGAAGACAGTATGTAATAAGATAGGAGGGTCATGGGGAGAGCGACCCTATATAGCTGACCTGCAAAGGGGACACCTCGTGCTTAACTAAGCTCTAGTCTGCTAATATAGAAAAGTGAAAAGATAGGTATGATGTAAATAATTATGAAATGAGAATATGATTATATGAAATATGCTACACGTCCATCTTATTTATGGTTTTTGTCTACATTGTATGTTATAATTATACTTATTAGGACCTAGGCTCGTTATTTAATTGGTATATATAGACTTGCAAGAGTGATAATAAAAGACTTGTTAGAGCTTGGAGAACCCAGTGCTGACCAAGTTTGTTATAGCTGGGAGTTTCATTTTATGGGTTTGTCTACAATGGACTATGGTTCACGTGGTCCAAAATGTGGAAATATAGTAATTTAAATTTCTAATTAACAAATTAAACACTCATTTTATTAATGACTAATATTAAAATAGTTTCCAGTAGTTGCTTTTATGAAGTATTACTTGAAAACAATAAAAACTCAAATCAATATTACCATGTAATGTAAAATTCTGCCATTCAACTTTAAATTGATATATTCTCAACGAAATTAACATAGGTTGTATTGTAAATCCACATTTTCCATTAGATTAAACTCAAATAGTTAGATAAAGACTATTTAATAAAAAATAAAATTATTCATTCAACTTTTATAAGAAAAAATATGTAAGTTGGACTAGGTGAACCAAATTTTGTTTGGTCCATCCTAGAATAGTCCTTCATTTTATTGCTTTTCAATTTTATGTTTGATATTAGTCTCTAGTTTATGGTTGTGATTTTAAAAATATGTTTATAGTTATGTATCCAAACGTTTATATTCCATTTTATTGAATTAGGATCCTATGTAATTTGGAGTATCACATATGCCTTTACATTTTAAAGTTTGATGTAACTCCTTATTTTGAGAATTTTACTGATATTTAAAATGACACATGTTTAATTTAATACTGAAGTGAAATATCTCAAAATAAGCAATTTATTTAGTATTGAAATCAGGACATTACAAAGGGAAAGGAAATTGTAGATGTTACAAGGAACTCAACACTTTATTGTATGGATATGCAAAGTTGTACAAAAAAAACTGCACCCAAACCGTTGCCTAAGCCCAGGATTGTTTAAGCTACCTTAAGCTAAGTGATCCTGCCAAGGGCTAGTTTTTCCTGTATCACTTGATGAAGAAGAAGAAAGTGAATCTCCTATATCTCATCCTACATGATCTATCATGATAATTAAATTCACTGTTTTCTTTTCACTGATGAGTTAAAGTAAAAAAAAAAGATTGAAATGGAAGCATTTGTTCATCCATCACCATCTAACTGTCTGGTTGATCACGAATGGAAGAAGCACCTGAATATAGACGATCTGACAGTTATAGAAAATGGAGGCATTAATCTATTTCAGAAGTAGTTTATAAGTATCCCTCTCTGGTCTATCTAAATAAGAATATATGAACACACCCACAACTGTCATAGGTTATGCAAAATTTTAAGTGGAGATCCTCTTTGGAAGTTGTACTTCAATAATGAGACTGAATTCCTTTCACTCAAAAAGGTAATTGTGTTCCTTTCACTCAAGAAGCTCTTATGCTGCCAAATTTTCTAAGGAAAATCAAACTCTGATAATTTTCATTTGATTTGTACAAACTTTCATATCCTGAGTTCTACTCAGTTATCTTGTACAAACTTGTTTTTAAGCTAGAATTGTATTGTAGTTCCTAAGCTTAAACCTTTTCTCTTTAAACACTGGGTTTGTGTTAGAGCCTGAAGAGGCTTGATTGTAAAAGAATACTTGGGTTTGAGCCTGGAGAGGCTTGTCTGTAAAACAATACTTGGGTTTAGAGCCTGAAGAGGCTTGACTGTAAAAGAATACTTGTAATTTGTTAAGATTAGTGGAGAAATCCAGCTGCTAGTTGGCACTGGGACTGGACGTAGCTCACTAAGGCTGTGAGTGAACCAAGATAAATTTCTGGCCGAGTATTTCTATGTTGAGTCTCAAAAAAGATTATTAAATAATTAATAATGAATGAGTCTCACCTTCAAAGTTTTAATGAAAAACAAATTTGGTTAAGTGAGATTATGCAAATATGCCTATGCTTTTAATGTGTATTCTGATTTCAGTAAGTTGACGTTCTCAAGTCATGAAGCATTCTAACATGGCATACTGTCTGAAGAAGTGAAGCCATCTGAAGTGGTCTACTATCTGAAGAAGTAATTCTTCTGAAGAGTCAAGCTATCTGAATCCAGAAGCCTTCTGAAGCCAGAAGCTGTCTGAAGTCATCTGACATGGCAAGGTGTCTGAAGTCAGAAGTTATCTGAAGAGTGAAGCCCTCTGAAGATTTCTGATGTAGACTCAAGTCTTATTCAACGCCTTCTGCAACACGCCTTCAGTATACTATATAAGACATACAAAACAAAGACTTTTCAGAATGTTTGAAAAACATACACAAGAAAGCAAAGTCATGCTACACAGTATTTGCAGAGTGTCAGATCATAGTCAGAGCAGTACTGAACCTTGTACTGTGTCAGAAGCTATCAGATGTCTCAAAACTGGATTAACAACATTATCTCTAAACGGTTGTTTCAAACGGACTTGTCACCTACTGCTATAAATAGCTTCATGAAGACTCATGCAATAGAGGGAACTATCAAGAACGAAAGAGCCCATACGCTGCCAAAGTTTTACCCTGTAAAACACTTTGATAATTTTCATTGTAATCTTGTGCAAAACTTTCATATCCCGAGTTATACTCAGTTACTTGTTCAATTCTCAGTTTAAGCTCTGAACTGGTTATAGTTCTTTAGCTTAAACATCTTTTATTTGTAAACACTTGGGTGTTGAGCCTGGAGAGGCTTGGTTGTTAAACAATACTTGGGTTGTTGAGCCTGAAGAGGCTTGTTGGTAAGCAATACTTGGTTGTTGTAGAGCATGAAGAGGCTTGACAGAAAAGAATACTTGTAATCTCTTGAGATTAGTGGAAAATTCAACTGTAAGGTTTGGCACTGGGACTGGATGTAGCTCACAGTGGTAGTGAGTGAAACAGGATAAATACTTGGCTAAGTTCTCTCATCCCTTAACTCTTTCAATTACATTTTAAGCTAACGAGAAGGGAAATGAATTTGTTGATGTAAAATTTGAACTTTAAAAACAACTTTCTGAAAACTAATTTTTGAGTTGTCTGAAACGACTTCAAACAATTGCTAAACTTTAGATAACACCTAAGTTATCTGAAATTTTTCAGAAAACACAATTTTCAGAAAAGGTTTCCTAAAAACACTAAATGTAACATCCCACTAATTAAGACTAATAACAAATTGGAGGTTGTAGAGTAATGGTTTTAAGGGTAATAATACGAAAAGAGGTAAGGAATTGGTAAGGGAAGGGATTAAGAGTCTAAAACAAGAAAAATCAAGTTTCAGTGTTCTCGTTCAGGCGATAATAGGCTCGCTTGAGTGAATTATGCAGCAAAAATGAGAAATTTAGGTTCTGCATATCTCGCCTGGGCGAGAATGATCCCGCCCAAGAGAGAAACAAAGGAGATTTAGGGGCTCTCTGGACGATTTTCGCCCATGCAACAAGGGGCTCGCCCAGGCTAGAATCTTCCAAAGAGGAGTCATTTTCTGGGCTATTGTCGCCCAGGCGAGAAGCTTCTCGCCTGAGCGAGAATGAGAAGGAAGGCTTGACCCCGAGCTTCTCGCTTAAGTGAGGAAATCTCGCTTGAGCGAGAATACACTTACAGCTTTAAAACCATTAATTAGGGCATGCACCTCATTCATTCTTCTTCCCCCAATCAGCATCCTAGAGAGAGAGAGAGATTCTAGTGTGAGAAAGCTACTTTAGAGGCTCCAGGAAGGTTCCTCACCCCTCAAGCTCACCAATCACCTTTGGATTCCTTTTCCCCAACATCTCTTCTCCCTCATTTGCCCTACTCTCAAGGTGAGTGTGATCACACACCCACTCTCATGCTAGGACATGATTCCATAAATGATCCCCCTTCTTACTTCCCATGCTCTGTGGTTGATTGATGGTTATTTGATGAAATGTTATTGATGCTTGGATTGTGATATGCTTGGTAATGCTAGTAACACGTTGCCCTAAGTTTTGTTAGGGTTTTAGGGAATGACTCTTGTGATGATAAAGAATATATTTTAGAATTTTACACTCATGTCTATACTCATGTTCATGTGATTATTAATGATAGTTTATGTTCCTAACCCTAATCATGACAAAGAAGAGGATTTTGGATCTTAAGACCTCATGAAAACACTTTGGGTCTTAAGAGCCCATGTAATGATTTTGGGTCTTTAGACATCATGATAAATATTCAGATTCTGGTCCCTGGACTTCATGACACAAGACTTTATCTTTGGTCCTTGGACTCATGTTAAAAGAAGAAAAATCATGTTTGAATTTATCATGTTTAAGGGTAAGGTCTTATGGCCTTCAAGAACGACGGTTCCTGTTAGTCTGAGCTCAGTCTAGCCTCATGTAAAGTGGAAAGACCCCTTGGGTGTTGGGTAAAACACTTCAGGACTAACATTGCATTTATTGCCTTCATGTATGTATTATATTACAGTTAAGTTTAATTGTGACTGCTGCATATCATTTGCTTGTTTTGCCCACACGTGCATGCTTTATCACGCTCACTGGGATGTTAGTCTCACCCCACTCCGTGGGAATTTACCTTCAGATGTGCAGGGTTCTCGCTAGAATCAAGAAGGACAGTAGGAGCTGATGTGGGCCTAGTGATGGCCTACTCTCATTTGGGATAATTAGATGGTTGTTTTCCTTTGTTTTGCATAGGCATAAATTTGATTATTTTGATAGGATAGAGTTGTACATGTGGGCCCTCAAGGTTTCATCTTATCTTCCAGGACATATGTATAGTTATATCCTATTGTGCCTGTTGACTAGATTCGCATATTGAGCCCTCAGTGGCAATTATGATGTTATTATTACTATTATTATTATGTGTTGTGATTCTTGCTTATGTAAGTGTGGGATTAGCTAAGCACAACTTTTGTGAATGGTATGTCGATACTAAAAATGGGCGAAATAATTTCATGGATTTGGAAGTAATGCTCCCAACAGGCATTATCTATAAATTAAGAAATTAGGACGTTACACAAAAGTTTTATAAAAACATTATTCAACCCCCTTCTAGTGTTTCCCTATGTTTTCCTATAGTTGGTATCAAAGCTCAACCTCGGGTTGAGCACCTGACAGTGTTGAGGAAGAAGATCCTAGATGGAAACCTCTACAAGCAACAGTCACTATATCATAGAAGGAGCCTCTGTGACAAGGCCTCCAGCTTTTAATGGTGTAGATTACCATTACTGGAGATATCGCATGAAACTGTTCATTGAGAGTAGTAACATCGATCTTTTGGATATAGTTACTAATGGTGACTACATTCCCATGCGTGGTTAAGTGCCCATACCAAAAGCTGATTGGACTGGTGAGCAGAAAGCACGTGTTCAGCTAAATGCAAAGGCCAAGCTCTACTTGGTTTGTTCTCTGAATAAACCTGAGTATGAGAAGGTTCATGGATGCAACTCAGCCAAGAAGATCTGGGACACGCTGGCTTCAACTCATGAAGGGACTGAGAATGTTAAGCAGTCTAAGATCAGCATGCTTGTTCATCAGTATGAGATGTTCAAGATGCAAGAATCTGAAACCATTGACCAAATGTATGGTAGGTTTCAGACGATAACTAATGGACTTAAGTCCTTAGGCAGAACCTATGAATCTGGAGATAATAATCAAAAGATTCTAAGGAGCTTGCCAAAGGCTTGGATACCCAAGGTTACTGCCATTCAAGAGGCTAAGAATTTAAACACCTTAAGAATGGAAGAACTTCTGGGATCTCTCAAAGTCCACGAGTTAGAACTTGGTGAAGATGAGTCCAAGAAGAAATCTTTAGCATTGAACACCAAGTCCAAGTAGCTTAGGCATGGAGCCATGAAAGCCATGCAATCTGAAGAAGTTTCAGAAACTTACGAGGATTCTGAAGTAAGCTCTGAGGATGATGAGGATCTTGCCTTGCTGAGTAGGAAGATCAAGAAGATGCTTCAGAACAAGGAAAGGTTTAGAAAACACCAACCCTCCAGGTCCAAAAATGGTAAGTCAGGTAAGGACACCCCTTCCTCTGACAAAATTATTTGCTTTGAATGCAAGCAAGCAGGTCATATGAAAGCAGACTGCCCTAAGCTGAAGAAGTCATTCTTCAAGAAGAAGTTCCTCAAGAAGAAAAAGGGTCTCATGGCAACATGGGAGGATCTAGATGACTCCACTTTAGAGGAAGAAGAGGAATCATCTGAAGAAGCCAATCTGTGTCTGATGGCCAGTCTTCCCTCTTCAAACAATTCTGAATCTGAGGTAATGCCTTGAACTCTTCAAGAGATGTATAATGATTTGCTGGAAAGTTCCAAACAACTGTTCCAAGAATATAAGGATCTCTCTAGAGCATACACATAAATGTGTAATAAGAGTGAGGCTCTTGTGGTAGAGAATCTTAGGCTCAAGGAAAATATTTTGGAATCTGAAGCTAGTAGTTTTAAAGACCTATCTGAAGAAAATAAAAAACTTCAGAGACGGGTTAAAGAACTCACTAGAGATTTAGCCAACTTTGTTAAGGGAACTGAAAACCTCAACAAATTGTTAGGAATTCAGAAAGGTTCCAATAAAAAAAGTGGCTTGGGATTGTCTAAAGATGAATCATCAGACACCTCTACTGTTAGACCTTCCAAAACGCTGTTAAGAAAGGTAAAGGGTGTTCCCACTATGGTAAACCTGGACATCATGTGTCTAGTTGTAAGCACAAGGGGAAGAACAAACCCAAAGCTAACAAGAGAGGACCCAAGAAAATATGGGTACCTAAATCTTTGATTGTTCTTGTTGCAGATGTGTTTAAGAGGACAAAAGAAACACCACAAATGGTACCTGGACAGTGGATTTTCGCGACACATGACGGGCGAAAGGTGTTTGTTCCAAAACCTTAGGCCCAAGGAGGGAGGAGTGGTCACCTTTGGTGGAAACCAGGAAGGGAGGTTCACTAACATTGGGACAGTAGGTATGACTCCTCTATCCCTCATTAAAAATGTTTTCCTGGTTGAAGGACTCCAACACAATCTACTGAGCATTAGTCAATTGTGTGATAGTGGATATGTTGTTTCCTTTACCAAGGAAGGATGTATAGTCAAGGACTCTTCTGATCAAATCCTCTTTACTGCTAATAGGCACAATAATGTGTATAAAATTGATCTAGAGGAACTTGCAAATCAAAATGTGAAGTGTTTTCTTTGTGTAGAAGATGAAAAACAGATTTGGCATCAAAGACTTAGGTATGCCAGTTTGAGATTAATCTCAAAGCTAACAAAACACAACATTGTTAAAGGTTTACCCAAGCTTCCTTTCAAATCTGATATTTTGTGTGAGAATTGTCTGAAGGGAAAACAAACAAGAAGCTCATTTAAGATCAAGAATGTTGTTTCTACCAGCAGACCATTAGAACTCCTTCACATTGATTTGTTTGGTCCCACTAGAACAAAAAGTCTTAGTGGTAAGAAATATGGTTTGGTCATTATTGATGACTATACAAGATTTACATGGGTGATATTCCTCAGAAGCAAGGATGAGACTTTTGAGAATTTCACAATATTTTGTAAAAAGGTGCCGAATGAAAAATGATTCTGCATTTCTGCCATAAGAAGTGACCATGGTGGAGAGTTTGAAAACACAAACTTCAGATTGTTTTGTGAGGAGAATGGGATCTCTCACAATTTCTTTGTGGCAAGAACACCTCGGCAAAATGGGGTTGTTGAAAGAAAGAACAGAAGTTTGCAAGAGATGGGAAGAACCATGCTCATTTCAAGCAATCTACCAAGATCCTTCTAGGCAGAAGTTGTTCACACAGCCTGTTACATTCAAAATAGAATATTGGTAAGATCAATTCTAAAAAAGACTTCATATAAATTGTGGAGAGGAAGGAAGCCCAACATTTCATACTTCCATATCTTTGGATGTGAGTGTTTTATACTTAACACTAAAGATGATCTTGGAAAATTTGATGCTAAGTGAGATAAAGGATTTTTCATTGGATATTCTGAAACATCAAAGGCATACAGAGTATACAACTCTAGAACCTTAGTTGTTGAAGAATCAATTCATGTTAAATTCAATGACAAGAAAGAGACTGATAGGGAACTATAAGATCTTGAAGATGATTTTGCTGGTCTGGAGCTAAACCCATCTTCTAAAAATATGCAAACCAAGGAAGAAGGACCATTTGAATCAGGACCTTCTGAAGTTGGACCTTCTGAAACTGCACCTCTATAGACAGCTCATGTTGAGTCCTAGACAGAGAATGTACTCCCTCATAGAAATGAGTGGAGATACAAATCTCATCACCCCAAGGAGCAAATCATTGGTGATACTTCAGAAGGAGTAAGAACTAGATCAAGACTCAAAGAAGTCAACAATCTTGCACTCTTATCTGAAATAGAACCAAAGAACATTGATGAAGCTCTGCGTGATGAAGGGTGGATCCTAGATATGCAAGAGGAGCTCAATCAATTTGCGAGGAGTGATGTCTAGACTTTAGTTCCTAAACCCCATGGGAAAACTATACTTGGAACCAAATCGGTGTTCAGAAACAAGCTATCTGAAGAAGGCGAGGTTGTTAGAAACAAGGCCAGATTGGTTGCACAAGGCTACAATCGGCAAGAAGGTATTGACTTTACTGAAACCTTTGCTCCTGTAGCTAGGCTTGAAGCCATTAGGATTTTGCTTTCCTATGCAGCCAATAATGGCATCAAGTTATATCAAATGGACGTTAAGAGTTCCTTTCTTAATGGAATCATTGAGGAAGAAGTATTTGTTAGACAACCCCCTGGTTTTGAAGATACTACTTTTCCAGATCATGATTTTAAATTAAAAAAAGGCTCTGTATGTTCTTAAACAAGCTCCAAGGGCTTGGTATGACAGACTGAGCAATTTTCTCATAAAAAATGGTTTTGAAAAAAGAAAAGTAGACACAACTCTTTTCAGAAAAATGTCTAACAAAGACTTCACACTTGTCCAGATATATGTTGATGACATTATATTTGGTTCAACAAATTCTTCACTATGCAAAGAGTTTTCTAAGCTTATGCAGTTTGAGTTTGAAATGAGTATGATGGATGAGTTAAATTTTTTTCTAGGACTTCAGATTAAGCAAGAATATGATTGTATGTGGATCCATTAAGAGAAATATACAAAAGAGATGCTTAAGAAGTTCAATATGAATGACTGTAAGCCTATGTCAACTCCCATGAATCCCTCTGCCATCTTAAGTAAAGATGAAGGAGAAGAATTTGTTGATCAAACAATGTATAGAGGAATGATTAATTCATTATTGTATCTTACTGCAAGCAGACCTGATATTATGTTCAGTGTATGTTTGTGTGCAAGATTTCAATCTGATCCAAGAATTACTCATTAGAAGGCTGTAAAGAGAATTTTCAGATATCTCAATGGTACTACTAATTTTGGTCTATGCTATACGAAGAGTAAGGATTATAGGTTATTAGGGTATTGTGATGCTGACTTTGCTGGAGACATATTAGAAAGGAAATCTACCAGTGGAGGATGTCATTTCTTTGGAAATAACATGATCAGTTGGTCCAAAAAAAGGCAAAACACCATTGCGTTGTCTACAGCAGAAGCAGAATACATTGCAGTAGCAAGCTGTTGTTCACAGCTTCTTTGGGTAAAATATCAATTGGAAGATTTTAATATTGCATTGAATTCTATTCCTGTGATGTGTGATAATACTAGTGCTATTAATTTGTCTAAGAATCCTATCCAATATTCTAGGGCAAAGCATATAGAGATCAAGCATCATTTCATTAGAGACTATGTTCAGAAAGGTGTGCTTTTTATTAAGTTCATTGATACAAAGCATCAATGGGTAGACATATTCACAAAACCCCTAGCTGAAGATAGGTTTAGGTTCATAAAAAATAATCTGAACATCCATGCACTCTCAGAAAAATGATTGCTATTTGAACTGCTTGGTTGTCTGAACCTATGAGCTATCTGAAAAGAATGCATTGTCTGAAACTTGTTGTTATCTGAAACATGCATTGTCTGAACATATCACTTGTTTGAAATGTAATGGTGACGTAGCAATCTAAGACTGTTGATATTTACCTTTTTCAAAACTGCCTCTGCACGTCGCACGTTACCCAATGTCTGCGCAGCCAGAGTAACTGCCATCATTACTATTATGTGTCTATAAATAAACGGCTTGAAGGACAAGGATAGGTTACGCTTTCTAACCTACTCAGAAATTTTTTCTAAGTTTCAAGAACCCTACAGCTCTCACTCTCTTCATCTTCTACCTTCTACCTTCACTCTCTACAACTACAATGGCACCAAAGAAGTCAGTTGGTGGAAACATTGTTATGAGCAAAGTTGTGAGCTTGGAAGACCTGAGAAATGATGGAGTAGACCTATTTGAAGAATTTGATGGAGCTGGATGGACCTCCTTCTTCTCTAACGTGAATTGCAGATGGCACGAGGAAAGTGTCATAGACTTCTGGCAGATTGCAAGAGGAATTCCCAACAAGTAGGGGTGGGAGTCAGATAGGCCTCCTGGTAGGGGCCTACTACCTGCCTGATTAAAGCCTGGCCTGGCCTGGCCTGTTTATTAGAAAGATAGGCCTAGGCTTTTTATAAAGCTTGTTTATATAAACAAGTCAGGCTCAGGTAGGTAAAAAAGCTTGTTTAACCTGTCAGGCAGCCTACATAAATATAATAATATTTAATTAATATAATTATATATTTATATTTATATATTATTTTTTATAAAATTATTTTATTATAGTATATTTTTAATTTTATTTTTTTAAAAGGTATTTTACTAACTAAAACTATCTGAATAACCCTAGATCCCTCTCTTTCTCTCATCACTAGCAGCCGCCTCCACCCTTCAATACTCCATATCCATTTTGCTCCTCCTCCGCGCTCCGCTGCGTCTATCCGCGCTGCGTTCTGCGCCCGTCTGCTTCCGTTCTACTGTCTTCATATTGTTATTCTCCTTCTCCACCATGAAGCTCTTCAGGTCTTTCTTTTGCCTTTCCCTTTACTTCTTATTTCCTCTTTATTTTCTTTTTCTTTTTTTATTTTGCTATAGAAAAACTGAAGCTGAAAGTCTTTCTATGAAAACCGGAGCAGATTTATGATGAAGTTGAACAATGAAATTGTATCAATTGAGATTAAGAATGGTACCATTGTTCATGGTACTATTACAGGTATTCCCTTCTCACTTTTCTTTCTTCCTCTCCACTAATTTTATATATATACTCATTACGTTGTTAAACCTTAGGTACCTTTCGCGTGCAATTATTTATCATTAATTGATACTCTTATTTAGCATTACAACCTTTAGTTAGGATAGATTGTTCCAAATATTTTATTCCGGTGATAGGGAGCCATGAATGTGATGATTCGAATTTGGTTATAGTATAGTGCCTTTTCTTCTTCTTTTTTTTCTTCTTTTTCAAAATCCAATAAACGCTTCTGGAATTTTAAAAAGGCTTTAGCCTTCATTACATGTAGGCTTTTAAATAGGCTCGTAGGCTTAACAGGCCTTTAAATGAACCAGACCTTGGTACTAATTAAAGCCTATCACAAGTAAAAGGCCAGGCTTAGGCTTTAAAATTTTGAAACAGGCCTGGCCTGTTTATATAAAGCCCGGCCTAGCCTACCTGATTCCCACCCCTACCAACAAGGCTGGAAACTACAACTCCATTAGAGCAGCTATAGTGGGGACTTCAGTATTTGTTGATATAGATATTCTCTCAATAATCACTGGAGTCAAGTTTGAAGGAGCTATCTTTTATCCAGAATGGGAGTGCAAGAATGGTGGCCTTAGGATATTTAACAAGATGTACGGAGTAGACAGACCAGACAACATGAACTCTTTAATGATGTTTCCTAAAGCAAGGATTTTGCATGCCATCTTAGGGTGCTCTATAATCCCTAAAATGGGGAGCAAAAACCATGTTTCAGAGTTGGAAAGGTTCTGGCTTATCCATCTCCTACAGAAGAAGAAAGTTGATCTCCCCAGAATCATCTTATTCCACATGCAGAAGAAGGTGAATGATTCTGCTAGCAGCTACCCCCACAATACTCTTATCCAGAAGAAATTGTTGCACTTCAAAGTTCCCATTGAGAGGCTGAACGCCCACAAGGCTCCCACCTATTTCTCCACCACAAACATCAAGCAGATGTGGATTGATGTTGTGCCTCCTCCACCAGAACCTACTGTGAGGAAATCCTTTGCCCTTCCTTAAAGCTGAAACTACTAGGAGAAGTGCTATTGACATCCTGGAGAATGAGCTAAAGGGAGACACCAGGAAGGCTGAGTTTTTTACTTAGAAGACTCCTACAAAGCTCTTGGTAAGAAAGAAGAGAAACAAGATATCTCTGAAAGCTGATGAAGAACAACCTGCTGAGTTGGTTAAGGCATCTGAAGTTGGGCAAGAACAACTCAGAAAGTCTGAACTTGTTCAGACAGTCCACCTTGGACCTTCTTAAAATGTGGGTCAGACTGGAGAGGAACTTTCTACTCAATCTTCTAAGCCTACCTCCATTCCTGAGGGACATGTTGATGAAGTTAAGAAAGGTAGTACTGTTTCTTTAGCAATCACTGTTGAATCTGAAACAGGTTCTTCAGAGAAAGTTATTGAGGCAATGCCTATTGCTGCATGTCCTTCTGATCCTGTTCTAGTTGAAGTTGCTGCTTTGGCTACTGCCTTGGAGAAGGAAGAAGAAGAAAAGGCTAAGGAACAAGAAAAGCAAGATTATGTTATTGTTGTTGCCTCTCAGAAAGCATATCTTGAGGATGAACAATATAATAGAGAGCAAGCCAAGAAGAGGAAGAGATCCGGCCCAAGGCAAAGGAGAGGAAGACGTTTGAAATGGTTATCTGCTGCTCCTGAACCAACACAAAAAGTCACAAGAAGTGCTTCAATATAGCAAGAATAAGCAATCAAATATCAACAGTGTGATGAATTCCAAAGGGAACAGAAGAGAAAGAGAGAAGAAAAAGAAAAGGAAATGTAAGTAGAAGTTGCACCACCACCAAAGAGGATGAAGGTTATTTTTGGAAATGTTACTCCTTCATCTGAAGAGAAATCTGAAGAGAAGAGTTCATCTTTTGAATCTGATCCAGACTCTGAACTTGAACCAAGTCCAAATCCGAAGCAACAGGAGAAGGTGATTTAGAAAGGAGGAAATCTTCCCCAGTCTTTGCGTCTGGCGGCCAAAGCTGGAGTATACACATGGGAACCAACCTTTGATCCTGCACTGAAACCATCAACTTCATCTGAGTTAGAGGCTGCTGCTGAAGTGCCTCACAAGGCTTATACTGTGCCTGTGGAAGAAAGGATGAGGGTTCCTAAATTCCCTAATCTGTTTGAAGAGTTGTTATACTTCAAGGATGATCCCCCTCTTACAACTCACAAAGGATTGCTTCTAAAAATAGTAGACGAAGCAAGAGAAAGAAGAATGAGGACATGGAAGGAGCAAGGCAATGAGGAAGCATTGCTATCTGATCAACTTGAGAAGATCAGAAAGGGTGTGCTACCACCCTCTCACAAATGGAGCCTCATCAATCCATTTTCTGAAGATCAACAGAAGCTCACAAATGAAGAATGGATCACGGTGAGGAAGCTATGTCTGGAAGCTAAGCTGTTTGAAAGGGACATCATGTTCTTTGA
Organism: Sesbania bispinosa; assembly: GCA_026901365.1. Classification (NCBI taxonomy): domain Eukaryota; kingdom Viridiplantae; phylum Streptophyta; class Magnoliopsida; order Fabales; family Fabaceae; genus Sesbania; species Sesbania bispinosa. Next base: position 87,409 of record QLOH01000699.1, on the reverse strand, counting down.
ATGTCTTAAAAGGATTCAAGCCCCCTAGGCCATTATTTGTGCGCTCTTCAACAAACATCTATGTTCAGCCAGATAGAATCATTCCCAGGTATCCTCTTGCTGAAGGACCTAAGGAGAAGCTCAAGGAACCTAAGGTATATCCATCTTATGCCACTCATGTCAAACCCCTAACAGCTGAATAATGGAGGAAGCTACCTGCATATCTGAAAAGGCAAGGAGGAGGACTTGACCACGTGTACAGGGAATGGGTCTGGTCGTCCTACTTGAGCATCAGAGAACAAGTTGGTTCAGCTTCTGGGACTTCAGGACAGGATGAAGACTCCATGACTTACACAGGGCTTTCAGTATTTGAGAAGCATAACTTTTTCAGAGGACAATTTCCTCTATCTGGACCTCTCAATGAAGCCTGGACTCTGAGGGAGTACTTTTATGCTGTTAAGAACCCTGCAGAGTATGGTTTGCCCAAGGGATTTGATTACTTCAGATTCATATGCAAACATATCTCAACCATTTTCTATGAGCCTCTGTTGGATGCTGAAGAGGAGAATATGTCACTAAGAATTAAAGTTCAAGAGCTTGGACAGAAGAATGTTGCATTAGCTTCTAAGCAAGACAAGATTCTGCAAGAGCAATTGCAAATCAAGGCAGGGCAACAAGAAATCAAAGCAACTGTTATAACCCATATTATTGACCAGGCCAAGGCAGAATTGTTCACAATGATCAAGGAAGCCTTATTGAAAAATAATGGATAGTCTATGATGTGTTGCCACATACACTTTTGTCCTTGTTTTATTTGCTCTGAACTCTTTTAGTAATATGAGTGTTTGCTGAATTTGCTCTGACATAATTGTTTTATTTGCTCTGATAAGACTTAGTGCTTTCATACATCATGTGCCGTTAAATTAAAATGTATGCTTGCTCTAATATACTTCACAGTTTCTGTTCTAATTAATGTTTCAGCTCTGATCACCCTTTTGATTGATGACAAAAGGGGGAGTATAAACTAACAAAATCTGAAGTGTAATGTCTTACAAAAGCACAAAGAAGCATCTGACTCAGGGGGAGCACAATAAGAACTTAAGAAAATCTTAAGTTAAAAATCAAACATGAGTTATCTTATTGAGGGGGAGGAAATTTCGTACCTTATTAAAATTAGGGAAATAATATGTTTTTCATCCCTATAGTTTCGGTCAACTTTAGTCTTCGTCCCTATACTTTAAATTCTGTATTTTTTGTCCCTAAACTTTCTAAACCCCCAAACTATGGTCCCTGCCCATCAGTGAGATTTGTTAACCTGATGAGCTGGTTAACAAAAGTTACATGTCAACCTTAATAGTGAGTCTCAAATAACTGGCTGATAATCTAATTAACTTTTTTATTAATATTTAATTATTAAAATAATCCTAATTGCTAAATTAGGGTTTTCACCTGAGCAGTGCCACCTGATAAAAAACCTAATTTCATAATTATGGTCATTTTAATAATTAAAAAATAAATAAAAATAGATTAATTAAATGAGTCAGCTATTTAGGACCCACTATTGAGGTTAACATGTAACTTTTGTAACACAACTCATCAGGTTAACAAATCTCACTAACGGTCAGGGAGCATGGTTTGGGGGTTTAGAAAGTTCATGGACAAAAAACAAAGGATTTAAAGTACAGGGACGGAAACCAAAGTTGACCGAAACTATAGGGACGAAAAACATATTTTTCCCTTAAAATTATTTGAACCTCTTTCAGATTTTAATTTTAAAACAAATTTGTCATCATCAAAAAGTGGGGAGAATGTTGAGTCTCAAAAAAGATTATTAAGTAATTAATAATGATTGAGTCTCACCTTCCAAGTTTTAATGAATAACAAATTTGATTAAGTGACATTATGCAAATATGCCTATGCTTTTAATGTGTATTCTGATTTTAGTAAGTTGACCTTCTCAAATCATGAAGCACTCTGACATGGCATACTGTCTCAAGAAGTGAAGCCATCTGAAGTGGTCTACTATCTAAATAAGTAAAGTCTTCTAAAGAGTCAAGCTGTATGAAGCCAGAAGCTTTCTAAAGCCAGAAATTGTTTGAAGTCATCTGACGTGGCAAGGTGTCTGAAGTCAGAAGCTATCTGAAGAGTGAAGCCCTCTGAAGATTTCCGATGTATACTCAAGTCTTATTCAATGCCTTCTGCAACACGCCTTTAGTATACTATATAAGGCATACAAAACAGAGACTTTTCAGAATGTTTAAAAAACATGCACAAGAAAGGAAAGTGATGCTACCCAGTATTTGCAGAGTGTCAGAACAGAGTCAATGCAGTACTGAACCTTGTACTGTGTCAGAAGCTATCAGGAGATGTCTCACAATGGGATTAACAACATTTAATGCTATCTCTAAATGGTTGTTTCAAACGGACTTCTCACATGTTACTATAAATAGCTTCATGAAGACTCGTGCAATAGAGGGAACTATCAAGAACGACAGAGCCCATACGCTGCCAAAGTTTTACGTTGTAATACACTCTGATAATTTTCATTGTAATCTTGTACAAAACTTTCATATCCTGAGTTATACTCAGTTACTTGTATAATTCTCAATTTAAGCTCTGAACTGGTTGTAGTTCTTTAGCTTAAACATCTTTTATTTGTAACACTTGGGTGTTGAGTCTGGAGAGGCTTGGTTTTTAAACAATACTTGGGTTGTTGAGCCTGAAGAGGGTTGTTAGTAAACAATACTTGGTTGTTGTAGAGCCTGAAGAGGCTTGACAGAAAAGAATACTTGTAATCTCTTGAGATTAGTGGAAAATCAAGCTGCAAGGTTTAGCACTGGGACTGGATGTAGCTCACAGTAGTAGTGAGTGAACCAGGATAAATACTTGGCTAAGTTCTCTCATCCCTTAACTCTTTCAATTACGTTTTAAGCTAACGAGAAGGGAATTGAATCTATTGATGTAAAATTTGAACTTTAAAAACAACTTTCTGAAAACTAATTTTTGAGTTGTCTGAAACGACTTCAGACAACTACTAAACTTCAGATAACATCGAAGTTATCTGAAATTTTTCAGAAAACATAGTTTTCAGAAAAGGTTTCCTAAAAACGCTAAAGTTTTATAGTAACACTATTCAACTCATCTTCTAGTGTTTCCCTGTGTTTTCCTACACTCTATCCCTTATCTTGTTCAATTCAATTTTAAACTAACATAAAAGGGAATTGAATATGTCTTTATAAAAACTGAGCGTAAAAACATATTTCAGAAAACTCATTTTTATACTATCTGAAAATACTTCAGACAGAAGACAGACTTCAGATAACATCCTAGTTGTCTAAAATTTTTCAGAAAGTTCAGATTTTCATAAGGGTTTCCAGAAAACGTTAAGGTTTTATAAAAAAAACACTATTCAACCCCCCTTCTAGTGTTTTCTTGTGTTTCTACAAGAATGTGCCTCATCATCAGAGAACACACGCTTATGAAGGGGCGGTGATTTGCAAACAAAAAAAATATAGGGACTAAAGCAAAACTCACTAATTTTACTGGAACAAAAAATATATTTTACCCAAATATATATATATAAACAATATATTTAAATATAAATTATAAACTAATAAAATCTTCATTATTGATAGCTTGGTTGTTGGTAATTTCGTATGTTGTTACCAATAACCATGTTGTTTTCATTATGTTATAAACCGACAACTAGGTCATCAATAAAATTCTCCTACGAGCCATCAATCCTCGGCCTCTTTTTGACGGAATATTAGTGCGGTAAATTCTAAAGGTTGTGAGTACGGGTGGAAATAGGCCAGACCGCTCGTCGGGGGCCTACGGCCTAATTAGGGTTTCATGTTCAATCATGTTGAACATTTCATATTGGTGAATCAGAATATTTATTTTTTATTCCTTTACTTGATCAGTTCCTTCATGGGCAATTTTTAATGTGTCCCATATTTCTTTAGCAGTGGAGCAGCCAGCTACTTTATCATATTCTCCTCTAATTAAAGCATAAAGAAGAAAAAATTTAGCTTTAGAGTTCAGAAGATACCTTTGCTTATCTTCTGTTGACCATTCTTCTCTGGGTTTAGGCTTTGGAGCTTCTTCCAGAACTTCAGATGCTCCTGCTCTGGAGGGAGTTAGGATTCTGGTTCTTCTTATCATAGGTACATAGTTTCCATTTTCTATAATATCCCAAAGATCAATATCTTGGGATTCTAGAAATAGCTTCATCATATCCTTCCAATAGTAGTAGTCCTTTCCATTGAAGGCTAATGGTCTGTTTGTAGAAGATCCTCCTGGAATGAACATTGCAGCTCCATGGTTTGCCATTTCCCTTGATCTTTTCCTCTCTCACTGTTAAGTGAGTTCAACCCTAGAGGCAAGCTCTGGTACCAATTGTAGTTGAAGGTTTAATCACAAGAAGGGGGGTTGAATTGTGATCACTTTATAAAATTCTGTAAATGACTTCTAATACTTTTCAGCTCAAAGATTATTTGGCTTAGTATTAGAAAGTAGAAAATCAGAAGATAGATTGTTAATGTTATGTGTAGTATGCAGAAGATAGGATTCCTTCTTAGGAACCTTGATTGTTAACACTTACTTAGGTATTAGGTAGTTTTCAAAATACTTTTATGCTCATGAAATAAAGGAGAGTATAGAAGAGAAGATTGCACACAGTCTTTTATACTGGTTCACCTCTTCCAACCTGAGGCTACGTCCAGTCCCTACACCAAGTAGGATTTCTTACTTAATCAACAAATTACAATCTTCTTGGGTACACACTACCTCTAGTATTCTTTCCACAGCCTCTTTAGGCTAAACTCAGCTTAAACAACTCAGTTTACACAAACTAGAGCTTTCTCTTATTGCAGCACCTTCTGCAGAAGATACAGCTTGGATAGCAGACTGCAGAGCACCTTCTGCAGAATCTGTAAATACTATAGCTCACACCTAAGCTATCAAACCTCTCAAAAATACTTACTCTTCACAGAAGATACTAACCACATCCTAGTATCCTTATGACTTTACAGAATGAAAACTGAATGGTAAGTAAGTACAAAGCTCACAAATAAATAAATAAATCACAGCAGAAATACTTCAGTGAGCTAACTCCCCCTCAACCACTTGCAGAAGCAGAATCTTATGAATTAGAGGAGAGAGAATTGTTTCCAGAAGATGAGAATGTAATTCTGAGAAAATTGGAACTTCTGGAGAATGAGAGGTGTGTCAAATGGGAGGAGAGCACTTCCTTTTATAGGGAAATGAGTGACTAGCCGTTGGGAAGGCTCCAAACACATCCAACTTGTGCCTTGTGTGCTGTCACAGTCAAACAGCTGCAGACTGCTGCAAGTCCAGCTGTCAGTTTGACTAGATTCTTGCTTCTGCAGAAACATCTTCTGCAGACAGTAATTCTGGATCATTTAGTCACACCTCCTTCTGTGGTCTTGCTGAGATTGATTTTTGGATGATAATAATTATGTCTCAACTAGTTTGGCTCAGCTGCTGTCAAGGAAATGACTTAATTACTTTCAAAGGGTTTCTGCATCTATTGTAGGAATTATTCCTGTCAGATTCCTTCTGCAGAAATGCTTTTTATTTCTTCAGAATTGCTCTGTTCCTTCTGCAGATGAGTTTCAAGTTCTAATTAGTGTTTCACTTCTTCATTTCATTTATCTTGATTCTTGAAATCCTTAGAAGAACTTCTTTTGCTTCTTTGAAAGTGAATCTCCCTTCTAATTTGATTTTGTCATAAAACCTTCTATGAAGATACTGTTTTCATCTTCTGTAGACTTTATTAAGTTGTAGATGATTTCCCTTTCAATTTATCAGATATCTTTTAAACTCTTCTTCACAGATTTGTCATTCCTAATCTGTTTGAGGTACCTACATCTTCTGTAAGATATTTTCTGCATCTTCTGGACACATTCTCAAATGAAATGATTAGTCCTTTAAGAATCAAAATTATGTTAAGTGACTTTGAATAGGTTGTCATAATTAAAACCACAGTAGGAGAATTTTTGGACCTTACAATCTCCTCTTTTTTATGATGACAACCCTTTCAAAAGGTACTTAATTAATTCTGATTTTAATAAAACTCCCCTTAATTCTTGCAATATTTTGAGGAGATAAAATTGAAATCATAATCAAAGCATTTTAGTTCAATTTCATAAAGATGCAACAGAATGAAAATCACATATGAAACAAAAGACAGCAAACAACATGTCACTATTAATCATTCAAAATAACAGATTAGAAGATCATTACAGCAGAACATCAAAGTACTTTAAGCCAAAAAAGTTTTGAAACTAACTACCCTCTTGAAACCTAAAACTAACTACCCTCTTGAAACCTACATACTACTTCTCCCCCTTTGTCATCAATCAAAAAACAAGAATTTGCCTAAGGAGAAGCAGGATCATCATCTTCCTACTTGGATGGAGAGGAATGATTAGATGATGAAGAGGTAGAGGGCTGAAACTGTGTAAAAGGCATATGAGGGGCTTGAGGAGCAATAGCTGGAAGCACAAAACTATTGAACCAGAACTGATGCTGAGTGAACCTCTCAATCATCTCATTGACAATGTTTTGAAGAATGTTCACATTTGAGAAGAGCTTCTTCATGTTAGCTTTTAGTTTGAGAACATGTTTCTCTATAGAGCTTGAAGAAGCAGGTTAATCAGAGGTTCCACCAGAAGGTTTGGTAGCAGCATCAGGTTGCTGTGACTGTGAGGGGTCAAAGGAAGGAGTGGGAATCTTCTCAGAGCTAAGCTGCTGGAGAAATGTGTTCATGGAGGAGAGATGAGAAGATATTACTGGAATGTTATCTCTGATAGGTGCAGCAGCTGGGATCATAGAGTCCAGAATTGGAGAAGCAAGAAATTGATTGACCAAATCTGTGCTAAAGGTTCCAGCAGAAGGAGCTGACTGAGTGTCTTCCTTCTGCATTTCTTCATTCAGCTTCTCTTTTCCTTCTGGGACAACTACTGGAGAAGCAACTCTGGTTGGAGATTGGGGCTGAAGTATGGGCATGGTGGAGTCAAATGGTGGAGGTTCTGAGTAGTTCTTGGCAAGATTGGCTAAGGTGTTAGCTGCCAATCCTTCTGCAGAAGCACTGTGAGTTTCCTGAGAAGCTTCTGTAGCCATTTCCTCCCTTTTCTCACTAGAAGTTTCCTCAGAAGATGATTTTGGCTGTGAAACAGCTTCATCACCCATATCTTCAACAGAGTCAAAAGGTATGGACACAGAAGGAGAATGACTTGCTGAAATTTGTTTTTCTGGAGAGGGAGAAGAGACTTTTTGAGCTTTGTGAGAGGTTTCTCCAGAAGCTTCCTTGGACACCCCTTTTCTTTTCCTTGTGAAGTTCTGAATTTCCTTCTCTTTCTTCTTTTTGGTCCTAGGAGCTTTAGGTTCCTCCTCATCTTCTTCACTAGGGCTAGAATAAGCTTGAGATGGCTCAGCCCTGCCAATTTTCATCTTCTTTATGTTCAGTTTTCCAAAGAAGGTGCAGGAATCTTCACTTTCTTCTCCTTCTAAAGGGATGTTGTGAAACCTGAAAATTCTAGTTAAGAGTATGCCATATGGCATGCTAGCATATGCTCTCTGAGGATTAGCAGAATAGATCATGCTCCTTAAAAGCAGATAAGATAGAGAGAAGGGTTTTCCAGAAAGAATGTGGTAAATTACCATGAGGTCTTGATCAGAAACTCTTTCTAGAGTACCAGCTCTTGGCAGAAGAGAATAGCAGCAAAGCTTGTGGAATAGTCTGCAAATAGGAGTGAGCTTTGCAGATAAAAGAGGGGAATTTGGTTTATAAAGGATTTTCTTGATGAGTTCTTCCTTGGTAATGCCTGCAGAAGCATACCAGTTATCATCATACAGCTTGTTCTCCACTGGCTTGCTTCCTATAGCTTCATCAATACCATCTACAGTGAGAACAATGGTTGATCCTTTGATTTCCACAACTAGGGAGTTGTCATCACTTCTATATTGACTGGAAGAACCATAAAAGGCCTTGACTAGCCTAGGATATACATGCTCTATCATCAGAAGATAGTCTCCCTAGTCTTGCTTCTGGACAAAATGGCCAAGGTCCCATCCACATTTCCTTATTTCCCTTAGAAGAAAGATTCTTCCAGTAATGATAGTCTTCCATTCCCATTTGTCATAGAAGATCTTCAGCATTTCTTCATCTTGAAAAAGCTCTAGGTTTGAGTCTGTAGATCCTTCAGAAGGATCACTTTCTTCACCTTCTGCAGATTCACTCCCCTGTGATATTTCTACAGAAGATGAATTTTCTTCTGGCTGAGGATTGAATGGTTTTGGTTTTGGTTGAGGATTTGATGGTCTTGGTGGAGAGTCAACCCCAATGGGATCATTTGGGTCATTTCCAATGGTGTAGACACCTGGTCCAGCCCTTAGCCTTCCAGACCTTCTGACATAGACCACAGGAACAATGTGTTCCTTAGAGCAGGGTGCAGCAGAGGATGAAGGAGCAGAAGGAGGTTGGAATGTGGTTTCTCTGGCTGAGGAGTATTGGGAGATGCTTCTGTGGGAGAGGATGGTTCAGTGGATTGTTGGGAGTGTACTGATGGTGATTCTGTGAATTGAGGCTGAACAGAGGGTGGTTCTGTAGAAATGGGTTGAGCTGTAATGACTCCAGTATATGGAATCATCTCATTTCCAATTACTTCAATGCTCTCAGAGGTACTTGAGGATGAAGTATCCTTCTTGTCTGCTATGGATTTGATTCTCATTTTTCTTTAAGGAGATGAGAAACGAAGAACAGAGTGTGAGGGTATTCCTTTTGGAGGCAAGAGTGTGACATTAAGATTTCAGAGGAGGAAGGAGTGGTTGAGTGTCTTTCTATGTAGCAGTGTAGAGCTTAAGTACACAGACTATACTAGCCGTTATATGAGAGGGAAGGAAAGAGGAAGTAATTTGAAGGAGGGAGAAAGGGTGAGACGCGCGCAGTATTTTAGGAGAAGTAGGTGCCTCAAACGGTCAGCTTTTAAATTGCAATTCTTGTGCAATAACTGACCACCCTTTTCAGCTAGGGACAAAGGTTAACTTTCCTTATCCCATTTTGTATCCCTATTAAAAGAAAAAGGTTGTAACCTAGTTTTGACCTTTTCTGAAAATATATTTATTTAATATTTGATAGGCTTTGATTGCCGTGAAGGATGGAGACATATCCTAGGATTAAGGACAGCATGGTACAAGATTTTTGGTCAAAAGATAGTTGAGTTTCTGCTGAACAGAAACAGAGACAGTTGTTTGTGAATCTTCTGCACACATATAGTTGTAGAAGGTAGCATTTCAGCTGTTATCTTCTTAGTGAATTCATGCTATAACATGGAAACAAATGCATCTTCTGTATAGGAAGTATTCTTCTTCTCTCATAGAGAGTGTTTTGCAGAAGATCAGAGTTAAGTTAAAAGCATCAGAAGATGAATTTCCCCTTTTTAATTTCAAGAATGTTCCTGCAGAGGGATGAGAAAATTTCACCTTCTGCAGAGAGTTATTGGTCCTTCTAAGGAGTAGATTTTAATTTGAGTTTCAAGAACTTAGACTTTTCATGTTAATCTTATTCCTAAGAAACACAAATCTATCTTCTACAAGAGGTTTTGTGAAAATATCAGCAATTTGAATCTTAGTTTCAATGAATTTCAATTCAATATCATTCTTCTGAACATGATCCCTTACGAAATGATGTTTTATATCAATGTTCTTAGATCTAGAATGTTGAATTGGATTTTTGGACAGATTAATAGCACTAGTATTATCACAGAAGATGAGGATTTTTGTGTACCTTAGACAATAGTCTTCCATTTGATGTCTGATCCACAACATTTGTGAGCAGCAGCTAGCAGCTGAAACATATTCAGCTTCTGTTGTTGATAATGCTATAGTAGGTTGCTTCTTGCAAGGCCATGATATTAGGGATTCTCCAAGAAATTGACAGCTTCCACTTGTACTTTTTCTATCCATTCTATCCCCAGCATAATCAGCATCACAATAACCTGTAAGCTCAAAATGTGTGCCTTTCTTGTACCAAAGTCCAAGGTTAGTTGTTCCAACAAGGTACCTTAGTATCCTTTTCACAGCAGCCACATGAGATTCTCTTGGAGAAGATTGAAATCTTGCACAAAGACCTACTGAGTATAAAATGTCAGGTCTACTTGCAGTTAAATAGAGTAAAGAACCTATCATCCCTCTGCACTCCTTTTCAGAAATAGTTTTTCTACCTTCTTCTAAGTTTAAGGCTGTAGAAGGATGCATAGGGGTTCCCATAGGTTTTGACCCTTCCATTTTATATCTCTTAAGAAGATTTTTAATGTACTTCTCTTGATTAATGAAAATTCCAGAATTTTCTTGTTTAATTTGAAGACCAAGAAAGAACTTCAATTCTCCCATGAGACTCATCTCAAATTCTCCTTGCATTAATTCAGAAAATTCTTCACACATTTTTAAATTTTTTGAACCAAAAATGATATCATCAACATAAATTTGAACAATGAGTAAATCATTTTTGAAAGTTTTTCTAAACAAAGTGGTGTCAATTTGTCCTCTTGAAAAATTATTTTTGAGAAGAAAGTTGCTCAATCTTTCATACCAAGCTCTTGGAGCTTGCTTTAATCCATATAAGGCTTTAGTTAATTTGAAGACATGATTAGGATGTTTTTTGTTTTCAAAACCTCATTTATGAAACCATTTAGAAAAACACTTTTCACATCCATTTGATAAAGTCTGAAATTTTTAAATGCAGCAAATGCAAGAAAAATTCTAATGGCCTCTAATCTAGCTACTGGTGCAAAGGTTTCATCAAAATCAATACCTTCTTGTTGGTTGTACCCTTGGGCTACTAACCTTGCTTTGTTTCTGATAACATTACCTTCTTCATCCATTTTATTTCTGAACACCCATTTTGTCCCAATCACTGAGTGATCTTCTGGATAAGGAACTAGGGTCCAGACTTCATTCTTCTCAAATTGATCAAGCTCTGCTTTCATAGCTTTGATCCATGATTCTTCTTCAAGAGCCTCACCCACATTCTTTGGCTCAAGTTGAGATAAGAGAGCTGAGCTGTTTTCATTTCTTAACTGCCTTCTGGTTTTCACTCCTTCTACAGTATTTCCTATGATTTGATCATGTTGATGATCAATGATGAGCTTCCAGCTTCTGGGAGGAACTTGTTTCTGATCATCAGTATCTTCTGCAGAGTGCTCTGCAGGCTTTTTACCTACTGGAGTATCTTCTAGAGAGCTGTTTTTCTCAGAAGATACCTTATGTACTATTTCAATCTCATCATCTGAATCCTTTGTATTTCTTTCTTGAGAAGGAGGGTTAGCATAATTAAAAATAACATGCATGCTTTCTTCTATGGTTTGATTTTTAATATTATAGACTCTATAAGCTTTTGAAGTAGTTGAGTATCCAAGAAATATGCCCTTTTCTGATTTGGCATCAAATTTTTCAAGATTTTATTTGTTATTTAATATGAAGCATTCACATCCAAACACATGAAAATATGCAATGTTAGGTTTTCTTCCTTTCCAAATTTCATATGGAGTTTTATTGAGAATGCTTCTGATGGACACCCTGTTAAGTATATAGCATGAGGTGGACACAACCTCTGCCCAAAAATATTGTTTAATGCCACTATCACTTAACATGGTTCTAGCCATTTCTTGGAGGGTTCTATTCTTTCTTTCTACAACTCCATTTTGTTGTGGAGTTCTAGGACAAGAAAAGTTGTGTGAAATTCCATTTTCATTAAAGAAGTTTTTGAAAGAATGATTTTCAAACTCACCTCCATGATCACTTCTTACAGAAGCAATCCTTTGGCCACTTTCATTCTAAATCTTCTTGAGAAAGATTTTGAAAGCATCAAAAGATTCATCCTTAGTAGTAAGGAATAAAACCCATGTGTATCTAGAGTAATCATCTACTATAACAAGGCCATATTTTTTACTTCCTAAGCTTGGTGTTTTAGTAGGCCCAAATAGGTCAACATGAAGTAGTTCTAAAGTTCTTTTTATGGTGATTACATTTTTGGGATGAAAACTTGACTTAGTATGTTTCCCTTTAACACATGCTTCACATACTTTATCCTTTTCAAATTTCAGTTTTGGTAATCCCCTAACTAAATCCAACTTGGACAGTTTAGAGATGGCTTTCATATTTAGATGACCAATTTTTCTATGCCAGGTCCATTTGTCATTTTCAAAAGAAGCAAAGCATGTTTGATCAGTTAATTCTTCTAAGTAAATGCTATATAAATTTTTACTTCTAACTCCTGAAAATAAGACCTTTTTAGTAGATGATTCTCTGATTTCACAGAATGTAGGTTGGAACATAACTTCATAGCCATTGTCACATAGTTGAGTAATGCTAAGAAGATTATGTTTTAAACCCTTTCACATAGTACACATTATTAATTTGGGTAGAATTTTTCATACCTATCTTTCCAATACCTTTGATTTGAGCCTTGTTGTTGTCTCCAAAGGTTACTGTTCCACCTTGCATTTTGTGTAAGTGAATGAATTTGCTTCTGTCTCCAGTCATATGTCTTGAGCATCCACTGTCCAAGAACCATAGCTCTTTCTTCTTGGAATTTCTTACTTGTTCCTACATCAGAAGATAGTAAAGCTTTAGGTACCCAAATCTTCTTGGGTCCTGAGTGGTTAGATACCTTTCTTCTGAAGCTCCTTTTCCTTTTGTAACAGTTTTGGTGATTGTGTCCAAATCTGTTACACCAAGAACATTTTGGAGAATTCCTTTTGGCAGGAATGAAGACAGTTTTATGGTTATTTGAAAATTGATCTTGATTATATCCTAATCCACTTTTATCAAAAACTTCTCTTCCATTTCCTATTAATATGTTCAGGTTGTGTGTGCTATTTACAAACCTACTCAAATCATTCTGTAGTTCATCAATTTTCCTTTGCAGAAGATGATTTTCCTTCTGCAGTGTTGCCAATTTTTCATCTTCTGCAGAGCTGTTATTAATTATTTTCACTTGTTCAGATAATTTGAAATGAGACTGTTGAAGATATTGATTGGTTTTAATGAACCTATTGTTATCTTCTTTAAGCTTTTCATTTTCTTCTTTAGTTTTGACTAGTTGTTCTTTAAGAAGTGCACATTTTTGTGCAAGAGTGTGTGAATCAGATAATAGGTTTTCAAAAGCATCTTCTAATTCTTTATATGCAGTGGGGTTATAGGTTATTACCTCTTCTTCTTCATCATCTTCTCCAGCCATGAAGCATTAATCTGCTTGTCCACTTTCAGATTCATCTTCTAAAGAGCTATCTGAATCATCCCAGGTTGCCATCATAGCTTTCTTCTTCTGGAATCCTTTTGATTCTTTTAGCTGAGGACATTCTGCCTTGATGTGCCCAGGCTTGTTACATTCATAACAGATGATTGGCCCTTTGAAGTTTTCTCCCTTTGGACCATCCTTCTTGAAGTTGAAGAATTTCTTTCCTCTTCCCTTTCTTTTGATTAGTCTTTGAATTCTTTTGGATATGAAGGCAAGTTCATCATTATTTTCTGATGATGAATCTTCTTTAGTGACTTTATCATCTGCTGCTCCAGAGTTACCTCTTTTTGTTGTACTAGCTTTGAGACCAATGGATTTATCTTTTCTTGGCAATTCATCCATAAGCTCTTGCTCATGAATTTTCAGAGAACCAAGAAGTTCATCTAGCTTTAGAACTGCTAGATCTTTTGCTTCCTGTATAGCAGTAACTTTTGGTCTCCATATCTTTGGAAGACTTCTGAGAATTTTTCTTACTTGTTCTTGATTAGAATAGCTCTTACCAAGAGATTTAAGATCATTGATGATGATTATGAATCTGCTAAACATCTCATCAATGGTTTCATGTTCAATCATGTTGAACATTTCATATTGGTGAATCAGAATATTTATTTTTTATTCTTTTACTTGATTAGTTCCTTCATGGGCAATTTTTAATGTGTCCCATATTTCTTTAGCAGTGGAGCAGCCAGCTACTTTATCATATTCTCCTCTAATTAAAGCATAAAGAAGAAAAAATTTAGCTTTAGAGTTCAGAAGATACCTTTGCTTATCTTCTGTTGACCATTCTTCTCTGGGTTTAGGCTTTGGAGCTTCTTCCAGAACTTCAGATGCTCCTTCTCTGGAGGGAGTTAGGATTCTGGCTCTTCTTATCATAGGTACATAGTTTCCATTTTCTATAATATCCCAAAGATCAATATCTTGGGATTCTAGAAATAGCTTCATCCTATCCTTCGAATAGTAGTAGTCCTTTCCATTGAAGGCTGGTGGTCTGTTTGTAGAAGATCCTTGTGGAATGAACGTTGTAGCTCCATGGTTTGCCATTTCCCTTGATCTTTTCCTCTCTCACTGTTAAGTGAGTTCAACCCTAGAGGCAAGCTCTGGTACCAATTGTAGTTGAAGGTTTAATCACAAGAAGGGGGGTTGAATTGTGATCACTTTATAAAATTCTGTAAATGACTTCTAATACTTTTCAGCTCAAAGATTATTTGCCTTAGTATTAGAAAGTAGAAAATCATAAGATAGATTGTTAATGTTATGTGCAGTATGCAGAAGATAGGATTCCTTCTTAGGAACCTTGATTGTTAACACTTACTTAGGTATTAGGTAGTTTTCAAAATACTTTTATGCTCATGAAATAAAGGAGAGTAAAGAAGAGAAGATTGCACACAGTCTTTTATACTGGTTCACCTCTTCCAACCTGAGGCTACGTCCAGTCCCTACACCAAGTAGGATTTCTTACTCAATCAACAAATTACAATCTTCTTGGGTACACACTACCTCTAGTATTCTTTCCACAGCCTTTTCAGGCTAAACTCAGCTTAAAAAACTCAGTTTACACAAACTAGAGCTTTCTCTTACTGCAGCACCTTCTACAGAAGATACAACTTGGATAGCAGACTGTAGAGCACCTTCTGCAGAATCTGTAAATACTATAGCTCACACCTAAGCTATCAAACCTCTCAAAAATACTTACTCTTTCTGTCACAGAAGATACTAACCACATCCTAGTATCCTTATGACTTTACAGAATGAAAACTGAATGGTAAGTAAGTACAAAGCTCACAAATAAATAAATAAATCACAGCAGAAATACTTCAGTGAGCTAACTCCCCCTCAACCACTTGCAGAAGCAGAATCTTATGAATTAGAGGAGAGAGAATTGTTTCCAGAAGATGAGAATGTAATTCTGAGAAAATTGGAACTTCTGGAGAATGAGAGGTGTGTCAAATGGGAGGAGAGCACTTCCTTTTATAGGGAAATGAGTGACTAGCCGTTGGGAAGGCTCCAAACACATCTAGCTTGTGCCTTGTGTGCTGTCACAGTCAAACAGCTGCAGACTGCTGCAAGTCCAGCTGTCAGTTTGACTGGATTCTTGCTTATGCAGAAACATCTTCTGCAGACAGTAATTCTGGATCATTTAGTCACACCTCCTTCTGTGGTCTTGCTGAGATTGATTTTTGGATGAGAATAATTATGTCTCAACTAGTTTGGCTCAGCTGTTGTCAAGGAAATGACTTAATTACTTTCAAAGGGTTTCTGCATCTTTTGTAGGAATTATTACTGTCAGATTCCTTCTGCAGAAATGCTTTGTTCTTTCTGCAGAATTGCTCTGTTCCTTCTGCAGATGAGTTTCAAGTTCTAAGCAGTGTTTCACTTCTTCATTTCATTTATCTTGATTCTTGAAATCCTTAGAAGAACTTCTTTTGCTTCTTTGAAAGTGAATCTCCCTTCTAATTTGATTTTGTCATAAAACGTTCTATGAAGATATTGTTTTCATCTTCTGTAGACTTTATTAAGTTGTAGATGATTTCCCTTTCAATTTATCAGATATCTTTTAAACTCTTCTTCACAGATTTGTCATTCCTAATCTGTTTGAGGTACCTACATCTTCTGTAAGATATTTTCTGCATCTTCTGGACACATTCTCAAATGAAATGATTAGTCCTTTAAGAATCAAAATTATGTTAAGTGACTTTGAATAGGTTGTCATAATTAAAACCACAGTAGGAGGATTTTTGGACCTTACAATTAGGATGTTATGACTTCGAATATTTGAATAAAACTGGTGCACTCTTTTCTCTTCCGAGGAGGAAGAGTTTTTAATGAGGCACATATTTGTTAATTGATGTTAAGTGTGATCGATATTTGTCTTTAGCATGTGTACAATGGTCTACTAGAGTGGACCGAGGACTGCTCGGCTATGTGAAGGAGTTGAAGCTACATTCCACCAAGTATATTGGTGAGGACCGAGCTCTGCTCGGCTACTTGAAGGAGTTGAAGCTACATTCCACCAAGTAGATTGGTGAGGACCGAGCTCTGCTCGGCTACTTGAAATATTGAAGCTACATTCCACCAAGTAAAATGGTGAGGACCGAGCTCTGCTCGGCTACTTGAAATATTGAAGCTACATTCCACCAAGTAGATTGGTGAGGACCAAGTTCTGCTCGGCTACATGAAAAAGTGAAGCTACATTCCACCAAGTAGATTGGTGAGGACCGAGCTCTGCTCGGTTACTTGAAATATTGAAGCTACATTCCACCAAGTAGATTGGTGAAGACCGAGCTCTGCTCGGCTACTTGAAATATTGAAGCTACATTCCACCAAGTAGATTGGTGAGGACCGAGTTTTGATCGGCTACATGAAAAAGTGAAGCTACATTCCACCAAGTAGATTGGTGGGGACCGAGTTTTGCTCGGCTACATGAAAAAGTGAAGCTACATTCCACCAAGTAGATTGGTGAGGACCGAGCTCTGCTGGGATGATAGTCATGGAAAAAGAAGATACTGAAAAACAGGAGAAGCATCGTTGCATCTCAAAAAGAATCAGAAAATTAGAAGAGGGAGGTCTCACTTAGAGCTCTTCGCCTAAGCAAGCAGATTGGTGAGGACCGAGCTCTGCTGGAATGATAGGCATGGAAAAAGAAGATACTGAAAAACAGGAGAAGCATCGTCGCATCTCAAAAAGAATCAGAAAATTAGAAAAGGGAGGTATCACTTAGAGCTCTTCGCCTAAGCAAGCTTGGACTCGAGCTCGGGGGACTGTGTACTGTTATAGACACATGGTACCTAGGTGATATTCTCAACAGGGAGGTCTCACTTCGAGCTCTTCGCCTAAGTAAGCTTGGACTCGAGCTCGGGGGCTGTGTACCGTCATAGAAGTATGGGCCTATGCCGACCTCTGGGTCTCATGCCGACCTCCGCCTTGGGGCCCTCCTTTCTTGGGCCTCCAACTAGGTTTATTTAATATTCAGTCAGGACCCGAGCTAGGCCTCACCTAGGTGGCCTATCAGTAGACTCTATAAATAAGAGGGTCACACCCTTGACCTAGGTATCTGACACATTCTCACTCTGAGGACTGGGTTTAATGCCGCCTAGGTATTTGAGCTCGCTCCCTAAAGGCTTTTTTAGAACAGTTTGTAAACGCACTGGCCTATTTAGAGATAGATTTATTGGTCTATTTAAATATCATAATATGAAATAAGCTTTTAAACAGGCTAGTGAGCCCAACGAGGCTTTAAAACAGACCAGACCAGGCCTGAAAAATTGCCTATAACAGGTAACAGGCTAGACTTGGGCCACAAAAATATAATGCATGCCAAACTTGTACCCTGCAAAGCATAACTTGGCTTAACCTACTTCCACCCCTAATTGTGTGGCCATTGTTAACAACAAATTACAAACATTGCAAACTTGATTTTGTAAACCCAAAAGTTTGGAAATATGTTGAAAGACCTAAATCATGTTCATTTTGCACCAAAAATGATTATGAGAAAAATTTTGATGTCTCGCTGTTCTGAGGCAAAATTACTATTGACTATAAACCAATGTTTGAGTTAACATAATAAATTAATTATGTTATTTGCCAAATTTGAAGGTAAAGTTAGCCTAGTATAAATGTAGGCTTAAAGTAAATTTAAATATTAGGTGTTTTAAAATTAATTAAAATAATATAATAAAATCATTATAATTTTATTTAACGGTTATCTTTTAAATTTATTGAGATACGAAATAACTTATTAAGCTAATAAGTATGATGTGTATTGCATAATATTTTTAAAATTAAAATTTAATATAAAAATATTTTAAAAAAATTATTCTTAAAAAATATATAAAAAAACAATAAAGAAACTAATCTATATTATTAATAAATCTATGTTAATTTTTCACTATGCAAATTCACGCGTCCACGCGTCAACTTCTACGGTGTGCTCCAATTCCAAATGATTCGTTGATTGGTTGATTTGAGCCGTGGGCATTTGCTTAAAAAAAAAAAAAAAAATTCTAGAGAGGCGAATGACAGATTCGACCTCACACGGGTTACTATTTCAGGCTGTCTTACCACTCACTTATTAATGTGCATCATAATACAAATATATGCAAATAATCATATATATTGTATTTAAATGCAAAAAAGAAACATTTTACAAACTAAAAACTAATATTATATAATAAAAATACATTTAAATAAAATTATACCATATAAAATATATTTATAAATGCAAACAAATTATATAAATGTTCAGTAGGTTCGACCATTGACTCACTAATTCGACCAGTGACCCATTAATTGAGTAGTTCGGCCAGTTCGATAACCGGTCCGAGTTTTACAACATCGGTTGTATGATTTTTTTTCTATGGTCCTTAGCCCCTTTTAATATAAAAGAGGTATATTAATTTGTCCGACAATGAAAAATTTACATAAAATATATTAATACTTGAATTTAAATTATATATCAAGGTAAATATTTATATCACGTAAGAATTAAAAATTTGTAAGTAAACACATTCATATTTAGATCATAAAATTAAAAATATATGAATACATAATAATTTAAAAGTAAAAATACACTACATGAAAATGACCATTCTAGATAAAAACAATGGTTCTCCAGCGTGGGCATTTGCTTCAAAAAAAATTCTGGAGAGGCAAATGACAGATTCGACCTCACACGGGTTAGTATTTCAAGTTGTCTTACCACTACACTTATTAATGTGCATCATAATACAAATATATGCAAATAATCATATATATTGTATTTAAATGCAAAAAAGAAACATTTTATAAACTAAAAACTAATATTATATAATAAAAATATATTTAAATAAAATTATACCGTATAAAATATATTTATAAATGCAAACAAATTATATAAACGTTCAGCAGGTACAGGTTCGACCATTGACTCACTAATTCGACCAGTGACCCATTAATTGAGTAGTTTGGCCAGTTCGATAATCGGTCCGAGTTTTACAACATTGGTTGTATGATTTGTTTTCTCTGGTCCTTAGCCCCTTTTAATATAAAAGAGGTATATTAATTTGTCCGACAATGAAAAATTTACATAAAATATATTAATACTTGAATTTAAATTATATATCGAGGTAAATATTTATATCACGTAGGAATTAAAAATTTGCAAGTAAACACATTCATATTTAGATCATAAAATTAAAAATATATGAACGCATAATAATTTAAAAGTAAAAATACACCACACGAGAATGACCATTCTAGATGAAAATAATGGTTTATCATTAACTATACCGGACAAAATGGCATCGTTTAAATTTTAAGTAAGATTAATTATTTTCTATTGCTGTTTCATTTGCAATGACAATAAATAAAATTATGGGCAATCATTTTAAATACATGTTTAAATATAGGAAAATTTTAATAATAATTAATTTATGAGATAACTGAATGGGGTATTACAACAAAACTTATTAATAATTAAATTATAGGGTAAAAATAAATCATATATGTGATTAAAAGCTTATGATAAAAATATTAATATTTAAATAGATGATAAACGATATTAAAATACAATATGAATATTTTACTTATGTTTTATGTTTTTAGATATAAAAATCTTAGAAAAAACAATAAATAAAAATGAATAACTTTTTTAAATTGTACTGTATTTTATTGATAGAAATTTCTTTTTATTTTTTCTCATAATGGTTTTTTTTTTTGCATCAAAGAGGAATAAATATTTTCATAAATATTATTTTTTTTTAAATCTAAATGCTAATTTAGTATATAGATTTGTAAGAGGTAAATATAATTTATCAAACAAAGAAAAGTTTTCATAAAATTCATTAATATATAAATTTAAATTATTGGGATAAATAGATATTACATATACTTATGGTTGGTTGTTTTTAGTTGTAATTAAAAACAATTAATAAAATTGAGCAACCTTTTTAAAATTGAATTATGATTTTTTATATAGAAATTTCAATTTAAATTGTTTTTATAATGTTTTTTTATACATCACGAGGAAATAAATCCTTACATAAAGTTTATTAATATATAAATGTTAATTTAGTAAATAGATTACAATTGGACCTTGATGAGACCAAGAAGGCTGAAAGGGATGTAACTGGCCCGGGTCAGGACAAAAGAGGACTATAGACCACCAGAGGGTAGTGGCCATGCACAAGGGGAATGAAAAGAATCGGAATACAAAGAAATTTGATGCGTATCCAACATTTTTCTTTACTTATTTTCCTGATGATTTTGGTATGGAAGCTCTTTGGTAAATTTTTACATTAAGGGAGGGAAAGGTAATTAACATGTTTAGTCCAACAAAAAAGATAAGCAAGGAAGAAGGTTTTGCTTCAAACGATTCAAGGAAATTGCTAAGTTTGATAGCTTTGAAAGAAGATTAAATCAGATTTGGATTGGTTCCTATAAGCTTCGAGTTAAATCTATCCAAATTTAATCGAAGTAATGAATTTGTAGCATCATTTGTGGAGGTAAGGAGGGGGATGAAGAAGAACCAGAAGGATGTTGTTGGCTCCATAGGATCTTTTGATGGGAGAGCTTATATATGTCGATGCTTTATCAGGTAATGTTAGGAATATATGAAATCCAAAAAAGAATTAAGTGCCAAATAATGATTTGTCTTGGAATGACATGGAGTTTTAGGTGGGGAGTAATGATATGGAGTGGTTGTCAAAATGCTATGTTGGTCAAGTGCATCAAGATGGCATAGAATGAAAATAATTAATTTATGAGGTAAAATTGAATGAGGTATTACAATAAAACTTATTAGTACTTGAATAATAGGGTAAAAGTAAATCATACATGATTAAAAATTTACATAAAAACATTAATATTTAATTTTTTGATGAATGATAATAAAGTAAAATATGAATATTAAAGTTTTGTTGATCATAAATATTTTTCTTATGCTTTGTGTTTTTAGATATAAAAATATTAGAAAAAATAATAAATAAAAATGAATCACTTTTTAAATTGAGTTGTATTTTATTGATAGATTTTCTTTTTAATTTATTCTTATAATTTTTCATGCACCAATGGGGCATACATATTTACATAATGTTTATTAATATCCAAATGTTATTTTTTTTTACAATTTAGTATATTGTAAAAGGTAAATATAAATTGCCCATCAATGCAAAATATACTTAAAAATTTATTAATTTTTAAATTTAAATTATAGGGATACTTACTTATGGCATCTAATTATGTTTTGTTATTTTTAGTTGTAAAATTTTAAAAAACAATTAATTAAAATGACTGATTTTTTAAATTGATTTATGATTTTATTGATAGAAATTTCATTTTTCATTTTCTTATAATTTTTTATATATCAAAGGGAAATAAATCTCTACATAAAAGCTTATTAATATATAAATGTTAGTTAGTAAATAGGTTAAATATAATTTGTGAGCAAATGTGTTTATTGTTCAATTTAGTAGATTATAGTTATATGACTTTTTTTCTTTGGCCTTTAGACACTTTTAGCAAAACAAAGGGGGCAAAAATATAATTTGCGCGGCAGTGAAATATTTACATAAAATATATTAATATTTAAATTTAAATTATAGGGGTAAATACTTGTATCATGTAGGAATGAAAAATTTACATAAAAACATATTTATATTTATATCATAAAAATAAAAATATATGAAGATATAATAATTATTATGTTGATTTTATTTATTTATTTATATATTTGTTATGAAGTATGTTTATTTTAAAAATTCTTGTTATAACCAACACGCCAACGTAATGACCCGTGCAAAGGCACGAGTACTCAACTAGTCATAGTAAAATCAACCAATGAGATACGTAAAACAGTTAAATTAATTAAAATAAATTGTTAAAATTATTAAAATTTTATTTAAAGTTTATCTCTCAAAATTTTAATGATATAAAATTACTTACTAAATTTACGTAAATTTTATTTTTAAATATTTCTTTCAATTGATAATAAACCCAAGTAATAAGAAAAAATAAAATAGTTAATAAAGCGAGTTATATTACAATGAAGATCTATATTTTAAGAGAAATATTTTACTCCTAATATTACTTATCAATTAATTATTACTTTTTATTTTAATATATAAAAATGAATAATTAATAAAAATTTGGCTTAAATGTATTTTTGGTCACTATACTTTTGTAAAACTGGGTAATTTCGGTCAGGGGTATTAATTGCTCCATTTTGGTCCCTATACTTTTGTAAATGGGTGATTTTGATCCCCTAGTTTTAATTGCTCAATTTTGGTCGCTCTTCTTTAAAAATTGAACAAATCTAATCCTACCGTCAGTCTCCCATTAAATATTTATCAGAGTTCACTGACATAGATTTAATTTTGTGACGTGTAAACTATCACATGACAAATATTATTATTTAATTTTATCTCTTAATTTTTTTAAACGAAAAATTAGAGCTTGCATATTTCAATTCGCTTTCGATTTTATTTTAAATTTCATTTCATGCCCGAATGAGATTTCAGTTCGCTTGGTTGATGGCTTGAAGCAGGCCTGCATAGGGGTGTTCACGGGTCGGTTTGGTTCGGTTTTAGGGGAAAAACAAATCTGAACCAAACATTTTGTTTGGTTCGGTTCGGTTCCTAGCTTTTTTGGGTGTTAAATCCGAACCAAACTAAACCAACCAACTACGGGTTGGTTCGGTTCAGTTCAATTGGATCGTTGAACTTTATAAAAAGAACTTGTAAAAAGGCCAAAGAAATCAATTTCAGTGATTTGAGCAAGGATTATAATACAGAGCCAAAATATTTGAGCATATTCAAGAATTAATTAACTCTCTTCATTTTCCCAGGTTCTACATTACCCCAACCAGGTTTTGTTTAAGATTAAAAGGACAAAGCTAAAATGCAGAGTTTAGTTTCAATGCCCAATGGAAACAATTTCAGAACCAATTGAGAGAACTTGAACAAAAATTAAGTCTCCCATAAAGCTTTAAAATACAAACGGT
This sequence comes from Sesbania bispinosa, assembly GCA_026901365.1. Lineage (NCBI taxonomy): Eukaryota > Viridiplantae > Streptophyta > Magnoliopsida > Fabales > Fabaceae > Sesbania > Sesbania bispinosa. The sequence continues at coordinate 64,133 of QLOH01000699.1, read as the reverse complement.
TAAGAGAAGTAGGGAGCCAGAAAAAAATAGAGCGAAAAATAAATCTTGATTTTCAGAACCGCAATGAAGTAAATCTTGATTTACATGGTTGCATAACCATAGGGACATGCTCGTCGCCGTCGTAGCCTTGTCGGAGCAGGAAGGTTGGGGTCGAGTACCGTGCAGGGACGTGCTCGTCGCCGTCGTCGCCTTGCAGAACACAGAACGTCATCGTCGCCTTGCAAAACACAGAACGTCATTGTCGCCTCGTCGTCACCATGCCCCCTTGCAGCGACGACGAGTATCGTGTCGGCGACTTCACAGACAGCCTTCCATTGGCAAGGCGCGTCTCCGCTGCCGTCGAGGTTGACTCTGGCTAAGGCTTGGCGAAGCTTTGCAGAGTAGATCTACGGTTCTTGCTCTAGATCTAGTCCATGAGATAGACAGATAGTCGATGGTGGAAACAAGGGAGATGGGAGGGTTGGTGGAGAAGAATGATAGAAGGGTCAAGGGTTGGCCGGGTGGTTGTGTCGTCTCTGTTCTGAAGAAGATGATGAAGGAACCCTAGTCTCTTTTTGGTAGTGAAAGTGAACACTTCACACGAACCTTTTTTAGAACCTTTTTTATTTAGATTTTTTTACGCATAGGGGTTCGATTCGGTTCGGGTAACGGGTTCAAATTTCCCAACCCGTTGCCCGAACCAATAGACTTTGGTTTCCTTTGGTTCGGTTCGGTTTAAATCCGAATGAATAAAAAATCCAAACCAATTTGAACGGTTTGGTTTGGTTCGTCGGGTTGGTCGGGTGGATCCGAACCAATGAACACCCCTAGGCCTGCAATTGTTTTAGTTTTGGGACTTGTATTTGCTTTATTGCTTTTCAGGAAATTGGAGTGTAGTAGTGGGATTTTGTTTTTTGATTTTGTTTTCTTATTGTATTAAATTATGAAGAATCTGATTTTATTTTATGATTTTTCGTTTAAAAAAATTAAGATATAAAATTAAATAATAATCTTTGTCATGTGATAGTTTACAAGTCACAAAATTAAATCTATGCCACCAAACTCTGCTAAATATTTAATAGGAGGCTAACAATATGATTGGATTTGTTCAATTTTTAAAGAAGATGGGCCAAAATTGAGCAGTTAATACTGGGGGGACCAAAATCACCCATTTACGAAAGTATAGGGACAAAAATTGAGCAATTAAAATTAGGGGGACCAAAATCACCCATTTACAAAAGTATAGGGACTAAAAATGTATTTAAGCCTAAAAATTTTGGGACCTTTATTTTTAGGGGGCCTCAATCAAGGGTTTTGTAACATCCCAAAATTTAGAAATCTAGAATTATAACTAAAATGCGTATAATTATATTCTGATGATGTTAGTTGTAAAAATAGAAGTTTTATAATAATAATAGTGAATATTAATATAACCGTATTTATGATATAGTAACAATATAATATTATAAATATTAGGAGAGATGTCAGATTATTAAGATTGTAATTAAAATTAATTGTTATAAATATAGTAATATTAATATAATAATATCAAGATTAATAATGACGATCTTAAGAGAGAGATATGCTTTAGTATTTTAATTTAGGATTGGATATTAAAATAGGAATAATGAGATCACGATGATTAAAGACAAGGATTAATAACAAATTTAGGATAAAGTTTAATTATAAGATTTGAAGTTGAGTGTAGATGGATAAGGATTCTGTAACATCCTAATAATTTCTAAAATAAATGAATAAATAAAATACTATAAGATTTACATAGGAATAATAATAATAATAATATATTTATTATTATGTTCAGAAAAAGTATTATTTGATTAAAAAAGGAGACAGGTGGATCAGGGTAGGCCCAACCCAGTTAGATATTTAAATAAGGGGGGTCATCTATTTCACCCTAGCCTTCTTTAGAACGTCAGATAACCAAACTCTGGGAAGGAGAGAAGCGACTCCACAAGGAGAGAGTGCCGCAGAGTAAATCATCTAGGGAGTTCTACCATTCGTTTTCGATCGTCATCTCTAAGGTACGAGGGGAAATGGGTGCTGCTATATGTGTATAATGGAGTGCTTGGGTAGTGAGGGCAACCATAAGTCCCTCTAGGATTCCTAAAATCTTGAAATTATGAGTGATGAATTATTTATAATGTTGAAATTCGTGATTGTCTGGATGATCCATGTATTGTTCTTGATAAAATTGAGAGTAGGAAGCGAGATTTTTGAAAAGGGGTTAAATTAGGATTATGGGAGAGAGAGATTTCATAATTGATTCAATTGTTGAATTAACGGTAATCTTTTGAAATAATTGATGAATTTATTGAGTTTAATCGGTGAAAACGAGTCTAATTGAGTTAGGAGATTAAGGATTTGAGTAGGGATTGAAGAAGAGGGCTAAAAAGGGGCAAAAACGCAGGTGCAGTCGGGTATCGGGCTGCTGGTAATCGATTACAAGGGTCTGTAATCGATTACCAGGTGTTCTGGGCAGGAAACCAGGTGGTTGAGCCTCTGGTAATCGATTACAGGGATGCTGTAATCGATTACCAGGCTACCAGTTCTCTGGTAATCGATTACAGACACCCTGTAATCGATTACCGGGCCTAATATTTGTGTATTTGCTTCTGGTAATCAATTACATGCTACTGGTAATCGATTACCAGGTCCAAACTTGACATTTGAGTGTTATTTTAATATATTGTGGTGATCCTTTACTATATGATGGATGTTTACCTAATATATGAATTGTTTTGTGGAATTATGAGATTATATTTGGATGTACAATGTGGATTGACTGTGGCATGAGGTAGTGTTATGTGACTATTTTATATTGATGTCTATATGCCTTGCATTTGAGATGTGATGTGGAATGATTAGAGTAGAGGATGTTGTATGAGAAATGTATGAGGTGATGTGATGCTTTGAGCATGAGAATATGAGGTGTGAATGTATGAGATGACGCTGATGCATTGAGCATGAGCATATGAGGTGTGATTCATGAGATGCACGGACCCATCGAGGGGGTGCAACCTATCGGCCAAGAGGGCATTTAATGGTAAGGCCATCATTGGTAACAACTAAGGGGATTGATCAGGTACGCCCATTTTGCGGAGTGCCAAATCATAACTCTTAGGAAGAGGTATTGTGCACGAGCATAGAGTGAGCATAATCATTATCTTTGTTTGTGTGAGAAGTGTGAAACTATATTTGTATGAACTTGATGTGTGAAATGAATAATATATGAGTTGAGATGAATGATGATATGTATGGTGATGGATGGGGAATAAGGGTAGCCTTATGTATTGCATGTATATGTATGCATTCTTTTCCTCACCATACTCTTCTATGGTTTTTCTAGGATGATGAAGAGGGCACTCAGTGTGCTGAATTTTGAAGGGCCGGGTCTCGCTCTGATAGGTGTGACATCGGGGATTAGTGTCTAGGAATTTATTTCTTTATTTTGATATGTAGAGATTTAGAAAGATTATTTTAAAAGGGTCTTACATGGCCATGATACGTATTTATTATGTAATAATTTAGTTTTTGAAAACCTGGATCTCATTCTTTTATGGAAACAGAAGTGAACTTGAATCAAGTGTTTATTTTGAGAAGGATATGTGAACCTTTTTTATCTCGGTGATACTGTAATTTTCCTTATAACTTAACTTGGTATTTATTTTATTATTTAGGGGTAGAAGGGTGTCACATTTAGTGGTATCAGTAGCAGGTCGATTTATCGACCTTGAGTTGTGTGTTTGCTACTGTGAGTTTAAATTAGAAGAGTTCGTGAATCTAATTTGATCTGTCATAGGTGTTTTCTAGTTTTCAGTGTCCTGCAAGGTTGGTATATCTTTGATTATCTTGCTTCAAGTGATTGGGACTGGCCACCGTAATGATTTGAACCTGATAAGAGAAGATGTAACGACTTCAGAGGGAATGTTATGTCAATAACGTTGCTAGAATAAAACCATTACGAAAATGTTTAAGAAAGAAAATTTTAAATTAGATTTCTTGATGTGAAAAGAGTTTTGTATAATATAAATTGCATACATGCATGCACCACATTGCATCATATTGAGATGTGTATTAAAAGTTATGTGTGACATGGATGAATGATATGAGTATTGAATTATATGATTGTGATGATTTTTATCATGTTATGTGATGTGGATGATGATTGTATAATATTTTAGATTTAAATGAGATGTGGGAGAAAAATAAATATAATAATTTGTTTGAATATCTAAGATTGAGGTTTCTGTTGTCAAGTAATATGACTAACAATATATGTAGATATATGTGTGTTTGAATTTGAATTTCTTGGATTGGGATTTATCTAAATTGAGATTTGAATTTGAAATTAAGGATTAGAATTTCATTAGGTCATGAGATAAGAAAAATATGTGTCTTCTTGATTTTTGAAATGTTGTTAGGATTTAGTTGATTTGGATTAAATGATCAACATAATTTGAATTTAGATTAGTTTAGATTCTATCTGTAATATAAGATGAGAAGATTTTGGTGCATGGTGAATTTAATTTTTTTTAAATTTGGATTTTTCTATGTTGAATTGAAATTAGGATTTATATATATATATATAATTCTTTAATTTGAATTTAGATTCCAAGATAAGGTCTTATTTAGATGTGAATTAAAATGTTTTTAAGGATAGAATTTGTTATATATATATATAATTGTTATGATTTATTTAAATTTAAATTGGAGGATTTTTTGGATTTAGATTATCATATAAGTTTGATTATTAGGGGAAACTAGAAACTTATGAGATATAACTAAGGTGCAGTTCGGGGTGATTGTGAGTTTTCAGTTTTTGGTTTTTAAAAATTTTCAATCAAGTTTTTACAACTCAAAACCAAAAACTAAAAATTTGTTTTTGTGGTTTTCAAAACAAACATTTTGAAAACCACAAAAAGTGGTTTTCAATTTTTGGTTTTGAGTTGTAAAAACTTGATTGAAAATTTTTAAAAATCAAAAACTGAAAATTCGCAACCACCCCGAACGGCACCTAAGATTTCGATAAGGGTAGTGATGATAACAACCAACAAACTATTTTATAACATTCGAGGACTGAGATGAAATAGATGTTGCAAGATAAATAATAATATTTACAAAATAAGATAAGGTTTGTTGGAAATAGATAGAGTTGCGAAGGAAAGAGGATATATAGCTAAGGTGAAGTTAGATATGAGTTGAGTGGTGATATATTAAACATCAATTTTTATTTATGATAGTATAATTTTTTTTTATTTTAGGATAAATGCTATTTTATGAATCATGATAATTGTTGTGACTGATTTTATTTATAGTAGACTCTTTTCTTTGCTAGACTTAGTATATACATCTCTAATTGTTATAGTGTCTCTGTAAGGAAATAATAACTATTATTTCCTATATATTTTAGAGTTTGTTTAGAGGAAAATAGGAATTATAAGATAAAGTAAGATGAAGAGATTTTAGAGAAAGATCCAGATATTTAAAAGTGTACATAACTCTGCTCATAGAACCATCTCGAAATAAATAGATATTTTTCAAAAAAAATCCTATTAATATTCATATCGTATACACACATCATTTATAATCACTAATATGAAAAGGTAAGAATGATGATGATATGAAACTAGGAATGAGGAAACTTTTATAGGTGATTGAATTATGTGTGAGATACTATGATTTGACTTAAGGAGATTGTAATCAAATATAGAAATCTTTCTAAATTAATGATAAATTATTAGAACCTAGGGAGTTGGATATTGTTATGCACAAAGTTTAAGTTATCCTTTTTTTTTTAGAAAAAAATTGTTAACCTTTTTTTTACGGTTTAGATATAGAGATTAATTTAATTGATAGTTTTAAAGATAAATATTTGATATGATTTAAGGGATAGAGATTTAATATTTTTAGAGATAGAGATTTCCTTTAATTTGATGGTTTAGAGATAGGGATTTGATAATTTTAAAAATTTTACGGTTTTAGTTTAAAGATTTCAAGATAAAGACCAAATCTTAAGTTTGATAGAAATTTGTTTGGTTGGGTATGTAAAAGGTTTAGAGGTGTTGATTATTCATTGGATCTAAGTGGATTTTGATAATGATATTTTGCAGTCTTGATAGTTTTATAATTAGGATATGATCATGGGTTTAAGGCGAACATATCTATAGTTATTTAGGTTATGATCCTTTAATATGTTGAAATTAATTTTTTTAACAGTAACAATAGTCTTTGATCATAAGAAAATATTTAAAAAATTTACACTTGAAGACATAGAGCTTAAGTTTAGGAAGGCAACTTGATTTTGTAGGTTATGATAAATGTGGCTAAGGATTTAAGGGATTCAGTTTAGGAAGATGATTTATTTTGGACTTTGAATGTTTAATTTACAATTAATATTAATAGTAACATGATATCTAACCCAAAGCTATAGGTTACCAATACATAGTGTTATAGACTTAAATCTAAGAGAATAGTAAGACAAATTTTAAGGACAAAATTTATTTAAGGGGGTAGAATTGTAACATCCATAAATTTAGAAATCTAGAATTATAATTAAAATACGTATAATTATATTATGATGACGTTAGTTGTAAAAATAGAAGTTTTATAATAATAATAATAGTGAATATTAATATAACCATATTTATGATATAATAACAATATAATATTATAAATATTAGGAGATATGTCAGATTATTAAGATTGTAATTAAAATTAATTGTTATAAATATAGTAATATTAATATAATAATATCAAGATTAATAATGACAATCTTATGAGCGAGATATGTTTTAGTATTTTAATTTAGGATTGAATATTAAAATAGGAATAATGAGATCACGATGATTAAAGACAATGATTAATAACAAATTTAGGATAAAGTTTAATTATAAGATTTGAAGTTGAGTGTAGATGGATAAGGATTCTGTAACATCCTAGTAATTTCTAAAATAAATAAATAAATAAAATACTATAAGATTTACGTAGGAATAATAATAATATTATTATATTTATTATTATGTTCAGAAAAAGTATTATTTAATTAAAAGGGGAGACGGGTGGGTTGGGGTAGGCCCAACCCTGTTAGATATTTAAATAAGGGGGGGTCATCTATTTCAACCCAACCTTCTTTAGAACGTTAGATAACCAAACCCTGGGAAGGAGAGAAGCGACTCCACAAGGAGAGGGTGCCGCAGAGTAAATCATCTAGGGAGTTCTACCATTCGTTTTCGATCGTCATCTCTAAGGTACGGGGGGAAAAGGGTGTTGCTATATGTGTATAATGGAGTGCTTGGGTAGTGAGGGAAACCATAAGTCCCTCTAGGATTCCTAAAATCTTGAAATTGTGAGTGATGAATTATTTATAATATTGAAATTGGTGATTGTCTAGATGATCATTGTATTGTTCTTGATAAAATTGAGAGTAAGAAGCGAGATTGTCGAAAAGGGGTTAAATTAGGATTTGGGAGAGAGAGATTTCATAACTTATTCGATTGTTGAATTAACGGTAATCTTTTGAAATAATTGATGAACTTATTGAGTTTAATTGGTGAAAACGGGTCTAATTGAGTTAGGAGATTAAGGATTTGAGTAGGGATTGAAAAGGAGGGTTAAAAAGGGGCAAAAACGCAGGTGCAGTCGCGTATCGGGCTGCTGGTAATCGATTACAAGGGTCTATAATCGATTACCAGGGGTTCTGGGCAGGAAACCAGGTGGCTGAGCCTCTAGTAATCGATTACAGGGGTGTTGTAATCGATTACCAGGTTACCAGTTCTCTGGTAATCGATTACAGACACCCTGTAATCGATTACCAGGCCTAATATTTGTGTATTTGCTTCTGGTAATCGATTACAGGCTTCAGGTCCAAACTTGACATTAGAGTGTTATTTTAATGTATTGTAGTGATCCTTTACTATATGATGGATGTTTACCTAATATTTGAATTGTTTTTGTGGAATTATGAGATTAAATTTGGATGTACAATGTGGATTGACTGTGGCTTGAGGTAGTGTTATGTGACTATTTTATATTGATGTCTATATGCCTTTGCATTTGAGATGTGATGTGGAATGATTAGAGTAGAGGATGTTGTATGAGAAATATATGAGGTGATGTGATGCTTTGAGCATGAGTATATGAGGTGTGAATGTATGAGATGACGCTGATGCATTGAGCATGAGCATATGAGGTGTGATTCATGAGATGCACGGACCCATCGAGGGGGTGCAACCTAGGAGTGAGTATATTTGCACGGGCCCATCGAGGGGGTGCAACCTATCGGCCAAGAGGGCATTTAACGGTAGGGGCCATCATTGGTAACAACTAAGGGGATTGATCAGGTACGCCCATTGTGCGGAGTGCCAAATCATGACTCTTAGGAAGAGGTATTGTGCACGAGCATAGAGTGAGCATAATCATTATCCTTGTTTGTGTGAGAAGTGTGAAACTATATTTGTATGAACTTGATGTGTGAAATGAATAATATATGAGTTGAGATGAATGATGATATGTATGGTGATGGGTGGGGAATAAGGGTAGCCTTCTGTATTGCATCTGTATGTATGTATTCTTTTCCTCACCGTACTCTTCTATTATTTTTCTAGGATGATGAAGAGGGCACTCAGTGTGCTGAATTTTGAAGGGTCGGGTCTCGCTCTGATAGGTGTGACATCGAGGATTAGTGTCTAGGAATTTATTTCTTTATTTTGATATGTAGTGATTTAGAAAGATTATTTTAAAAGGGTCTTACATGGCCAAGGTACGTATTTATTATGTAATAATTTAGTTTTTGAAAACATGGATCTCATTCTTTTATGGAAACAGAAGTGAACTTGAATCAAGTATTTATTTTGAGGAGGATATGTGAACCTTTTTACCTTGGTGATACTGTAATTTTCCTTATAACTTAACTTGATATTTATTTTATTATTTGGGGGTAGAAGGGTGTCACAGGTTTTACTAGCCATATTCTTAAGCCGACCCTCTTTTGAGGCAAACTTACTTTTAAGAAAAAAAGAGATTTCAAATATAAATTATATAACTTCAAACTCAATTTCAAGCAAATCAATTCTACAAAATCAAGTTCATTGAAGCTTAAATTTGCAAACGGTCATCTAAACACACTTAAAAGTGAGGATGAAGTGATGCAATCTATGTTTGGATTTTTTTTCCTTAAAGTAAGTTTTTTATAGTAAAATTTAGTATACTTTTTTAAATTTAACGTAAAAATTATATTTTAACACGTTAATTCAAACGTGAGTTTAGAGGTAAAATCAACTTTTGTGTGTGTTTGGTTTCACGTCTGTAATATCTAAACTCACGTTTAATAACGTATTTGATTTATTCCAAAATCACATTTCAAACGTAAATCTGGGCCAATGCTATTAAGGGCCGGATCCATATTTAAAACGTGATTTCGGAGTAAATCAAACACACACTAAGACCTAAACTCACATTAGAAACATGTTTGGGTGCCATTTCTTTGAATTGATCTTGGCTGCAAAACTTGAGTTTAACCACTTCTCAACGCCAAATCAAACATGCACTTTTGAGAGTGGAAAGTTGATTACGGCCCTGCTTGGATACACTTCTGTAGAAGAACTTCTAGGAGATAAAAATATAATGAATCAAAGAGGTCAAGTGGTACATGTTTGGTTCCCCTTAAGCAAGGTCTCGGGTTCGAGTCTTGTGGGTGGAAAAAATCCCCGCGAGGAGAGCTAGCCCCACCATGATGTGGATGTTCCCGGCTCGAACAGGATTGTCTCCCGTGGAGGATACCTGTGGTTAAACAAAAAAAAAAGAGGTCAAATGAATTTAACTTCTCCATAAGTTAAAATTAGTTACTTATGGAGAAGTTAAATGGGAGAGCTTTTTGAGTAGGTGAGCTACAAAGACTAATTTCAACTTATGAAGAAGTTAAATGCATTTAACCTCTTTGATTCATTCTATATTTTTTTTACCTAAAAGTACTTATGCAGAAGTTTTATCCAAACTGACCCTACATCCATTAAAATAATCAATTTGAACACACAAGTTTTATCACTCAATAATTAGTTTCTACCCGAAACCATTGTTTTGTCATAAGTAACTTGGAGTTGCTTTTGATTGTGGGGAGAATCAATTATCAAATTTCATTCCATTTTTGCCCTTGCTGCACAAAAGGTTGTTTCTATGTCTCATAATTTAAAAATTCTACATACCAGCTACACTATAATTTAAGAGAGATGTGGAATTTATTTAATGTATATTTTTAAATTTATAAATAAAAATTTACATATTATAATAATTGATTTTTCAATTCAAAATTTCAATTAATATTTAGGTAAATAATATCATATAATTTATTGATAATGTGATTATTATATTTTTATATTTATAAATAAAAAATGACATGAATATAATAATTAATTTTAGTTCAAGTTTTTAATTAATGTTTAAATAAATACTATCGTGTAATTTATCGATGAGCTGATTATTAGAATTTTATATTTATATTAATGCTTTTTTATGAACTTAAATTAAAAATTTCATCTAAATATTTATATATTTAAAATATTAATGTATATATTAAAAATGTTAATTATGATATAAAGAATATAAATAAGACGTCAAAAAAAATATAAATAAAGAGCAATTCATGGATATTAAGCTCATTTTGCTAATTAAACACCACAAAAGCAATTTTGATAATAAACAAATTTTCTGCAAAAAATCACTTATTTAGTATAAGTTATCCAAATAAAAATCACTTTGCTTGAAAACTAATTTTACACAAAATTAATTCTTCATAATCAATTCAATCCAAAATCAATTCTACCACTTTAAAATTAAACACACATAATAAATTGTAACTTTTGCATTGAGCTGAACAAGTTATATTGCTCTTTACTACAAACTTAGTTTTAAAAGAAAAGTTTTAAATCATAAATCATATCTTTTCAAACTTATGCTTAAACAAAATCAATTCTATAAAATTAAGTTAATTAAAGCTAAAATTTATAACACCGTGTTTGGATGGAGTAGAGAAATAAAGAAGAGAGAAATAGGAGAGAGGAAAATAAAGAAGAGAGAAATATGTGTGAATTTGGGTAGAAAAGTATATTGTTTGGTATAGGAGAAATAGAAGATAGATAGTAGAGAAATTAGTTTGGTTAGTTATTTGGTTGTGTAGAAATATGAGAGAGGGAGAGATTTATAAATATTTAGAGTGACAAAAATACCCTCTTAGGTTTTTTTTAAACAGTGAATGATTATTCTTTTGGACACTCACATCGGCAACAATGTTTTGGAAAAGGAAGGTTAAAAATGTCTTTTTATCCAACTCAGTCTCATCTCTCTCCCGTTTCTTTCCTCCTCATGGGAGGCTAAAATTCAGTGTGGGATCCACGAATTTAATTACCCACATCTTTCTCTTCGATGATACTCCCTTTGATCCTATTTATAAGAACATTTTTTAAGGTGAGTCTCGGTCCTTTTTATAAAAACTTATTCAGATTATCTCATGCATTAATTATTTGACAAAAATACCCCATTAGTGGAGGTAAGTGGGTAATTAATTAGTAGAGAAAGTATGACACAATTGAGTCGTTAAATAGAAAGAGAAAGATAATGAGTCTCAATAAATTAAAGGATAGTTTAGTAAATATGATACGCATTCATGACAAATTTATTGTAATTAACTAAATTAACCAACTTCCTTAATCCCTGTGAAATAGTTAAAAGGTTCTTATAAATAGGACCAGGGGGAGTACTAAACACGGTGGTGATGACATCTCTTCGTTATTTCTGTCTCGACTATTTCACTCTCAAGTAAATCGCTCCTAACAAACAAACAGTAAGTGCTATTCCAAATTTACATAAACTTTATGTTTGGTACGAGAGAGTTAACAGAGAGAGAGAGAGTCGATTGAGGCGAGAGTTACGAGGTGAGAAACCACACCGCCGCGTTTGGTTTTATTGGAGAGAGAGACTGCATTCGTCATCATTACTATGAGCCCAATATGTGTTGAAATCTCCTTTATATAGCAAAAAAAGGCAAAGAGTATGTCGGTGGAGGAAGGAAAAGACGTTTTTGCCCTTATATAATTAACGTGAGAAAAAGCTTAAACCCTAAAACTGAAAATTGAATGTAATATAATTTAAAGGGTATTTTTATCTTTGTAACTATTTACAAATTTTTATATTCTTTATTTCTCCACAATCAAATAATTATCAGAATTAATTAATCTTCTATCTTTCTCCTATTTCACTAATATCAAACAAACTCAAATTCTATTTAATTTTTTTACTATTTTTAATTTCTCTCTTCCTTATTTTCATTTTAACCAAACAAAATGGAAAGTGATTTTAGGTGCTCCCATCCCAAGGATTATAGGAACATGCTGTAAAGCATCAACAAGCACCTTCTCCAACGTGAGATATTTGTTGTAATGTTGAATAATTTAATCTTTTACGTTATTTGTTATGCTGATTAATTTTTTTTATCTTTTATGCAATTTAATTATGTTTGTATAATATTTTATTTTCTTATATATGTACATTTTTCAAATTTATATACATTAAAGTATTCGTATCTTATATTTTTGAAAATTACGGTATCTGTACCCAAAATTGATAAGGATACCTTATAAGTAAAATGTGATTGCCCATTTAATGTATTCCTTCCATATTTATTTTTTTAAAAAATCCCTTCACGTTAAATTGATATTTAGGTCAAAATATAATAAAAAAACACGGTAAAAAAAAAAGATGATGAACAATAAAATGAAATTCACGTTTTCCTGATTGCAGAAAGAGAAAAAAGGCAAGCTCCTCAATCGGGTCAATGGTTGGAGAAAGATTGTTTTCCTTTCCTTTCCTGAGAGAATGAGGAGAAATTTTACACAGCCAAACGGAATTTACGTGAAGTCAGAACTACAGAGTCCTGCTTTGGTCGCCGCCATTGAAGCTGAACACCCAAACACTCTTTACTCTCCGCACTCTTCCCAGAATTCCCAACACAGTGAACTCGAAACGGTTTCAAAGCACATCCTCCCATGATCGTTTTCCAAGGTGTTTTCTCTATCTTCGGATTTGTTTTTCAATTACCTTTTTCTCATTATTATTTTACAATTTTCTTTATGTTTGAGTATGCCTGTGTGTGATTTTGATCCATAGAATGGTAAAGTTGTCACCTTGATTTTTCTTGACCGTCTGAAATTGTTCAGCTGTGAAATTTTATGGATAGGGCTTAGTTTTGATATGAATTTTGGAGTCAAGTATTTAACTTTAGTGTGTTTCAGTCTTCTGGGGATTCAGTTTGTTCATACAGAATCTAAACTAAACGAGGAAAAGGGCAAAACATTGAAGTGTACATGGAGTGGGCAAAATGGGTTTGAGTAGAAATTTTCAATCCAAAAATTTGATAAAGGTGAATGGAGGATTGGATCATAGATAACGAGTTGCTGAGTGCGCTCCTCAATGGGTAGGATGATAATCAATGAACCATGGAAATTAGAGTTATAGCTGTCCTGTTTCAATAATCATAGTTTATTTCAAGGAGATACATAAAAGTCTGTATTGATTTCTAATTCCTCTCTTCTTGAGTGTTCTAGAGGAAATCTTCAATTGTTTCTTAAAGGGATAACATTTCTTACCTTAATATACTGTTTTATTTGTTCCATTTTCATATTTTTCTCAGATTATAATTAAGAGAATCACTGCTGCTGAATCAAGCGTCCCTGGATTAATTCAAAGTTGGAGAATTTTATAATTTAACGGGAGTATGGATGACACCATCAGCTCAACCGATTCAAATGAATGCTGTGAAGCTGGTGAGCAGAAAACTGGTTTTCAGGAATTTGGTCCTATTTTGAAGAAACCAAAAACACAAATTCTGCCACCTCAAAATGAAGACAATAGTGAAGTGGCAGAAAGCCAGGACAGATTCGGTGATATGCCCGATAGCCTTATCCTTCATATTTTGTCATTTATGGAAACAAAGGACGCAATTCGCACTTGTGTTTTATCAAAAAGGTGGAGGTATCTTTGGACTTCAATTCCATGCCTAAACTTCAGCAGTAAATCATTCCCCCGGCTGGTTGATTTCAAGAAATTTGTGTTGTGGGTCCTATCCCGTCGAGACTCTTCTCATGTCAGATCTCTCATTTACTACCGCTTTGGGGTAGATTATGCTACAGATCAATATCTATTGAATAAGGTTATTGAACATGCAGCATCACATGGTGTTCAAGAAGTCAGAATCAATCTTCGGGCGAAAACGTCTGGCAGCCCGCCTGTTGAAATTCCTTTGTCTTTATTTAATTGCCAATCCTTGAAAAGACTCGAGTTAAAAGACTGCCATCCTACAAATGTCTCATCACCTTTAAGTTGCAGATCGTTGGAAAGGTTGCATTTGGAACATTTCTCAATGTATCCTGCTTCAGCTGATTTGTCAAATTCACTTGCTAGTTTAGCAAAGGCTTTTGGTTTCTCAACATTGACAACTTTGCATCTCAGCAGCTTGACTCTGTGTTATACAGGAATTGACTGTCTGGGTCCATTTGTAAACTGTGTCAATTTAAAGAATCTTCACTTGAGTAAAATGTGCTTTAAGTCAGAAACGATCCCCAAGGATTTTGTGATATCTGCTCCCCAACTCAATAACTTGACTCTAATGTGCAACCGTTTTAAATGTAAACTTGTAGTTGCTGCACCACAGCTTATCAATTTCAGCTACTTATATTCTACTCCTTGTGCCTTCTTTGAGTTTAGTATCCCCTCTTTGGATGACTTGACCATTGATATCCGTGAACCACATGATCAAATGGAAAAGTCTCATCAGAAGCAGAGAGAAAAGGTTTCACATGGTTTGATCAATATGGTCCGGGGAGACCATGATGCTGAACTATCCTTCTGTACAGTTGAGGTATAAAGTAATTCTTTGTAGTTGTATGTTTTTATCTATATGCACATTGTGTGTATGTGTCTGAGTGAGGGGAGAGACTATAGGTTTCTGTTTTGAATTGTTCCTTGTGAGATGTACTTTGACTGGATTAAAGCTAAAAGGTTTCTAACCTCTTTGTTTTCAGGTTACCTGTGGTGGGACTGCTGCCATGCTAAAGCAAGAATGTTCCGCTTTTAGTGAATTAAAGTCACTGAACTTGGGAGTGGGATCAACATACAAAATCTTCATTAGCAACCTTGACCATATAACTGCATACTTCCGCCATTGCTCTCAGCATGCAGACTTTGAGCTTCTGACTGTTTAGAAGGTATTCCTAGATCCATGCCATCCATGCAGACTTTGAGATGCTGATTTTTATTGATTGAATGGAATTGAACAGAAACAAGGAGAAAGAAATTCTCCTCCAAGGGTTCCCTTTACGAAAGGGTTTCCTTTTTCTTACATTTTAGCACTTGCTCAATTCTCTCCATACACAATTTCCTGAATGTTCCTTTTCTACTATTTCTCCCTATTTATCTAATCGAGTCTCCTTTAAATAACTAACTACTCTAACTAATCCTAAGTATTCCCCTTTATTCTACCATTCTATCGTAACATAACTCCATTGTCTATTTGACAATCAAAGTTTCAATGAAGTCTACCATTTGCCTTGCTAATATTATTTGTCATTGTATGAATGAAAAGGAAAGGTAAGCTAACAGTCAATGTTGGCTGAGTACATGAACCAGTTCAACTTTCTGTCACCTCATCTAGCAAATTGGCTTGTTTGGCTACTTTTCCCATTTTGACAAATTATTTTAATGGTGTGATAGATGCACTTAGAAGGCATGGTGAAAGATCATAACTAATAGGTTTAGCTTTTCGTCGTTACACAAATCATTAAACCATTGTTCATTGCTTTTATGGTGTATGTCAATATCATTATAAAAAATGTGTTCATAAATATCCCTCTATTTTCTGTTCGTTTTGAATGAGCCATCATGGGTGTTATATGTTTTTCTGTATTATTAATAATTGTCCCATTTGCATTTACTGGTATTCTTTTAAAGGCGTCTGAAACTTGTTCTTTACATTTATTTCCCTTTTTGTTTCAGATGTTGAAGAATACTTGCACAGGAGGTTTGGCTTATGCTTAGGTGAAAGTTTAACCCAACAGTTGGATACCTTACAAGCAGAACAAGGATGAGTACTTTGTTATTTTTGAATTGGAAAGGATTGGGATATACACCTATATTTGGCCAATTATAGAAATTAGACCATAATGAAATAGAAATTTTAATACTTTTTGGCAAAAAAATGATCTTGCTTATTATTTTGTTGCACTTTTTAAGCAAAATTTGATCTGAATTAGACATGTTTATGTTTCTCCTATGTGTCAAGTTTCTTTTAGAGGCAAAGGAAGGAAAATGAAATTCCTTATGTAGCAAAAAGAGCAAACAAAAAGAAAATTCTTCAATGATCAAAATTAACAACCAAGTTGTTTTCCACCTGTTGATGTTGGCTATATGGATCAGTCGACACCACAATATTTTATCATGTATGAAGTTCACATATAAATCATTTGCTTCTAAATTTCTGTTGATGGTTTGATTTATAGTTTTCATTGCTTTCTAGTTACCTCCAATGATTGGATTATCCTTAATTTGGTCAATTCTCCTTACCAATGTTTCTACAAATTTTCTCCACTGACCTAATCATCTAAGATGAGATTTTACCATTTTTTCTACAATGAAAGTTATGAATGTATTCCTAATCTTTCATGTCTTGTAATTGTATGACCACTTATTTATGGTAACATTTTCATCATCTATGTGATATTAAATTGACTTTTTTTATTAACTCTTTACCACATAACATTTAGTTTTATGCAACATTGTAGGTTTTATAGTTTGTGTGGTGAAATTTTCTTTTAAACTAGGGTGGTATTTCTTTATGCAAAATTAAATTGTGGCAAAAGAGGGCAACCATTTGCTTGGATTGTTAACTACATATGCCAGCTGTAGAAGGATGAACAACAGTTCCAAGTGGTTTAATTGATTTTGTTATAGGGGATTTATTTTTTAGTGTAAATGGTTGCAGATATTTGTGGAGAATAAAAGAAGTTTATTTCATTAGAAAGATTGTCTTGGCCCATATTTCTGTAATTTAAATAAAATTGTTTCTATTGTTAATTTGTTAGACACATGAATGCTAGGATGCTATTAGTTAATTTTTCTTAAATTCCGTGTTCAAATTATACCGAAAGAAAATAGAGTCCTCTCTACCCATGAGCTTAAGAATTAGTCGGGTGTCATTCATCAGTTTAGCCATTTTATAACACTAATAATGCTAATGCACATGCTTATAATTTCAATGCAAGGTTTTATTGTATATGTATGTTTATTCTTAACATTTGCAGTGGTGTGTGAAATTCCTGACGAAACTTACCTGTATCTGAAATGTGAAATTCTAATCCTTGAACGTTACCCTCAAGTCTTGCCACAAGTACACACACAGATCACCTTTTAACATGAAATGAATTAAGGTGTGTTTCTGCATTTTCACTTGGGTGGACCAAAAAATAAAAAATTCACTTGGGCATTTAAGTTGCCTGATTCTACAGGATGCTGTGTGAGGCCTGATCACCCTTCTTCCACACATTTTTGACTTCCAAAGGTAATCTCTTTCTCAATTGTCCAATTTTTCTTAGAGAAATTAAGTTTATTATCTTCAATTTCAGGCCTTAGAATGTTAAAGATACAACCCAAAAGGATACTCTTTACTGGTAAATTTAGCTTAAGCCTCCGTATCAGCATATTCCATGCCTTGATGTCCTGGTTTAACACTCTACAGTTCACATTAAAAAATTGCCACTCTATTATTTTTTATGTAGATTCAGAAAAAGTAAATTGCCATTTCTCCACATTGGAAATTTGAAGGTATGGTGCATTTGATGACTCATGAAGAATTTATTCTGTGAAATAATTGGAGTCCAATGGTCTTGATGTACTGGTAGTTTATTATGGGGCTTGATACCGATAAGACTAGCTTGCGTAGTTTCATGTAGTGTCGGTTTAGGCATACAATCAAACTCGAATTCTTGAATACCGACTCGTCTCACCCCGACTTTGACAAAAAAATCTACTTTGACCGACTTTAGAGAAAACCTGACACTGACCGGATTCTAATAGAGGTGGGAATGGGTTTGGGAGCGCAAATCCTTTTCCAAATTCATCTCAATATAATAATTAAATAATTTTAATCTCAATATAATAATTAAATAATTTTAATCTCAATATAATAATTAAATAATTTTAATTATAATAATAGTTAAATAATAATAGTTAAATAATAATGTAAACATACATATATTTTTTAAACATATGATATAATTTTTAGTTTTTTATTTTTTAAGATTTTAAATATTAATTTTTATATATTATTTGAATTAGAATGTATTAAATATTTATGATTTTTTAAAAATATATATTTAAGTTATTAAAAATAAAGAAAATAGAATAGGGTGGACGAAAAGGTTATGTTTCATAATTTCATATTACCCTCCTAAACCTTTTTTTTATGCACATTACCCTCTTAAACCTGAATCTTACACCTGACTTTCAACCCGTCCCAATTTTTGTAGCTATGGAAAAAACTCACCTATGACCTGGCTTGTTGTCATGTCTGTTGTGGTCCTCTTATAGACGACAATTTTTATCTCAAAATGAAAAATAATTTTATTAAATAAACATTCAAATTAATGCCATTCAAGGTTGTTGCAATGGCGTTTTTATTTTGGATTAAATACAACCTATACTTTGATAAATGGGTAATTTTAGTCCCCCTAATTTTAATTGCTTAATTTTGGTCCCTATACTTTTGTAAATGGGTGATTTTGGTCCCCTTAATTTTAATTGCTCAATTTTGGTCCATCTTCTTTAAAAATTGAACAAATCTAATCCTACCGTTTGCCTCCCATCAAATATTTAACAGAGTTTGCTGACATGGATTTAATTTTGTGACGTGTAAACTATCACATGACAAAGATTATTATTTAATTTTATCTCTTAATTTTTTAAACGAAAAATTAGAGCTTGTAGACTTCAGTTCGCTTTCGATTTCATTTTAAATTTCATTTTAGGCCTGATGAGATTTTAGTTCGCTTGATTGATGACTTGAAGTAGACTTGCAATTGTTTTAGTTTTGGCACTTGTATTTGCTTTATTATTTTTGAGGAAATTGAGGTGTAGTAGTGAGATTTTATTTTCTGATTTTATTTTCTCATTATATTAAATTATGCAAAATCTGATTTTATTTTTTGATTTTTGATTTAAAAAATTAAGAGATAAAATTAAATAATAATCTTTATCATGTGATAGTTTATATGTCACATAATTAAATCTATGTTCGCAAACTCTGCTAAATATTTAATGAGAGACTAACAGTATGATTAGATTTGTTCAATTTTTAAAAAAGATGGATCGAAATTGAACAATTTAAACCAAAGGGACCAAAATCATTCATTTACAAAAGTATAGGATTGAGCAAATAAAATTAGAAAGACTAAAATCATCCATTTACAAAAGTACAGAGAATAGAAATGTATTTAAGCCTTTTATTTTGCTGTGTTAACACGGGCACCTTTTAATTACTTTGCATCTGTCTTATTTGGACAGATTTGCCATTCTGTCCTCTTACTGTTATCCTTCTGTTTCTTTTCTCTTTCCCTGTATTTGTGATGAGACTAAAGCATGGTTACGGGCAAAGATTCACGACAGACCATCTTCAAGAAAAATGAATAAACAGTGTCTATGGTGGACAGACAACACAACACTCACTAAAGTGTGCGGAACCCAAGAAATTTTACGTGTATTTCACTCATGGCTTTTTGTATGCCCTTATATTAGCCAACGTCCACACAATTTCTCTGATGACAGCAAGCACGAATCAACCAAACACAAACTAGCTATATGTTAATTTTTGATTTGAAAAAAATTAAAGCATTTAATACTTAATTATTAAAGAATGAAAAATAGAAAAATATTCATTGAAAATGTAGTTTAAGTACTTATAAATGCATTATATATTATACTTTTAATATTTATTTTTTCCTTCACTGATGCACATAATTCATTAGAATGATCGTTAAAAAACATTATAAAAGCTAGTATTTTTCTTTTTAATTGGTCATATAATGATTAAAAAATAATTCATCATCCCGCAGCTTTATTAACGAGAGCGAGAGGTTTTATGTTGAAAATTCAAATTACAAGGTCATGTTAGACTTATATATCAATATCTCTCTTCATTTAATATTAAATGGGTTAGACATTATTTAAATTGTGTGATTATTTGTTTAGTAGAGATATAAGCCCCATTTATTTTATCGTTACTCGGTGTTGATTTTAAATCACTTCGTTACTTGATGTAAAATCATGATTTCATATAATTGATTTTAAATCATTTCTCTCAACATATTTCGTAAAATGTGATGAATTGTGGATAGAAGTTTGTTTTAATAGATAAGATTTGTATAGTTGTACAATAGGATAAAGAAATTCTATTTGTTAAAGATAAGGCTAAATAACAAACTATCGTAAATATAGAGGGGAGTAGTTTTGACACATTGCTTTGTTATATGTATAAATATATGGTTCAGCATAATGAAAATACAACTTGAGTGTTTTTGCACAATATTTTACATTGTATCAAGAGCCAAAAGCCTGTGGTTCTGTTAATATTCCACCACTATCATGTCAACATCTTCAGAAGAGGAGGAGGCACGTGTGGAGAAAGAAGTCAACAAAAAAGCAAGATGCCTGCTGCTGAAACACAAGAGGATGGCATCGATGTGATGTCTCCATATTATATTCATGCATCTGACAACCCGGGACAAATTTTTGTTAGTGAACTTCTTCATGATGGGAACTATGGCGAGTGGGTTGCTGACATGAGCAATGCTTTATATGCCAAGAACAAGATAGGATTTGTTGATGGCACAATCCCAATGCCAGGCAATGATTCCCCTAACTTGGCTTACTTACAATGCTATGGTCAAAGGATGGCTGAAGAGTGCTATGAACAAGGAAGTCAGAAGCAGTGTTCGATATGCGAGTACTGCTCAAGAGATTTGGATAGAACTTGAAGAAAGATTTGCTAAAGGGAGTGCACCAAGGGCATATGAACTGAGGCGTGCAAGAGAAGCTTTCGGTACCTTCCTACTATACAAAGCTAAAGGGTTTATGGGATGAGATACAATCAATTGCACCGTGGCCAAAGTGCACGTGTGGAGGTTGCAAATGTGACATGCAAAAAAAACTAATGCAGATGCGAGAGAGAGATCAACTATATGATTTTCTTATGGGACTAGATGATGTCTTTGCCACAGTCAAGACACAAATTTTAAGCATGAAACCAACTGTCATCCTGGGTCATGCTTACCACTTGGTAGCTGAGGATGAGCAGCAAAGACTCATCTCTGCTATGCATAGACCAACCGCAGAAGTAGCAGCATTCCAAACACAAAGAAATCAATATGGCCAAGAAGGAGCTGAAAAGAGAGATTGGCGAAAAGAAAAACCCAAATGTGGACATTGTCAGAAGATAGGCCACACGGCGGACAGGTGCTATGAGGTGATAGGATATCCGCCAGATTGGAAGAAATCTAGACGAGAAAAGAAAGACAAATCTGGTTCATGGAATGATAAGAAAAATGGACCAAAAGCAGCTCAAGTGATCGTTGAAGGAAGCCCAATTCTGGGATTGTCAATACAACAATATGAAAGATTGTTGCAACAATTAAACGTGGATGTAGAATCTAACATATCGCCTCAACAATCACAACCAAATGTGAATATGGCAGGTAAAATTGTTATTGGTAAACCTTGGGTGATAGACTCAGGAGCAACAGATCATATTGTATGTCATAGTGAATTATTGATGGAGGAACGTGCTACTATGCAACAACCTGTGAGGATTCCTAATGGCCAAAGTGTAGCTGTCAAGAGCACCGGGAAAGTGAAATTGCTAAATGGAATAAATGTGGACAATGTTTTGAATATTCCATATTTTAAATGCAATTTACTTTCAGTGAGTAAATTGACAAAAGAGCTTAATTGTGCTTTAATATTCACTGCTGATCTTTGTGTGATACAGGACTTACCTTCGAGGAACCTGATTGGAGTGGGTAGACATCAAAATGGACTCTATCTTCTTGAGCCAGTTAATGATGGGAGTGCGGCAATGAAGGTGGATAGGTCAATGGATGCAGACTTGTGGCACTGGAGGCTAGGACATGCATCAGAAGAAAAGATGAAGCAAGTAGAGTTAAATTTAAATATGGTCAATAAGAGTTTTATGCATTGTGATTCTTGTATAAGAGCGAAACAAACAAGGCTGTTTTTTTCCTTCTAGTTCAATAAAGACATATTCATGTTTTGAATTGATCCATTGTGATATATGGGGACATTATAAAACTGAATCATTGACAGGAGCACATTATTTTATTTCAATTGTGGATGATTTTAGTAGGGGGTTTGGGTATATTTAATGAGATATAAGTATGAAGTTGAGCATTATTTACCTATGTTCATAAGGATGATTGAAACACATTTTGGAAAGAAAGTAAAGAGGATAAGAACTGACAATGGACTGGAATTTAGATCAACTCATATGCAAAAATTCTACGATGAAAAGGGAATAGTAACAGAGACATCATGTCCATACACACCCTAACAAAATGGGATGGTGGAAAGAAAACATAGATACATATTGGAAATGGCTCGGGCACTACGTTTTCATGCAAGTTTACCTATTAAGTTTTAGGGAGAGTGCATATTAACTGCAGTTCATATCATTAACAGATTGCCATCAAGTGCCATAGGAAACAAAACACCCTATGAAATCTTGATGGGGAGAAAGCCGATATATGTGCATTTAAGAGTATTTGGATGCTTAGTATATGTGAGGAAAAACAAGAAGGAAGGGAAGTTTGATGAAAGGGGGAGAGCTTTCGTGTTCCTAGGATATCCAAGTGGACAAAAGGGATACAGGGTTTATGATATAGAAGATGGGGGAATACATGTCTCAAGAGATGTATTATTTTTTGAGCATGAATTTCCATTTAAAGAGCATGAGACTAGTGAGCAGAAGACACAAAAGCAATTAATTCAGCCAGTGATAGAGGAGGACAAAAATATCATGATAAGAAAAACAAGACAGCCGCAAAGAAATGATCCAGATGAAGAAGAAAAACAGCATGCTGATGAAGATGGAGATGGTGTAGAAACTTCCAATGAAAAATGCAGCCAAAAAGACATAAGGCAAGACATACGAGAAGAAGAACAACGAAGCGAGAGAGTAAGAAGGCCACCTAAACACTTAGAGCAATTTGAAGTTGACCTACCACCCTCCATTGTTGGACTCCAATCTACCCCTTCATCAGGTAACTCAGTGGTATATCCCCTGTCAAATTATGTTTCCTATGACAAAATTTCAGATTCACATAAAGCACTTCTAGCAGCCATTTCCTCTAATGATGAGCCAAAGAATTTCTTTCAAGCAGTAAAGCATAAGCGTTGGAGAGAGGCAATGAAGAAGGAGATAGAAGCATTAGAAAAGAATGGAACATGGACCTTGGAACATCTTCTTCCTGGGAAGAATATCATCGATTCAAAATGGGTATACAAGGTGAAGTACAAACCAAATGGTGAAGTGGAACGTTATAAGGCAAAACTTGTGGCAAGGGGATTCACTCAAGTTGAGGGAATAGATTTTCATGAAACTTTTGCACCGGTAGCAAAACTGGTGACAATGAGATGTTTGTTGGCAATTGCAGCCAAGAAAGGATGGGAGGTTCACCAACTTGATGTAAACAACGCATTCTTGCATGGAGATCTGAATGAAGAGGTTTACATGAAGATACCTCAAGGCTTCGCAAAGAAGGAAGAGACAAGGGTCTGCAGGTTAAGAAAATCACTATATGGGTTGTTGAGTCTCAAAATATTATTAAAAGGTTAATAATGTTTAAGTCTCATAACCCTGAGTTTTAATGAATAGCAAATCTGGTTAAACATCATTATGTGTTGAAGGTAGTTTTTCGTGTTTCAGAAGGTATCTGATGAAGCAACTCTCTTATGTGGTTCAACCCTCTGAAGTGGTATAACCTACTGAAGTAGAGGAACTTGCTGAGAGATCAAGACCTACTGAAGTCAGAGAACCTCCTGAAGTTGTGAGACGTCGTACTGAGCCTGTACTTTTCGAAGAAGAACTTCTCTGCTTATTCTCCTTGAAGACTCAAGTCAACCGTAGCTGTCTCAGTTGTTTGTGCTTCTCATTCTTCTGGAAAGTCAGAACACTTTCTTTTTGGCATATTTCAAATTTCTCTCACCAAAAAGACAATGTCTGCTGTGAAGTACATTTTGCTCAGAAAAAGTGAAGCATGTGCTGCTGACTCTACTACCTGCTACTGCAAGGGTTCCAGGCTATGTGTCTCAACGGGAGCATTTGCATTAAATGCTATCTCACAACGGAAATCCAATAGAGCACAATGGACTGAAGTTTCTCATCCTATAAATACTAGTCTCCATGCAGGAACAAGACAGAGAAAAATAGAGAAAACGAACTTGCTGAAACGCTGCTAAAAATTCATTGATTCCATTTGTACAACACTTTCTTATCCTGAGTTCTACTCAGTTATTTGTACATCATATACAGTTTGAGCTTTGAACTTTTATAGTTTAAAGGCTTAAGCAATCTTTCTTTTTATACACTGGTTGTATGGTAAGCCTGAAGAGGCTTGGTGTTTAAAACAATACTTGGGTTTGATCTTGGAGAGGCTTTTCTGTAAAACAATACTTGGGTTTAGAGTCTGGAAAGGCTAGGTGTGCAAAGAATACTTGTATCTGATCAGATAGTGAAAATCCAATGGTGTGTTTGCCCTGGGACTGGACGTAGCTCACTGTGTTAGTGGGTGAACCAGGATAAATTTCTTGGCTAAGTTTTCTCAACCCTTATCTCTTTATTTTCAGTTTTTAATTAACCAAGGAGGGTTTTGAAAAGTGATATTATAATTTGCGCAGCAAAATAACTTTGTTTTTCACATAAAATTATTTCAAAACAATTTTATTGAACCTGCTGAAGCATTTCAGCAAGTCACTGAAAAACCCAATTTCAGCAAGTTGCACAAATCTTTTGATAATCACTTAGCTTGTGAAAAGGTTTTTATAAAATCTGTAAAGAATTATATAAAACACTATTCAACCCCCTTCAAGTGTTTCCCGTGGTTCTAACAGTTGGTATCAGAGCTCAAAATGTGATAAATTGTGGATAGAAGTTTGTTTTAATAGATAAGATTTGTATAGCTGTACAGTAGGATAAAGAAATTCTGTTTGTTAAAGATAAGGCTAGATAACAAACTATCGTAGAGATAGAGGGAAGTAGTTTTGGCACATTGCTATGCTATATGTATAAATATATGGTTCAGCATAATGAAAATACAACTTGAGTGTTTTTGCACAATATTTTATAAAATGTACATAATTTATCTCAACTATTAATTTTTAGAATCAATTTTACTCAACTCTAAAAAAAATAAACACATAAGCTTTGAATACATAAAAACGGGGTTATGAATAAAATTAATTAGTTCGAGTAAACCGTTATGGTGCTGCTATTAAGAAGGAGTGCTAAAGCATCCATTCAATATGCTTTATAATTTAAATAAAATTCATTTCAATCCTTGATTCCAACTATAAATTAAATGGGCACGTAGACATTTCTATCATACTAATTACTTCTGCTTTTTGTTTTCCATAAACTCATTACAGCTTTGAAAAAAAAAAAGCAGTTTATTTATACAATTTTTATCGATCTGGTTGTCAGGTGTCTAATTACCTTTTGCCACGTGGACATGTCATTTTCGTTGTGTGGGAAGCCAGCGTGTGAAAGGCTGTAATCATGTAGTAGAATGGGAAAAGAGTCTGGAGAGATTGTGGTGATGATGATGAGAAAATGATAGTTTTCAAGTGATCCGAACAACTACATCGGATCCGTACACGTGGTCATCATCGTATGCACTGTGTTTGTCCTTCACAATAGAGTGGAGACCACCTGATCAGTCCTTCATGATTGGTTTTGATCTCACTCACTCCTCCCATCCCGTGCTTGCTACAAGGTCTCTATTCAATTCATACATGTTAAGGTTGATGCCATCTACTGAATTTAAATTACACAAATCCAAGTGTAGAGGCCACATATTTTGATAAATATTTAAGAAATTGTTTCACAATTATATTAGTTTTTATATATGCATATACACTATAGAAATTTTTTTGAAAAATTAAGTTTTTCTGAACATGAAAAAAAAGTATAATTTAACCATGAAATATGTAACGAGATATCTCAACAATCCCTGTATTATTTTTTGATAAGTACAATCCCTGTATTATTTGCAAACGAAAGAAAATGAGAGGTGTGGAAAAGGATTTGATCTCTCTCCGGTGACTGGAAAATTTGAGAGAGAGAGAGACACATATAAGTGTGTGAGTCCCATAGTGTGTGGGTCTCACATACTTGTGTGTTTCACTTTTTTATTTTTTACTGAAATTTTCCCGTACAAGAGAGGAGCTCTACTCGTGGAAAAAAGCATGAGAAAAAGGGGAAATTGTTCCTCAGAGAGCTAATAGAAAAGAGAAAGGGTATATGGTGAGTCACTACTAGTCCTCTCTAATACTGGAGAGGAGTCAGACCCAAAAAAAGGAGTCACATGTACGATTTCCCAATCCAATAGCCTCACATGGTGTTTGCAGAGGTGTAAATTAAAATTGTAAACTTCGGTGCATTATTAAGTTTTTAATCATATGTTCTTACGTACGTAGTTCTTTTCTTCATACAAGAGTTATTTTGGATTTAAAGGGATAGATAATATACATAATTACCTATCAACTTATTTTGTGTTAAAATTCAACTTTTTTTATAGAAGAATAAAGGTGACAAAAATAAAAAATCAAACTTCAAACTATACTTAATCATAGAAATTTGATACCATGTTAGTGTTACAAGGGATTAAGACAAGATCATGTTTGGTCTATTTGGGATAGAGAAATGTAAACTGTACATGTTGTAGGTGTATAACAAAGAGAGAGAGAAAAGAGAAAAGAGAAAGAAATGTGAGATATTATGAGTGATGTGATAGAAAGAGATAGAGAAAAAATGTGTTGTATGAGTTGTTGCATGTTTTTGTGTTGTATTTCTTTGGGATATTCCTCCGCTGACACGTTAGCTAGGTGTTGCTTTATAGCTTATGTTTTTTATTGTCTTTATTTTTCCTTGTAACAAAAAAATGATAAAATTGCTCCGCTAAACATCGACCACGCGACCTGCTAGCTAAGCGAGAAATGAGAAGTGCACTCCACTATTATCTATCTATTATAATATATAAAAGTTGAACGGCGGACTATGGTGATGACATGTCAACTCTATTAAATTCTCTCATTTTGCCAACTCAGCATTTTGGTTGAGTTGTTATTGTGTGGATCAATCTCTTTAGTTTCTCTTAGTTTGTGAGTTGTAATATTTGATTAATTGAAAAGAATGAATTAGGAGTTACAACATAGAAGTCATCATTATACACATTATTTTCCATTTAATCTCCTTTGTCCTTTATAATAAGGGAAAGTTGAAGTATTTTTGCTGATAAATTCTATTATATATATATATATATTTGATATACTTAATATTTTAAATTTAAATTTAAAAAATCTATTATAATATATAAAAGCTGAGTTGCGGACTCTCGCAGTGAATCGTCAATTCTATTACATTCTCTTATTTTGCCAACTCAATATTTTGGTTGAGTTGTCATTGTGTGGATCAATCTCTTAGTTTCTCTTAGTTTGTGAGTTGTAACATTTGGTTGATTGAAATAAATGAATATTAGGAGTTATAACATAGATAACACCATTATTCACATTATTTTTCATTTAATCTCCTTTGTTCCTTATAATAAGGGAAAGTTGAAGTATTTTTTACTGATAAATTCTTATATATATTTGATATAATTAATATTTTAATTTTAAATTTAAAAAAGATATAATATATAAAATTTGAACCGCTTACTCTCGTGATGACGCACAAACTCTATTCTATTTTCTCATTTTGCCATCTCAACATTTTTGTTGAGTTGTCATTGTGTGAATCAATCTCTTAATTTCTTTTGGTTTGTGAGTTGTAACCTTTGGTTGATTGATATGAATAAATACTATGAGTTACAACAAAAAAGTCACCATTATTCACATTATTTTTCATTTAATCTCATTTGCCAGTTATAATAAGTGAAAATTAAAATATTTTTATTGATAAATTCTATATATATATATTATACTTAATATTTCAAATTAAAATTTATAAAATTTATAAAATCATTTCTTATCCGCGCAATGCGCGGGTATATATAGTTTTTTATGAATTTCATACAATCAAAACATTTTGTGACTTTTATTTTTCATATATAAACATCATTTTTTTTAATTGCATTCAAAATTTTAAATCACTATTCCACAATTACTAATTAATTAGGGATTTCAACAGGACGGGCGGGAAGGTAATACACTATCCACATCCATACTCGCTAAAATTAACGGGTACTCATGCGAGTAACGAGTATCCTCCATGAGTACCCATTAATATTTAAAAATTCAAAATTTATAGAAAGAAAGAGATAAAGTTTCATATAATACTACCTCTAGTCCTATATATAAGAAACATTGGACTAAAATCATTAAGATAAAACAAATGCATTGAAATATGTTAGTGGTAATTAATAATGCCTTGAATTTAATTTTTTCTAAAAAATACCCTTAGTATTAAATGAGTAAATGAGTAAGTATCTCTTTAACTACTCACAATAAAATAAGGGCATATAGAGTATTTAACAATTAATGCAACTAAAATTAGTACTGTTTCTTATATATAGGACCAAAATAATTTACATTTTTGTTTCTTATATGGGTTTTTCTAACCTGTGTAAGCTTGCACAGGATAAACCTCAATAAATGCATTATTTAACTAATTTGTATTAATTGTTTTGTTGTAATTTTTCTAAAAAATTTATTTCTTCTCTCCCCTCATTATTCTTTTTATTTCTCTTTCTTCCTATGCTACACCGTGAGCTACCTTGTTCATTTCTCTTTCTTCCTAGTCACTGTCCAGGATCGCACTCACCTTTTCACTTTGCTCCTAGAATTGTTTAGGCAAGCAACAAAAAATAGAATTAAATAACAAAATTTTAAACTTGCAACATTAACAACAGGCTGCATCCAAGTTGAGCACACTTCGTGAATTCCTGCAAATACAGAAAAATCCAAAATGAGTAGACAGATTTATATAAGAACAAATACGCAATAGAACACACCCAAATGAAAAAGCTCAAAACTAAAGCATATGAACTGTTGGAAGGGCGTGAGGAAGGGAAGTCACGCCTGGTCCCTCCCACTCTTCTTTCACTTCTTCAACCCTTTTGTAATGTAGTGTTAAATTTTATTCTTATTTTTAATTTATTAATTAAACAATTATGCTTTCCTAGATGTTCAAATAAAATGATTTGAAAGAAAAAAGTTTTATGTTTTCCAAATGGGTTAAAGTGCCTGTTGATATATAACCCAGGTTGTGAGCGCAGTACATGTACAGTAGTTAGTTACGTACCGAGGGCATGAAAAAATGAACAAGGTAGCTGCCATTGTAGTATAGGAAGAGAGAGAAATTAAAAGAATAATGAGGGGAGAGAAGAAATAATTTTTTTAGAAAAACCACAACAAAACAATTAATACAGATTAGTTAAATGGTGTATTTATTGACCTGTGCAAGCTTGCACAGGTTAGAAAAACCCTTCTTATATTTAGGACCGGGGTAGTATATCATAATATTATATAATATTAATATTATATAATATAAATTAAAATTATATAATATCATTACATGTTAATATGTTAAAAATATCATTACAAAAAAATTATATCATCATAAAATAATAAAAAAAATATTATTTTAATATATTTAATATAAAATATATTTTAATGAATATACGGTTACCCGTGGGGCGGTAGTATAATATCCGCCCCACCCATTTAATAAATATGTGGATACCCATTGCGGGTATATCTACGGTTATCCGCGAGTGCGAGTTTTTTTGCCACCCCTATAATTAATATACTTTTGGTTTAACCGATCCAACAAGTGACTCACTAGTTGAACCAATGACCCAATGACACAATGACTCAGTATCCAGACTGAGTCAATGACTAGTCCAATTTTAATAACAGATTGAATGAATGAAAGTAGCGAGGGAATGAAGGATATTAATATATTATACATAATAATGAGTTATACACCGTTAGTGTAAAACAATTATTGTAGTGTAAATATATTAATATTATTATACACAATAATATGAGTTATGCACTTCCAGTCTAAAAAAATCTATATTATCATCCAATAATGTCTTACAACAGGATTTGGATCCTATCTAGCAAAACTTAGTTATAGAATAGCTACAAAATCACTAGGTAAAACAAATTCGTAGCTGATGCCTAGCTATTCTACAGCTAAAGTTTGCTGGATAGGTAAGATGACAAGAGAGAATCATTACGTATTGCAACATCACTAATTGAGTTTAATAATATATGATGTGACATATTTATTAAATATTACGACAATATATCATTAAATGACAATGTAAAATCTTTTTATACTAACAATGCATAATTATTAAATTTTAATAATATTAGCCATCGATGCTAAAATATTAATTGTTCAATGAATACATTTACTATTTAATTTGTAAATTATCCAATAAATACATTGTGCGTATTATTTAAGTCCCAACACAAATAAAGAACGTATGCATTTACTATTTTGTATTGGTGTAGTTTGATCCATCTTTTATATATAAATATATAGTATTAGTAAATATATTGTTAATAAAATTTATAATTAATACTAATAAGTAATATATTAGTACATTAATATATTTGTTACTACATTAAAAATTGAATTATTAGATTAATTTGAGCTGAGGTTTTTCTCCAAGAATCCTTCAAGAAACCATTGCTTCCTGTGTGATCATGGAGACACCCAATGATGTCAACATGGAGCCTAAGGCCCCGGATAATTCTTCTCCACAAAACAAGATTTCATTTCGAGAAAAACTCATGGGCAAGGATGGTGCAAGTGTCCAACGTGAGAAAGTTGATCTAATTGGGAACAATCTGTTCAAGATAGAACTAGAAGATGGCAATCGACTCAAACCCAGGTGCTATATATGTCGCTGACTCAATCTTGGATAATCTCAGGAGTTCATGGATTGATGCAATCATCATTAAACTGCTAGGCAAGGATATAGGATACATAACATTGCCGTCAAGATTGAAAAAACTTTGGAATTTGGTCGGTGAATTTGATCAGCTTTTGGATGTTGGTAATGGCTACTATGTCATCAAGTTTGTTCTTGATGAAGATAGAAGCAAGGTCATAAATGAGGGTCCATGGATGTTGTTTGATCATTACCTCTCAATTAGAGCATGGTCCCCTACCTTTGTTTCCTCAGATGTATCTATCAACAGCACTATGGTCTGGGTGCGATTTCCTAACTTGGGTCTTGAGTATTATGATGAAAGTGTGTTGTTGGCAATGGCAGCTACAATAGGGAGACCTAATAAAGTTGATAGAACCACCCTCAATGTCTCTAGAGGTAGATTCGCTAGAGTCTCTGTGGAAATTAATCTCAATGAACCTGTCATTGGTAAGGTTTGGCTCCAAGGTCATTGGTACAAGGTAGAGTATAAAAGCTTGAATTTAATTTGTGGCAAGTGTGGACTTTATGGGCATGTGACTAGATCCTGTGCTGCATATCCAAAGAAAGTACAACCCCAAGGAGAATCCCCTCTGCAAGAGGTCAAGAATTCAAATGTTGGAGATAGTAATATTCAGAACAACATTTCAAATCTGGATCAAGAACAAGTACCACATCATGGGGAATGGATGGTTGTAACTAGATCAAAGAAGTCTATTTCAAATCGTGGAAAAGGGAAAGCCATAATTAAAGACCATGTTGATACACATCTCAAGAAAGGATTTTATCAACCTAAGGTAACATTAGGCAAACCACCAAGTGGAAGTCTGATGAATGAAGAATTAACCTTCAACAGCAAGGCCTTGCCCACATTCACTCAACTTAATGCAAGGAAGAAGAGACACATAATAGAGTCATCTGATAAACCAACTTAGCCATTATCAAGCCAAGCAGGACCTTCTAAATCTAATTTGAATACTTCTGCATATAAGGCTAAGCTGGTTGAGAAGCCCGCCCCTGGTGCCCTTCCTCATGGCATAAAAACTGTTTTGAATGTGGATATCCTATCTGCTAACAAAATAAGGTTTAGGGATGAGGATGATCCTTGTATTGATCTTGGGTTGGAAAAAACTGATGAGAACCATGATCAAAATTTGGTAGATGATGATATGCATGAAGAAGGAAGCAACTTGCAGCCAAAGGTAACCAAGTCAAAGCACTCATGATAATTCAGGTTTGTCTATTCCTTTTTCTTAGTTTTATGGTTATTATGATGCATGCCTTTAAAGATTTCATTGCTCTCTCTTGGAACATTAGAGGAGCTGCAAATAAGAGAAGCCAAAGGCACATTAGAGATTCCCTAAGGAAGTACAAGCCCAATTTAGTTTTCATCTTGGAGACTCATACCCTTTTTCAGAATACATAAACCTTCTGGCATAGCATTGGTTATTCTCCCATTGCTATTGAGGAAGCACAAGGGCATATGGGTGGTATTTGGGCTATGAAACAAACTGGTACATATTTTAATTTTTCTATCATTAATTCTTGTTCTCAAGCTATAACTCTATAGATTTCTGCTGGTAATGTTAGTTGGTTTTGCACTGGGGTTTATGCAAGTCCAATTCTCTCTAGTAGAGAAAATATGTGGATCCAGCTACAAATTTTAAGGTTGACAATTGATAAGCTCTGGTTCCTTATTGGGGACTTCAATGATATCTTGTATTCTTTTGACAAGGACCTCCAACTTTTCCAATCATTTGAATAAGTCCAATCTGCTAGATGTTGAAAGCTTTCGATCAAAATTCACATGGAGTAAACATTGCAGAGGTAGTCAATGGGTTCACAAAAGGCTTGATAGAGGTCTTGCTAATCACAGTTGGAGAATGAATTTCCCCAATGGTTTAGTTGAGAACTTATGCATGCTACATTCTGACCATTACCCCATCCTTCTCAGATGTGGAGGTAAGCCCTTGGTCCAGGGTGAGAGACCTTTTAGGTTTCAGGAAGCCTGGTGCACACACCCCCATTACGCTTCTTTGGTTGAATCAACTTGGAGTGTCTCAGAACATGATGCACTTCTGTGTTTAGAAGATGTCAGAGAGGCCTCAACCAAATTCAATAAAGAGGTCTTTGACTCAACCTTTGCTAGGAAGAAATCGCTAGAGAAAAGGCTGAAGGGAATTGAGAAGGCTCTTGAAGAAAGGGAATCATCAAGTCTTCTCCAGCTTCAAGGCAATTTATTACAGTAATATAACTCAGTTCTTTTTCAGGAGGAAGTTATTTGGTACCAAAAATTCAGAGAAAATTGGGTGAGGTTTGGTATTAGAAACACATCATTTTTTCATGCTCAAACAGTCATTAGACGAGCAAAAAATAAAATTAATGGTCTTTTTCTAACTAATAGAGATTGGTGTTCTAATGATGAGTTGCTTCAACATGAAGTTTTTTCCTTCTTCAAGGATTTATTCTACACAACATCAGCACATGGGGGGGAAGTTCCCTTTATCTTCCAACTTACCTAAATTGACATCAATTGACAAGAAGAACCTATCTGCACCAGTGACCAAGGAAGAAGTATTCAAGGCTTTATCCTATATGAAGTCCTACAAGGCTCCTGGACCTGATGGTTTCCAAGCCATCTTCTTCAAAATGTATTGGGACAGAATTGGGGATGATATTTGGAAATTTGTGAAGGATGCATTTACATCAGGAATGGTTCCTCTAATAGCTGATGAGACATTGATTGTTTTGATTCCAAAATCTGAGAGGCCTAACTCTTTTAAGGAGTTAAGAACTTTTAGCTTATGCAATTGTATTTATAAACTAATATCTAAATTTTTGGTGAACAAGTTAAGACCAATTTTTCAGGATATTATAAGTCCCTTACAAGCTAGCTTTATTCCTGGAAGGAGCACTTCTGATAATGCTATCGTCGTCCAAGAAGTGGTTCATCATATGAAAAGGTCAAAGAGGAAAAAAGGTGATATAATTTTTAATCGTGATTTAGAAAAGGCCTATGATAGAGTTGATTGGAGCTTTCTAAAAAAGGTACTACAAGAATATGGTTTTCCTGATATAATTATTTCTTTAATTCTTAGTGGTATCTCTAATACCTCCATCACTCTTCTCTAAAATGGTAAGAAATGTCCTTCCTCTTCACCAAAAGGGTACTTAGGCAGGGTGATCCCCTATCTCCCTATCTTTTTGTCATGTGTATGGAAAAACTTGGAGCAATGCTATTAGATGCAGTAGACAATAGATCTTTAATTCTAGTTAAATTATCAGCTCAATGTCCAGGGGTGTCTCATTTATTTTTTGCTAATGATGTCTTACTATTTGCTCAAGCTAAACCTTCACAGGTTAGATTGATCTCACATATTGTTCAGCATTTCTGTAGTTTTTCTAGTTTCAGGGTGAATATTGAGAAATCAAAAGCATTCTGCTCACCAGTTGTTCCTATGGCTAGAAAGCAGAAGCTTGCCTAACTGACTGGAATTCAACTTACTGGATCTTTGGAAAAGTACTTGGGATTTAGGATCTTTATGAATAGACCTATCAAGTCAGATTTCCAACATATCCTGGACAAGGTTAATCTCAGGCTTGCCTCATGGAAAGGAAAGCTTCTTAATAAATCCGGTAGACTGACTATTGTGAACTCAGTGATCTCTTTAATTCCATCCTATGCTATGCAAATCCAGTGGTTCCCTGAAAGCACTTGTGAAGCCTTGGACAGATCAGCTAGAAATTTTCTGTGGAAAGGGAACAACTCTTTAGGAGTTAATCTTTTTAATTGGGATACCATTTCAAAACCAAAGGCAAAAGGTGGTCTAGGAGTGAGAGTGGCTAGATTTCAGAATGTATCACTACTTGTGAACCTGACTTGGTCTATTTTACAGAACAATAAACCTAAACTTTGGGTCTAGATGCTTGGAGCCAAGTATGGGACTGGTCATCAAGTCTTCAAGAAGTTCAAAGGTGCTTCCTTTGGGTGGAGATCAATACAAAAATCAACATTATTTCTCCAAGAAGGTTCCACTGCTAGGATTGGTGATGGCTTATCTAGTTTTATGTTTGATCCTTGGCTACCTATTGGTCCTTTATGTGATACAGTTGCTTTTACTAATTGATAAGTGCAAATTATATGATATTTTCTTATGTTTTTACTACACTTATCAAGGGTAAAATAGTAATTTATGCCCCAAAATAATCCCCTTTTGTGAATAATTGTAATAATTGTGATTATTTAGTTTGAATTTGAATTTGATGCTATTTTAATTAGAAATATGTTAATTTGTGCAGATTTATGAAAGATTTGAATTGGAAAAGAAGATAGCATTAATTGTGGAGAATATTGGCAGATTTGGAGTTTAAATGAGAACAGAATAAGGATAAGATCAGAGCCATTTAAACAAAGATTCTGAAGATAACTCTCCCAATTTAAATTCAAGACAAATAAATCACAGAATCAATTCAAAAAAGGGAAGCAAGGAAAGCCAATCAAGTAATGACAAGATCAGAAAGAGATCAAGTTGATAAATGAAGAAATAAAGAAAGTCTGCAGCGTGTTTCACGCTCCACTTGCGCTCAGCGCAGGTTGGAGCGCAGCTTACTGGAAGTTACGCTTCACCTGCGTTTAAATTTCAAATTTAGATAGATCTCTTCCAGATTTAAAATAGCTTTTCTGAGTCTATAAATAGGACCTTTTGTACAGATCATAAGGAGGAGAGTCGGTGAGCTTAGAATGGAGTGTGAAGATAGAGGCACACGGATTGAAGAAGGTGACAGATTCTTCATTGGTTTGTAATGGCTACCATGAGTAGCTAAACTCTCCAATTGGATTGGATGTAGTTGATTCAATCCCAAGTGTATGTGAATTCTCGTATTTAATTATAAATCCCTGTTTTTATATATATCGGTACTTTTATGCTTTTCTTCATGCATAGCTTCCGCGCATGCGTCGGAGTTATAGGCTAGTGTCAGGATACAACGTGATAGAGATTTCCGGCTAGTATTAGAGTTTAGGGGAGCCTAGACATAGGAAACTCAAATTCCGATTGCTAATTGTACTCATTGGTCATATGGGAATATAGGTGGAGTCTGATGATTGAAGGATTGGAAGGTGACAGCCCCTTCATAGGAGCATCTATAGGAAAATATGGTTAAATGATAGTTTTAACAATAGACTAACAGAACAATCAATCAATGGTAGTTTGTCGCCTGGGAGAACCCGCATGGGCTACCGTCGAGTGGATTACTTCTGGTAACTCGGGGTAAGACACTAGAGTTGGCTAAGGTATTATAAAAAATAAATTCATAATTAAAGAAGGTATTCACATATATAAGGGGTGCGATGATACGAAGTCCAATCCTAATCCAAGTAAATTTATCTCTCCCTATTTTATTGCTTTATCTACTTTCTGCATATCAATTATCATTCCAGAAATATTTTCTAACTTGATAATTTTATCACTAAAAATATATGAAGTGAACCGTTCCCTATGGATACGATAAACTCATACTTACTATCATACTGCTGGATTTTTGGTACGCTTGCTAGAATCTCATCAAGTATTTTTGGCGCCATTGTCGGGGAACAATGTTTCAATTCGTATAAACTTGGGAGGTCTAATTATCAAGTTGTATATACTCTATCTTAGGAATTTAAATTTTAAATTTTTCTTTTATTTTTATTTTCTCGTTTTTCAAAAAAAAGAAATTGAAATTTTAAATTTTAAAATTCAAATTATTCTTATCTTATCTTCAACACTTATCCTTTTCGAGCTCTTTTGTTTATGCTTTTAAGAGGCCAGGTGTCCCCAAATCAATTACAGTTTGATCCAGAAATAGAAAGGACAACTAGGAAGAATAGAAGTAGAAACAAGAGAAGAAGAAGAAGAAGAAGAAGAGACTTTTTGAAGAACCTAAGGAGATGGCGGAAGAACAACCAAGACGAAGGACTCTAGGGGAGTATGTCATGCACCAAGGCCCTCGCACTACTCAAGCATAGTATTACCTGCAACTGCGAAGACCTTGGAACTTAAAGCTGCTCATCTTAACCTGATTAGTGCCCATCAGTTTGCAGGACTGGATCATGAGGATCCTCACACTCACCTTTCTAAATTTTATGAATTAATAGGCACTATGGGATTTGAAGAGAGAGATCTAAAATCTATTTACTTACGTCTTTTTCCTTTTTTTTAATAGGAAAAGCCAAAGAGTGGTTGAAGTCACACCCCAATCAAAGCTTGACTACTTGGGGAGCTGTTGAAGAAAAGTTCTTAAAGAGATTTTTTCCACCAGGGAAATATATCCAAGCTAAATCAGAAATATCCACATTCAGGAAAGGAGCTGATGAGCCACTTTGTGAAGCATGGGAAAGATACAAGTCCTCGCTGCGAAAATGTCCGAATCATGGTTACGATGACATTGCCCAACTTAATATCTTTTGCAATGGACTCAGGCCGGATTCCAAGTCCTTTATTGATGCTACAGCAGGAGGAACTATTTTGTCAGTGGATGCTGAGCAGGATATTACAATTATTGACAATTTTTCCCAGAATGATCAATAGGTTCAATGTGGAAGACAACCATCTCAGATTCAGAAGAAGAGAATACTAGAACTTAATTCAAGTGATGCCATTTTAGCAGAAAATAAGCTTATCAAGAGACAAATAGAGGCACTCACAGAGACATTGAAAGCACTCCCTCAGCAACTCAAGGCTGTCCAAGCTCAACCAGTTCAAGCCCAACCATTGATATGTGACTTCTGTGGAGGATACCATCCTAATGGTCAATGTTCTTTCCAAGATACACAAGCAGAGCTAGTAAACTTCATGGGTAATCAGGGGAGGCAAGGTAATTTCTCCAATAACATCAATCAATACTCTCAAGGATGGAGAAATAACCAAAATAACTCTGGTTGGGGGCAGAATGGTGGAAATAGGCAGACACCTTATCAGCAACAACAACCATCTACGCATGACAGATTGAACAGGTTGGAAGAGAAGATTGATGCTTTCTTACAAGGATTTGATGGATTCAGGAAGAACACAGAAGCATCAATCAAAACATTAGAAAGTCAAGTGGGCCAATTAGCAAAAGAGATGGCAGAACACAAGAATGGCCACTTTACAGCTAATACTCAAACCAACCCAAAGGAGCACTGCAACTTGATTGCTACTGATGGCATCAAGTCAGAGGAAAGCGAAATAGAAGAAAACATCACCTTTAAAGAGCAAGTGCCCACAGAAGAGATTGTCCAGAAGAGTGTTCAACAAGAGGAAAAGCCAGAGGCAGTGCAAGAAGAAGAGGAAGAACTTGAATAGGTCTACATTACAGGTAAGTCCCTTGACCCAGGTAAGTTTACATTGCCCCTCTCTATTGGAAATTTACCTGCTACTCATGCTTTGTTAGACCTTGGAGTGAGCATCAATTTGATGCCGCTATCGTATTTTAACAAGCTGGGTATTTTGAAGGTCAAGCCTGCAAATGTAAAGCTACTTCTTGCAAATAAGTCTACTCAACTCTCGTTTTCACCACTATTTCTGGCCTTACCGCAAATATAATTATAAAAGTAATGGTCATTGTATTTGTCACTATCACCTAAAATGTAACCATCAATACATATTTGAGAACGAAGATAACTCTCAATGCAACTATTAATGTTATTATTCCAACTATATTTACTATCATACATGTAATGATCATCATCACTCTTAAATCCATTATTCAAATAGATAGAATTCTTATAAGTAGAAAAAAAACTTTCTGGAAAAGAATAATCACTGTCAATCTCCAAAATTTGATTTTCAATAGCAAAATTTATTGAATAACTGTTCCTCTTACTATCCCTAACTAAAAAAGTTTTATTAGATAAGAAATTCCGAATGTTCCTCAAACCTACTAAATAATCAACATTACTGTAACTAGAATTCTCCCTATCATTCCAACTATGAATGTTTTTATCCATATCAGTTAAAATTGGGGGGTCTTCACCACTTACACTGGTATTTTCAATAGGACCAAAACTGTCCATTGATTTACTCAAACCACACCTGTATTCTAACTCCCTATTAAACAACATAGAATTGAACCACCATTTTTCCATACAGCTTTTTTCCTCTATTTACATGAAAATACAATAGATGAATAGTCATTCGATGAAAAATTATAAAAAGATTCTATTTTAAATGAAATAGTATATTTCATTATATCTCATTTATTTACTATCAATAAAAAGTTCAATATATATATATATATATATTACATATCAAATAAGTATTTCTGGATTCTGTCTAGTATTCGGCTCAATCCTTTTAGTAAAAGATTGGGCCGAGTTTATTTAATTGCAATTAATAGAATGAATAGTAATTACTGGATTACAAAGTATCCATTGCTTCAAATTCAAATTTGATCTCCTTCCATACTTCACAAGCAGCAGCTAATTCAGGACTCCATTTGCTAGCCTCACGGATAATTTCATTACCCTCACGAGCAAGATCACGTCCCTCATTACGAGCTTGTACACATGCTTCAAGAGCTACTCGATTAGCTACGGCACCGGGTGCATTTCCCCAAGGGTGTCCTAAAGTTGCCCGTATGGGATAGTTGAAGATTTACCAGTCAAAGTGGACAAGTTTATATATGCAGTGGACTTCTACATAGCAGAGACAAAAGAGGAGGATACTGATGTCCCCCTGATATTAGGAAGACCCTTCATGAAAGCTGCCAAGGCAATAGTGGATGTTGATCGGGGAAAATATCAATTAAGTGCTAAAGATGAGAGCATTGTTTTTCACATTGATAGAGGAATCCCCAAATTGCAGAAAACTCCAGAAAAAGTAAGAATAGATCCTACTGATGGGATCTATCAATTTCAATCTCAGCTGCCAAAGGTAAGAAAGAAAGAAGCTCCTCCAGATAATGTGAAGCAAAAGAAGAAAAAGGTTTCTGGATTTCTGAGGAAACCAAGGATGAGAGTCAAGTAGCCAAAATCAATATGGGAGTTCAAGTATAAGAAGAGAAAAAGATCAACATCAGGCACAGAAGAAGAAAGTAATGATGAGAGTGATGGAAGATTGAACAAGTGGCATGGAGGATGGGAACTCAAGGGAAGAACAGGAGCAGAGTCAACCGTCATCCTCCAATTGAGGCCACCATAGGTTTCTAAGTAACCAGGCGTCGAGCTATCAGACGTTAAAAAAGCGCTTCCTGGGAGGCAACCCAACATTTTTTATTTTAATTTTTCTTTTCTTTTTGTTTTTGATTTTTGTTTGTTTAGAGTCAATGCCTATGTATAATAAGAAATTGATAGGAATTGGATTGATTTTTAATAAGAAAAGGATGAGAAACATTTAAAAATAGGAAGAAGTAGAAAATAGGACTAAAAATTCAATTATGTTTTCTGCGCTTCATCTTGCGCTTAACGCAAGTGAAGCGCAGAAATATCAATTCGTCTCTGTTTTTAACACTTCAACCTACGCTTAGCGCAGGTTGAAGCGATGTGAGTCGATTTAGATTCCTGATGACACGCGCTCCATGCCTCACTGAGCGTATACTGGAGCGCGCGTCACGCTGCAATTTAAATTCAAAAACTGAAGCGGGAAGGCCTCATTTTCAAGCCTTCCCAACTTCCTAAAGTTTATTTTCTTTGAAGTTTCATCCTTTCCTTTGATCTTTTCACTTCCATATCCACTTCTTTTCAGTTTCTGAGGCTACACCAGGTATGTTTTTATAGTTTTAGTCCTTTTGCACCGATTAAAATTTTCAATTTTTCATTTATTTGAGCAAAACCTTAGGATAGATAACTTAGGCTCTTAGGACCCTTTAGATTAGGAAAAATTTGTCAAAAGAGTCTTTGTTTGTTACAGTGGTATGCTTATTGGTGTATTTTCATATGTTTAGGTGGTAGTTTTTGAAATGCTCAATAAATTTTTGCAAGTTGTTCTGTTTGGTGTATGTATGACCAGTTTGTTCCATAATTTTTGCATGACCATGCATGAATGACTGTGCCCTTTTGCATGTTGCTGATAACATGATTTTTAGCTTAATATTTGTTACCAAATTTTTGCTCTGTTTTAAAATTAATTAGGACTGCTTTAATTGATCACTTTAGCATGATCTTAATAAATTAATTAATTGACATATTGGTAACTTAAAAAATCAAGATTGTGTGCACCAGTGCTTGATTAATGATTGCTCTGATTTTTGAATTAACTTGGCCACTTATTTCATTAGTTATGAGTAATCTATGAGTTGCTTAAAATAATCTTGATTTGATTTTTGCAAATGGCTCAAAGTGTCTTCTCTCCATAGGCTCAGACCCATATCCAGGCATGA
The DNA here is from genome assembly GCA_026901365.1 of Sesbania bispinosa. Taxonomy (NCBI): domain Eukaryota; kingdom Viridiplantae; phylum Streptophyta; class Magnoliopsida; order Fabales; family Fabaceae; genus Sesbania; species Sesbania bispinosa. The sequence continues at coordinate 22,527 of QLOH01000699.1, read as the reverse complement.
CACCGGATCAGTTCAGAGATTATGCATAGTGGCCTGGGGACAGACCTATTCTTCCGGGAGAGGGTGGAGCAGTTGCAGATGGAGCTGAGGATGTTGAGCCTGACCATATGGATCATGAGGACTGATATTTTGATTTGGTGCTTTTCTTTTTCTTTTTCTTTGCATTTTTCTTTTTATATTCTGAATATGTACTGTATATATACTCCATTGATACATCATTTTGTTATGCAGTGCATTTTCATCATTTTCTTTGTTTTTCTTTTTCTTTTTAGAATTTTTAGGATTTTTAAAAAATTTTAAGATTTTAGGAATTAGGGATTTAAGGAAAATTTTTCAAAATTCTCTAAAATTAGGCAGTTTAACTAACCAGATTAGGAAACAAGAAAGGGTTTTGAGATTAATTCCATAATCAGTTAGGATTAGGATGCTTCACAGGAAAACCTATCAGGGTAGTTAATTAAAACCAGTAAGTGCTTTATCAAGGAATTTAGCCAAAAAAGCCGGTGAGTTGAGAGCCCAAACACTTGAATTGAGAGTTTTTCACCGCTGCTTGTAAATTTTTATTGATTGAGTTTTTGGATTTATTCTGCTTGTGGAAAATATGGAAGTGACCAAGGCAATTTGTGTTTTCAAAATATTTGCTCAGTGCCAAAAAGCCAACCTTTGATAAAATTTTTCCAATTTTTTGTAACCCATTTGAGCCTTTAATGATTATTCTTGTGCACCCAAGCTATAATTGATATATATATCCTGTCCTTTACACATTTGGGATAGAGAGCAAGGTGCAAGATGAGATAATGGGAAGAAAAGGTTGGTGAATTGAAAGTCAAGAAATTCAAAGAGCAGGTACATGAAAGCAAAAAGAAGATCACTCCCCAAAAATCAAAAAGAAAAAAAGTAAATAAATTGAATAAGTAGGGGGAGTGCATCTTCAAACAAAGAAAGATGTCAGCAAAAATGAGACAAATAAAAAATGAGATGGTGGATGGAGAGAAGTTCCAAGTCAAGCAAAAATCAAAAGATGCTCTCTATTCCAGGTGTTCTTTGATTATCCAGAAAATCATGATTTCTTGATAGCCCAGCCTCATTACAACCATAAAAAGACCTTTTGATCCATATTGACCATGAGCATGTTTAGGAACTAGAAACGACTATCAATTTTAGTTGTTCAACTGTGGTGGAAAAATTGAGGGAAACAGTTACCCGTGAGCATGAGAGAAATTCCTTGGTTTATCATTTATTGCTTTAATTGCTACTTTTGAGAAAGTTTAACTGTTGATTGTGTTCTATTCTAATTGAGGATTTGTAACATCTTTTAATTCTGATTTTTTCTGATATTTGGAAAGTGACTTCTGCCTAGTAAAGAGATGATGGAAATTTGTCCTTATATCTGTTAATGAGAATTGTACAGGGGGTTGAATTGATTTTTTATTGCAAAAGGTTTTCTTGCTTGAGGACAAGCAAGAAGTTAAGTTGGGGGGTATTTGATAAGTGCAAATTATATGGTATTTTCTTATGTTTTTACTGCACTTATCAAGGGTAAAATAGTAATTTATGCCCCAAAATAATCCCCTTTTGTGAATAATTGTGATTATTTAGTTTGAATTTGAATTTGATGCTATTTTAATTAGAAATCTGTTAATTTGTCCAGATTTATGAAAGATTTGAATTGGAAAAGAAGATAACATTAATTCTGGAGAATATTGGCAGATTTGGAGTTTAAATGTGAACAGAATAAGGATAAGATCAGAGCCATTTAAACAAAGATTCTGAAGATAACTCTCCCAATTTAAATTCAAGACAAATAAATCACATAATCAATTCAAAAAAGGGAAGCAAGGAAAGCCAATCAAGCAATGACAAGATCAGAAAGAGATCAAGTTGATAAATGAAGAAATAAAGAAAGTCTGCAGCGTGTTTCACGCTCCACTTGCGCTCAATACAGGTTGGAGCGCAACTTACTGGAAGTTACGCTTCACCTGCGCTCAGCGCAGGTGAAGCGCAACACACAGATCAGCTTTTTAAATTTCAAATTTAGATAGATCTCTTCCAGATTTAAAATAGCTTTTCTGAGTCTATAAATAGGACCTTTTGTACAGATCATAAGGAGGAGAGTCGGTGAGCTTAGAATGGAGTGTGAAGATAGAGGCACACGGATTGAAGAAGGTGACAGATTCTTCATTGGTTTGTAATGGCTACCATGAGTAGCTAAACTCTCCAATTGGATTGGATGTAGTTGATTCAATCCCAAGTGTATGTGAATTCTCGTATTTAATTATAAATCCCTGTTTTTATATATATCGGTACTTTTATGCTTTTCTTCATGCATAGCTTCCGCGCATGCGTCGGAGTTATAGGCTAGTGTCAGGATACAACGTGATAGAGATTTCCGGCTAGTATTAGAGTTTGGGGGAGCCTAGACGTAGGAAACTCAAATTTCGATTGCTAATTGTACTCATTGGTCATATGGGAATATAGGTGGAGTCTGATGATTGAAGGATTGGAAAGTGACAGCCCCTTCATAGGAGCATCTATAGGAAAATATGGTTAAATGATAGTTTTAACAATAGACTAAGAGAACAATAAATTCGTAGTAGTTTGTCGCCTGGGAGAACCCACATGGGCTACCGTCGAGTGGATTACTTCTGGTAACTCGGGGTAAGACAATAGGGTTGGCTAAGGTATTATAAAAAATAAATTCATAATTAAAGAAGGGATTCACATGTATAAGGGGTGCGATGTTACAAAGTCCAATCCTAATCCAAGTAAATTTATCTCTCCCTATTTTATTGCTTTATCTACTTTCTGCAATTTAAATTCTGCATATCAATTATCATTCCAAAAATATTTTCTAACTTGATAATTTGATCACTAAAAATATACGAAGTGAACCGTTCCTTGTGGATACGATAAACTCATACTTACTATTATACTGCTGGATTTTTGGTACGCTTGCCAGAATCTCATCACTAATACTCATGACATGGGACTGAAAGTATGTGTCTTTTGGAATGGGAATTCTTGGAATTTAGAGTGGTCGTGGACTAATCTCCCAGAACCTGTTTGTCAGCAAATAAATTCCATCAAGCCAAGATTATCCCATGGTGTTCCAGACCTTATCATTTGGGGTAGCTCAGCTAATGGGCTTTACACAGCTAAAGAGGGGTACAAATGGATTATCAATCAACAAAGAGAGGATGTAGATGAGAAATCATGGTCCTGGATTTGGAAGCTTCATGGTAGTGAATCTGTCAAATTCCTTATATGGTTAGCTGCAAGAACAAAACTTCCAACCAAAAGTTTATTGCATGACAAACATATAACTGCATCCTCCCTCTGCATAATTTGTCAGCTTGTTCTTGAAGATGATCTACACTGCCTTTGAGACCGCCCTTTTGCTCACAAAATTTGGGATGATCTTGGTCTCACTAGCTACAATAGCTTCATGACATTTCCCAATCCTTATTATTGGCTTCTCTGGTCCTGGAAAAATTTTAGCACAATGTTTCTTGCTGCAATCTGGGAATTATGGCTTGCTAGGAACTTGTTAGTCTTCACAGGTCATTGTACTCTAACATAACAACTTCTAAGTAAAAATCTGTTAGTGTATGCACTAGAGACCTATATGTTTTTGAACATCCATCACTATTATCATATTATTATTTTATAAAGGCATTTCATTTTATTAATTCTTTTAGAATATAATTATTGTCCTTAGAATAGTAAGCTTAAACTTCATAAGAAATCAAGTAGATGACTTGATCGTGAGATCTTATGAAGAACTATTCTTAAATAGTCCCTAGTCAAGTATCATCTTAGGACAAAGATGCATTTAGACTAGTATGTGAGTTCATTGATGATCACATCTCACAGATCGTGGATATGAGATATCATGTGCTCATATAGGTACACATTAAGAGTAATGGTGTACTGGACAGACCCACCTTAAGAACGTTGCATGGATTGTTACATAAGTGTCATGAACGTTTCTTAAATTGATAAATGTTATATGAAGTCCTTCGACCTGAAATCACTACGATTCCTACATAAGGAATTATATGTTTTAATTATCATCAAACGTTACCTGTAACAGGGTAATCATAAAGTTGGTTTTTGGACATATAATAAATTATGTGGAGGAATGTGAGTGCCCTAGATGGGATTTGTCCCTCCTATGTAACAGGAGTTATATCTGTAGGCCTCTTGATAAAGAGAGACTGCAAAATGCATGACCATGCTCAAGAGGATAAATATGAGATATTTATTTTCTGTACAGTCTACTTGGGGATCAAGAAAATATAAATTGAACTATAAAAGGTTGACACAATTCATGCCCTTGTGTTCAATTAGATATTTGGACAAAGGGATAGATCATATAAATTATTATCATAAAATAGGATTTATCAAAGTTGTTGATAATCTCAATATTTGGATAGTGGTGTGTTGCTAGATACCGCTCACTATTTATGATATTAAATATAAAAGGGTTTTTTTTAATATTATAACCAAATATTAAAAGCCTATTGGGCCACACGCATACAACAAGCCACTAGGAAAAGGATAATAATTCTAATTTAATTTAATTAGAATTATTACATAATGGGTCAGGCCCATAAGTGTGAGGGTTAAGTGAGTGAGGGGGTAAAACCCTAGCCACCACTCTATAAATAGAGCATGAGATGCACTACCCCAGATACACATAAGCAATCGCTTCTTACTTTCTAAGGCTACTAGCAGAGCTGAGGAGGGTTTCCTAGTTCGGCTGTTGGCGTGGACTCCACTAGAGATGTGGCTGCTATTGCCTCGTTCATAATCCTAATAAGGTATGACCTTTTGTTTTAATACCTTTTATGCCTTGATTCGTGTTTTCGCACAACGATTATAACAAGGGAGGGAATCCATTTATTTTCGCTGCACCCTGACCATATGCTTGATTCCCTTCAAATCAAAGTCTGCATCAAATATTCCAGACAATTTTCACCCCACTGCATAATCATAGTGGATCAAATGGTCTTAATCAAATGGATCCCTTCTATGCCTGGATTTGTTGCCCTTAATGTAGATGGCAGCCACTACCCCAATACTGGTCTTGCTGGTTTTGGTGGTCTACTTCGAGATAATAATGGGAATTAGTTGAAAGGATTCTATGGCTCTCTTGAAGGATCAAACATCTTGCAAGATGAACTGCAATGTCTTAAAACTGGTCTTCAACTTGCTTGGGAGGAAGGATATAGGAGAATTAAATGCTGGTCTGATTCTACCTTAGCAATCTCCTTGATCAAGAACACTTTTCCTTTGTTCCATAAGCATGTTGGTATCATTAGTGAGATCAAAGGCTTGGTTCAATTGGATTGGTTAGTTGATATTAACCACATACCAAGAGAAGGCAAACAATGTGATGATGCTTTGGCAAAGAAGGGTGCTTTTTCTACAGTTACATCAATTGTTTTCCTTGATTCATAAGATGAGTTCTCTGAAATTGTTTCAGCTGATGCTAGAGGGGAATGTTTTCCCAGGAATAGTGTAACGTCCTAATTTCCAAATCCGAGAACAATGCCCGTTGAAAACATTGTTCCCAAATTCCTGAAATTATTTCGCGTCATTATCAATATTAACATAACAACCAAGCATATTAATTGCTTAGGTAATCCAACGTTTACATAAGCGGAAGCATACATACATCACTCAAGGATTGTAATTGATACGCCACTCAATGGCTCAAAATACCATATCCAAATTCACATCAAATTCACCCTACAACTATACACATGTGCTAAAAATCTTCTTGAGGGGCTACTGAAACTGCCCGGAGAACCAATCTACCGTTGTGCCTCCAAGCCATCCGGCTTTACTTCTGACTAAACCTCCTGCACATCTAAAAATAGAGTCTAAAACGTGTGGTGAGACTTACGTCCTAGTGAGTGTGATCATGCAAACAGTGTGGAGAATAAGCAAATGAGGATGCAACATCACACATATGAGTGCATCACAAATCTACCAAGCAGTCAGGCAATGCACATCCCAATTCCTCTGGTGGAAAACCACCCATGCAATCATACAGTCACTTTCAAACTGAACCTCGGGTGTTTAACCCACACCAAGGGTTAGGGGTGTGCATGAGGCAATTTTTTTAAAACCAAAACCACTTCCAAATATAAACCAATTATATGGGTCAAATTTTTAATGTTAAACCAGTTTGACTTGCCAAACCAATTTGGATTTTAACTGAACCGGTTTTAAACCAATTTTAAACCGAACTAGTTTTAAACCAGTTTTAAATCGGTTTATGAATAAAAACCGGTTTTAAACTGGTTTGTGGATAAAAAACCGGTTTTCCAATTTTTTGAAAAAAAAAGATTTTTAAACTTTAAAAAAACTGGTTTTAAACCCATAAAACTAGAGTGTATTATCCAGCATCAAGAAAATACCACATCGACAACATTTATAAATAGGATTATGAATTTATACATAACTAAAAGCAACAAAACACATACACACACTTCTATGCAATATGAGATTCTAATAAAAATTGTAAATGGTGAATTATAGCAAATGCCACCAGAATTTATTTGCTCCACTACCTATTGCTCCAAATATTCTCATCTCATGGGACGCACATCTATATGAGTATAGAATTAAAATTTGACACTCAGTATATACAACACTAAGCAAAGAGCATCCTTCAACCTCAGGGAAACAAGATAAAGACTAGCTTTATATAGATAGCCTAGTTATAGTTCCTCATCATCCTGAGTGCCAGTTCTTGCAGTTCACCCAAATCATTATTATTATATTACCATTAGGAACGCTGCATAATATGTGGGCATTTAACATGTTTACCTCTAAGTTTGCAAGAACCATAGGAGATACAAACTTCTTTTTTCCAGATACAAACTACTAGGATTCCTCACATTAATAACCCAAAAGAATAGAAAAAGTCATTGTGACATACATGAGACGCAAAGGCTCTTTTAGGGATGTATCCCTTCCAGTCTTCTTCAAGCTAAACATAGAATCCATAAGGACCACTTTTCAAAAGAACCTGAAGGAAATGTAATGCCAATTATACACAATATTTAGCAGTACAAACAAAAAATTACATTTGTCCATCACAATATACAACCAAGGCAGATCTTAAGCAAACCTTTTCATTTGAACCACTGTTAACACCTAGGACTTTTGGTTCCTCTATTGTAGTGCTTGGCTGAGGTGTATCTTCCTCCTCCTCTGCACCATATAATGTTTTGGTAATATTCCTGTTTTCAGCAATCACAAGAACCACTCATGATAAAGTTGTAATTTCAAATAACAATGTATTACAAATGGTAAATTCAATGTTGTATTCAATGGCGTTAGAGAACTACGATAGGGATTAAGCACCCTTCCTATGAAGAGGAAAAAGGAAGTTTTGTAGAATATAGGGATAAAACCAGTATTTACTATGATATTGGGATAAAATCACTAAGTTTTGTATTTACTATGAAGAGGAGAAAGGAAGTTCGAGTACTGTAATTGATATTACAAATTTATCAAAGAAATGGAATCAAATTGAAACCTATGAACCGTTGGCCTTCAAGCCATAACATATCCTTTCAAATCATGCCAAGAAATTATTAAAGCAATACAAAGCTAAATTAAAACAAAGAGTAAACCATCACTTTAGTCCCTGACTTTTTCAGAGTCGGACACTTTAGTCCCTAACTTATGAAAATACACAATTTAGTCCCTGACTTTGTTCAACATCCATTAGTTTAGTCCAAAATGTTATATTCCGTCAAGTCACTGTTGATGTGGAAATCTGACTTGTCTCTAGGGTTCAACATCCATCAATTTAGTCCTTGACTTTGTTCAATATCCATCAATTTAGTCCCTAACTTTGTTCAACATCCCTGACTTATGTGTCATCCTTCTCCTTGCACTCACCTCTCTCTTTTTCACAACTACCTCTTCTGTGCATAATATAACAACCCAGTTACTCCCAAAATCTGAGCTAATCCAATTCAATTTCTTAATTTGAGCAACAATGCACAAGCTTAAATACAATAATACATATACCCAGAAATTAAAAACACCGAAACAAAAAATATAAGGAGATATATAGAGAGTGAGAAGGAGGTTCAAATGACATAGATGTGAAAAATCCAGGTAGAGCAAGTACAATGAGACAAAAAGAACAACACACTCAACAAATTTGATCACTTAAAATTCACAGTAGTCAAAGAATCCAATTATTAATAGGTCATAAAAAATGCAAGAGTAATGTTTGAAAATTTTGAGGAAAAATAGTATGTAAGTTTATTCTATTTATTCTATCGGAGGCAGAGCCAGAGGTGGCAAAGGTGGAGGCATAGGAGGAGGAATTGGAGGTGGTGTTAGCGGAGGCTATGGAGGTGGCAAAGGTGGAGGAGTTGGAGGTGGACATGGTGGTGGCATAGGAGGTGGTGCTGGCGGGGGCCATGGAGGTGGCATTGGTGCTGGTGGAGGTGGTAAAGGTGGTCGATTTGGAGGAGGATTTGGCGGTGGGCATGGTGGCGGTTCTGGAGGAGTTGGTGGTGACTTTTAATTTAAAACTTCATAAAAGCACAAATGATCTTATGCTGCCATGCAATTAATATGCATACTTTGTCTATGGATGCAGCTAGCATGCAACTATGTACTCTAGATTAATTAAATAAATCCACGAGTTGTGATGTTTCAACCATGGAGGTGGGCTAATATTCATATAATATAGAGGGGTGGGTGCAAGGTTCAACCATGGAGGTGGGCTAATAATCATATAATATAGAGGGGTGAGTGCAAGGAAAAGGATGACACATAAGTCAGGGATGTTGAACAAAGTCAGGGACTAAATTAATGGATGTTGGACCCTGGAGACAAGTCAGATTGCCACATCAACAATGACTTAACGGAATATAACGTTTTGGACTAAACTAATGGATGTTGAACAAAGTCAGGGACTAAATTGTGTATTTCCATAAGTCAGGGACTAAAGTGTCTGACTCTGAAAAAGTCAGGGACTAAAGTGATGGTTTACTCTAAAACAAATTAAGGAGTAGGAAAAGATTATAACAAAGTCAATATTTACTTATTTTTCTGCTGCAAAGGTGTTTACAACAAGTTGTAAAATCTATTTTAGAAATACATAACTTTTTTTTAGTTGCTATGTTATATAACGTTACAGAATCAAACCTAAAAGTACCTACTTTTCTACTGCATAATGGTTGCATAAAGAATGTAGAACTAGGCATAAAAAACACCTTTTTTCTGCTGAAAAATTACTGCATACTAAGTGCAGAATCAACCCTAAAAGCTCTTAATTTCCTGCTGAACAAAATTACTGCATAAGGAATGCAAACTCAGGCCTAAAACTCAGGCGTTATCCAGAATCAAACATAGAAATAAGTATTATCATCCAAAAACTAACCCAGAAAACTAAAAATGAAGAGGCAGAGACGAACAGGGTTATGAGTAGCTTGTGTACAGTGATAAGTGCAAATTATATGATATATTTTTGTATTTTTACTGCACTTATCAAGGGTAAAATAGTAATTTAGGCCCCAAAATAATCCATTTTTATTAATCATTGTAATAATTGTGTTTATTTAATTTGAATTTGAATTTGATGCTATTTTAATATAAAATCTATTAATTTTGCAGATTTATGAGAGAGATTTGGACGAGGAAAGAAGATAGCATTATTTGAGGATATGATCTGCAGATTTGAAGTTTGAAAGAGAGCAAATAAAGATAAGATCAACAACCATTTAAACAAGGATTCTGCGGATAACTTCCTCAATTTAAATTCAAAGACAAGATAAACACAGAAACAATTCAAAAAGAGGGAAATAAGGGAAGTCAAGCAGATAAGGATAAGATCAGGAAGAAATCAAGCTGTTAAAAGAGGAAACAAAATAATCTGTTACGCGCTCCACGCTCCATCTGCGCTGAGCGCAGATTGGAGCGCATCATTCTGTAATCCGCGCTTCACTTGCGCTGAGCGCAGGTGAAGCGCAGCTGCGCGGATTTGTTTTCAAAATAGATTCCTTCCAGATTTAAGATAGCTTTCCTTGGTCTATAAATAGGACCTTTTGTAGAGCAAAAAGAGAGCTTTTGGAGAGACGGTAGAGCATAAGCAAGGGCTGGAGAAAGTGACAGTTTCTCCGTTGGTTTGTAATGGCTACCATGCGTAGCTAAACTTTCCAATAGGATTGAATGTAGTTGATTCAATCCCCGATTGTATGTGAACTCTCTTTACTATTTATGAATCCCTATTTTTATGATATCGGTACTTTTATGCTTTGCTTAAATCGTAGCTTTCGCCTCTGTGCCGGAGTTATAGGTTAATTCTATGATAGTATGTGATAGAGATTTCCGGATTAACAACGAGTTTGGGGGAGCCTGAGCCAAAGGAAACTTGAACTCTGATTGGTAAAAGTACTCATAGTAATTGTTATAGGAATATAGGGGGAGTCGATGATTGAAGATGGAATGTGAAAACCTCTTCATAGTAGTCCCTATAGGAATATGCAGTGAATAGATAGTGTTAACGAACGGAAAAGTAGAGCAATCAAGCCGGGGTAATTTGTCGCCTGGGAGAACCTGCATGAATTATTTCTGAGTATTTTATCACTGTGGAGACCAGGGTAAAATAATATAGTTTGGCTAGGATATCATAATTATATATTCATAAATAATATTGGGGTTCACATACGAAAGGGGTGAGATGATACGAAGTTCAATCCTAGTCCAAGTAACTATCTCTATCTCTCTCATTTAAGTTCAATTTTATTTACTTGCATAATTCTCAACAAACAACCATCTGTTTTTACTTGATAGTTGTGACCACTAATCTTTATAAATTGAACCATTCCCTGTGGATAAGATACTCTTACTTACTATTATACTGCTGGGATTTCAATACGCTTGCCAGAATCTCATCAAGTATTTTGGGCGCCGTTGCCGGGGAATGGTGTATCAATTTGTAAAGACTTGGGAGGTCTATACTATTAAGTTGTAGATATTTTATCTTAGGATTTTTTTTTTACTTTTTTTTATTTTTTACTTTTTGAATTTTTAGGAATTTTTTTTAATTTTTAAATTCTAAATTTATAGATTTTTTTTAAATTTTTAAAATTCTCTTCCACACTTACCCTTTTCAAGTTTTCTTGTTTATGCTTTTGAGAGGCCAGGTGTCCCCAAATCATCTACAATTTGATCCAGAAATAGAAAGGACATCAAGGAGGAACATAAGTAGAAATAAGAGAAGGAAACGAAGGAGAAGCGAGGAAGAACCCGAAAATAAGGAGACAAACTCAACACTCTCTGTTCAACCACCCCAAGTGAAGTAAATGTTAAATGGCTTCTGAATGGCAAAATCCTCCAAGAAGAACCCTTGGAGATTATGTCAGGCAGCAAGAGCCAAAATATTTTTCCCACATCCCGATTCCAGGTAAATTTTCTAATTACAACAATTATTCTAACAATTTTTCACAGGATTGGGGAAGTTACCAGAATCAAAATTTTGGGTGGCAACAAGATTCTGTTTCGTCGCATAAGCAAACTTCTGCAGATGAACTCAGGACACAGAATAAGAGTCTAAGGCAGCAATTAGAAGCACTCAACAAAGAGCTAGCTAACTTTCCTCAGCAATTGCAGACAGTGCACTCCTATCTTGTCCAGTCACCACAATTAGTTTGTGATTTTTGTGGAGGTGACCATCTCAATGGTTACTGCTCTTACCCATGCATTCAAGAAGAGCAAGTTACTTACATTGGCAACCAAGAAAGACCAGACAACTTCTCCAACAACAACAACTTTGCAAGCAATTCACAAGGATGGAGAAATAGCCAGAATCAAGATTGTAGGTGGCAGCAAGATAATGTTTCATTCCATGTGCAACCTTCTTCCCAACAGCAGCAAAGCTACTCTTCAGTTCAACCATGGCATTCAGATGGGGACAATCTTATTGAAAAAAGTTGCAAGAATTGGTACGATTTCAGAAGGCTTATGAAGAAGCAAGACTACCTGCTGACCCCATACTAGCTGAGATAGTAGAAAATATGACCAAATGTTTGTTAAAACAAATTTCAGCAAATGCACAGTCCAACCCTGAAGAACAGTATGATGACATGACCACCATAAGTGTTCAACTGATAGGGGAGGAAACCAATGACAATCTGGCTGATGAAGAAGAGAAAACTGAAGAAGAGGAACCAGAAGAAGCAAAAGAAGAAGGTGAAGCAGAAGAAGAAGAAAAAAAGGAGAGGAAACTGAAGAAACACAAGAAAGAGAAGCTGAAGAAAGGGAATCAAAAGAAGCTGATAAAGAAAAGAAAGAAGAAGAAGGTGAAGCAGAAGTAGAAGAAGAAAAAGGAGAGGATGAAATAGAAAAGATTGTGCTTAAAGAAGAGATTGACTGTGAAAGGGAGGTAGAGAACAATACATATGAGGGTGTACATGATGAAAAAGATCAAGAAAATGAGAAAGAGAGTGAACAGGGAGATAGTGAGTCAAAGCCCGAGGAAGGAGGGGAAGTGGTACCAAGACCAAAGACCTTGCCTTATCCAACCAGCTCTCCAAAGGAAGATCAAGAAAGGCATGGTGCAAGTGTTAAACCTTCCAGACCTCACAAAAGAAAGGCCTGCAATCACACTGACCAAAATAGGGCAAAGAGAAGAAAAATCAAGCTGACATCACATTCAGAGCCTAGAGCCAGGTTGAAGACAAAGTGGTCGGATGTGTTTCATATCAAAGACCCCTGTGAAGCAAAGAAATTGAGAATAATCAATTGTGAATCATCCAAGCTTCAGGAAAAGAAGACTAATGAACATGAGAGCAAGATAATAAAGAAAAGGAAAGTCAAGCCAAGGGAGTCGGAAGCATGGTCTAATTCTAGAAAGAAGCCCAAATGGTCAAAGTCATATCACACTACAGATTGTTCCAAGGCAGGATTATGGGGAGGTTTATTGGCCAAAGAAAGGAAGGCTGCAGCACACAATCTCACCAAAATATTTCAGTTTCAACCACCTTGAGAGAACATGTGTCGAGCTAGAAGACGTTAAACAAGCGCTTCCTGGAAGGCAACCCAGAGATTTTTAAGTTTTTAATTGTTTTCAGTTTTATTTTGTTTTTGTTTGTTAATTAGGATTTTCATTTTTAGGATTTGGGTAATTTTCAAAATTGATTGGAATAAGTTTGTGGAAAATAAAATTTTTAAGTTTTTAACTGTTGTTATTTGACTTTTCAGATGCCTAGGATCAAATACACTGCTGGTGTGACACCCTTCTACCCCAAACTCTTATACGTTTAATAAATTGAAGTGTAAAAAGGTAACGTCCCACAATGGGTAAAAGGTTCACATAACTCTATTATTAAAAACCTCATTAGTTCGAAAACAACTTAATTAAAATAAAACGAAACTCAAATGTATTCAAATACTCATGCAGCGGAATCTCCAAAATATAAAAGTAACTAAACATCCTACTTGCTGTGCAAGGAATCTAAAACAGTTTACAAAAAAAAACTTTCTAACTAGAAACATAAAGAAAGAACCCCCAAAATTATGCCTTGATGTCACATATACCAGAGCACACTCCCTTTAATCAAAACTCGACATCAGTCGTGTCGTCATCATAACCTGTAAAAATATCCACAGTATAACGGTGAGGAAAAGAATACCACTCATACATACACATAGGAGGCTACCCTATCCTCACCCACATATAAACAACATCATCATCAATCATACCACATACCCAAACATCAAATAATCCATCACATAATAATCACCTATAAATCAGCATATAACTATTCATCTATATCATCATGTAAGTCTCATACCATCATTCACCAATGGAATCACATACTCTATTTTCACACATAATACTCAATCATCATTAATACTCATAACATCATTATTTACTCAGTTTCATCATCAAATATATAACATATATACAGCCATCATGCATACATCAAAACTCATCATCATCATATTATAACTCACTTCATCATTAATTATAAATCATCATCACATGCACCCAAACTCATCAACAACATTATATAACTCAATACCATCATCGAGTATAACACATTATCATATGCACCAAAACTCATGAAAAACATTATATAACTCAATACCATAATCAAGTATAACACATTATCATATGCACCAAAACTTATCACCAACATTATATAACTCAATACCATCATCGAGTATAACACATTATCATATGCACCAAAACTCATCACCATCACCTAACCAAAGATCATGACTTGGAACTCCGCACAATGGGTGCACCTCGTCAATCACTCTAGTTAGTACCAAGGTAGTCTACCGGTGTCACCACACACAATCCGAAAGGTTGTACCCCCTCTATGGGCCTGCACAACGACATTCGACCCTAGGTTGCACCCCCTCTATGGGCCAGTACAATTCACCCGTAGGTTGCACCCCCTCTATGGGCCCGTGCATCGAACGCCCCATCTTGATCCCCTGAGTTGTACCCCCTCTATGGGCCCGCACAACTCAGTTCACCTCCCGAATTGTACCCCCTCTATGGGCCCGCACAATTCAGGTCTCATCACATTGCTCAAGGCATCTCTCCTAAGTTGTACCCCCTTTATGGGCCCGCACAACTTAGGTAACATCATCATCCAAAGGTGATATACACCATCATCATTATGCATCATCATGCTCATCATTAAACATCATCATCATAAAGTGATATAAACTATCATCATAAACATCATCATAATATTCACCACAATCATTAATCACATTGCATATTATGCACACCAAAACACCATCAATCACATGGCATATTCACCAATCATTATGCACACCCAATCATCATCAATCACATTGCATATTCACCGATCATTATGCACACCAAATCATTATCAACATCATTAATCATCAACACCATAATCATAATAAAGCATTATCAAACAACATCAATCATCATCAAGCACTTAGGATCTCAAAATCCACTCTGGTAATCGATTACCAACCTCTAGTAATCGATTACCTGCAAACAAGGTCTCTGGTAATCGATTACAACCACCTTGTAATCGATTACCTGGAACCAAACACTCTGGTAATCGATTACAACATCCCTGTAATCGATTACCTGCAAGCAATCTCTCTGGTAATCGATAACCACAATCCTGTAATCGATTACCAGCGAACAAACAACACTTTTGGGTTACCCAGAACACACTGGTAATCGATTACCACTCCTGGTAATCGATTACCCGCGACGCAGATCGCAGATTTCACGATTTCTAACACTTCTACATCACTCTATTCAACCTCTATTCAATGTTTTTTTATCAAACACCATTCATAATCATTACTATTCATCAAACTCATCCAAATCATCAATCTTTAACAGTTTTACATTGTTTTCCCATCAAAACCCCAAATCACTAAACCCTCATTAACCCCTTTTCACTGTTCTCTTTATTCTCATTCAATCCAATCAAGATTCACAAAGATTCAAAGAATTAATCATCAATCAACATGTTTTCATCATACAATACTCAATATATATATATATATCAATTTCAAATTTAGAGTCTTAGAGGGTCTTATGGTTGCCATCACTACCCAAGCACCCCTACATGCATATACAAGCAGCACTCTCTCCCCCACCGTACCTTAAACGAAGATCGATTACATCAAGGAATTCCCTTTCTTGGTTCTTTGATGCTCACTCTGCAGCAATCCTCTCATGAGACTCGTTTTCTCCCCTCCTTAGCGTTTCGCTCTCTGACGATAATACGAATAAGGATTAGGGTGACTGATAACCCCTCCTTACTAGAATGCCTAATTGGGCTTGGGCCCACTCTCAACCCTCTTCTCCTCTTTTTAAATTTAAGTTAACTTTATGAATAAAACTAATAATAATATTGATCCTATTATTTATTCGTCTATTTAATTAATTATTTCCTCTACTTATTTATTTAATTTAATTAATATTTTATTTAATAAAATTTTAGGATGTTACAACTCTCCCCTCCTAGAAAGAAAATTCGACCACGAATTTTACCTGAAGCGAATAACTCTGGGTAGGACTCCTTCATCTTCTCTTCCAGTTCCCAAGTAGCACTCTCGGGTGTAGATCCTCCCCATATTACCTTAACTAAAGGAATCTCTTTACCTCGAAGTTGTTTCACCCTCCGATCCTCAACTCTCACCGGCATGGTTTCCACTGTCAGGTTTTCCTTAACATTCAAAATGATCCGACTCGATCACATGCGAAGGATCGTGAATGTATTTCCGGAGTTGAGAAACATGGAAAACATTATGAAGGTTTGACAAGTGTGGAGGTAAAGCAATCTGATAGGCAACATTACCGACTCTTCTGAGAATTTGGTAAGGACCAATGAATCGAGGTGTAAGCTTTCTAGACTTTAATGCCCTACCAACCCCAGTCCACGGAGTGACTTTCAGGAATACATGGTCCCCTTCTTTGAATTCTAACTCCTTCCTCCTCTTATCAGCATAGCTCTTCTGCCTGCTCTGAGTTGTCCTCATCCTCTCCTAGATTATCCAAACCTTTTCAGTGGTTTGCTGCACTATCTTAGGTCCTAACCCAAGGCTCTCCCCCAACTCACATCAACACTAAGGTGTTCTACATCTCTTACCATATAATGCCTCATAAGGCGCCATACCTATGCTAGAATGAAAACTATTGTTATAGGTAAACTCTATCAAAGGTAAGAAGCTATCCCAACTACCCCCTTGGTTTAACATGCAAGCCCTAAGCAAATCCTCTAAGGACTGAATGGTTCTCTCGGTCTGACCATCAGTCTGAGGGTGATAAGCTGAACTAAGCCTAAGTTGGGTCCCCAATGCCTGCTGCAAACTCTCCCAAAATCTAGAAGTGGACCTGGGATCTCTATCTGAAACTATACTAGATGGTATGCCATGCAACCTCACAATCTCACTGATGTAAATCTGAGCTAGTTTCTCTAAGGAGTACTTAATTTTAATAGGAAGGAAATGTGCACTCTTAGTTAACCTATCCACAATAACCCAAATGGAGTTATGCCCCCTCATAGTCTTAGGCAAAGCAACTGCAAAGTCCATGGAAATACTATCCCATTTCCACTCAGGTATACTTAAGGGTTGAAGCAATCCTGAAGGCTTTTGGTGTTCTACCTTAGACTTTTGTCACACTAAGCAAGCACTCACAAACTCCTCTATGTCCCTCTTCATTCTAGGCCACCAAAACATTTTCTTCAAGTCTTGATACATCTTAGTCGATCCTGGATGGAAACTAAACTTACTCCTATGCCCTTCTTCTAGCACTACACGCTTAATAGTAGGTTCACTAGGCACACACACTCGGTCTCCAAATCTCACTACCCCATCGATACCTATTACAAACTCTCCACCATTACCTCCTTCTATGGCCTCTCTTCTACTTATCAAAAATGGATCCTCCAATTCGGCCTTGCTAATATATTTTAACAGATCATTACTTACTTTGGTCATACCTAACCTCACACTAATCGAAGTCACTTCACAAGCTAAACTCAAATCCCTAAACTGGGTTAAAATATCCATCTCCTTAATCGTCAGGGAACTAACATGGATAGATTTCCTACTTAAAGCATCAGCCACTACATTAGCCTTACCAGGTTGGTAACTCAACTCAAAATTATAGTCCTTAAGAAACTCTAACCACCTTCTCCGCCTCATGTTCAGCTCTTTCTGATCAAACAAGTACCTAAGGCTCTTATGGTCACTAAAAACCTCAAATCTAGAACCAAACAAGTAATGTCTCCACATCTTCATTACAAACACTACAGCCGCTAACTCTAGATCACGGGTAGGGTAGTTTCTCTCATGGATTTTCAATTGCCTAGAAGCATAAGCTACTACTTTACCCTCTTGCATTAACACTCCACCTAAACACATCTTAGAAGCATCACAGTACACTACAAAGGTTTTGCTAAGGTCAGGCAACACTAACACCGGTGCACTAGTCAACTTCTCCTTAAGGGTTTGGAAACTAGTCTCACACTTACTATTCCACACAAAGGCAACTCCCTTCCTAGTCAACTCGGTCAAAGGCAAAGCTAACTTGGAAAACCCTTCTATGAATCTCCTATAGTACCCAGCCAACCCAAGGAAACTTCTAATCTCACTTACTGACTTAGGAGTCTCCCACTTAAGCACTGCCTCTACCTTAGAAGGATCTACGCCTATATCTCCTCTAGAAATCACATGACCTAAGAAACTCACTTCTTTTACACTGTACCCTCACTGACACCTCCAAACTTGGAGCCTCCCGTTGCACGAGAATATGGTTTGCCCTTGCTGGTTGATTGGAACTTGTTCTGATTCCTCACAGGCCCTCCACTCTTGTGATGTGCCGCTCTAGCCCTGCTGCCTTCATCATAAATTCTGCACTTGTTCACCAACTCGTGAAAGCGCGTCATCCTTTGGTAGTTGAACACTTGCTTGATCTCCGGACGAAGACCGCTGAGAAACCTTACACACTTGGACTCTTCATTGGAAGCTCCCTCATATGTAGGGCAGAATCGAACTAACGCTTCGAACTTGGATACGTAGTCCGCCACGGTGCCATCTCCTTGTTTTAACTCAAGGAACTCGATCTGCTTCTTGTTACGAACCTCATGGGGAACGTACTTCTCGAAGAACGCCCTCTTGAAGTTATCCCAGCTCAAAACGGTGCCCTCATCGATCATCCTCTGATAAGTGCTCTGCCACTAGAACCCGACATCCCCTGAGAACATGAACGCAGCCAACGTAACCTTTTACACCAACGACAATCCATCGTTCTAAAAATCTTCTCGATCTCGAAGATCCAGTCAGCAGCACCATCGAGATCATAACCCCCATGAAAAGTAGGTGGAGGGTTCCTCTGGAACCGAGCAAGCCAATCCACCTCATGATGTTGGTTTAGGTTGCAAACAGCCTGTGCCATAGCCATTAAGGCTTCAGCAATCACACAATCATTCCTACCTCTTCTAGCCATCACTTTTCTTGATTCACAGAAAAGTAGGGGAGTCAAACAAACAATCAAATTAAGACAACACAATTCAATCAATCAATCATCATAATTATATAATTTAATAATCATATCATCATTCACACATAAAATCTTATTTAAAATTTTCTTTCTTAAAACATTTTCGCAAAGATTTTCTTCTAGCAATGTTATTGACAAAATACTCTCCTAAAGTTGTTACCTCTTCTCTTACAATGTTCAAATCATTAGGGTGGTCAGTCCCAATCACTTGAAGCAAGATAATCAAAGACATACCAACCTTGCAGGACATTGAAAATCTAGAAAAAAAATCAATAATACACCTTACTCAATCTACATCACAATTTAGCACCACAGAAGCACAACAAATACATAACTCAAGGTCGATGAATCGACCAATCAAACAAACGGTTAACTCAAAGCAATATAATTCACTCAATCAACCAATCAGATTAACACCTCAGAAGCATAGTAAACTCATAACTCAAGGTCGGTGAACCGACCTGCTCTGATACCATCTAATGTGACACCCTTCTACCCCAAACTCTTATACGTTTAATAAATTGAAGTGTAGAAAAGGTAACCTCCCACAATGAGTAAAAGGTTCACATAACTCTCTTATTAAAAACCTCATTAGTTCGAAAACAACTTAATTAAAATAAAATGAAACTCAAATGTATTCAAATACTCATCCAGCGGAATCTCCAAAAATATAAAAGTAACTAAACATCCTACTTGCTGTGCAAGGAAATTAAAACAGTTTACAAAAAAAAACTTTCTAACTAGAAACATAAAGAAAGAACCCCAAAATTATGCCCTGATGTCACATATACCAGAGCACACTCCCTTTAATCAAAACTCGACACCAGTCGTGTCATCATCAATACCTGTAAAAATATCCACAGTATAACGGTGAGGAAAAGAATACCACTCATACATACACATAGGAGGCTACCCTATCCTCACCCACATATAAACAACATCATCATCAATCATACCACATGCCCAAACATCAAATAATCCATCAGATAATAATCACCTATAAATCAACATATAACTATTCATCTATATCATCATGTAAGTCTCATACCATCATTCACCAATGGAATCACATACTCTATTTTCACACATAATACTCAATCATCATTAATACTCATATCATTATTTACTCAGTTTCATCATCAAATATATCACATATATACATCCATCATGCATACATCAAAACTCATCATCATCATATTATAACTCACTTCCTCATTAAGTATAAATCATCATCACATGCACCAAAACTCATCAACAACATTATATAACTCAATACCATCATCGAGTATAACACATTATCATATGCACCAAAACTCATCAACAACATTATATAACCCAATACCATCATCGAGTATAACACATTATCATATGCACCAAAACTTATCACCAACATTATATAACTCAATACCATCATCGAGTATAACACATTATCATATGCACCAAAACTCATCACCATCACCTACCTAAAGATCATGACTTGGAACTCCGCACAATGGGTGCACCTCGTCAATCACTCTAGTTAGTACCAAGATAGTCTACCGGTGTCACCACACACAATCCGATAGGTTGTACCCCCTCTATGGGCCTGCACAACGACATTCGACCCTAGGTTGCACCCCCTCCATGAGCCAGTACAATTCACCCCTAGGTTGCACCCCCTCTATAGGCCCGTGCATCGAACGCCCCATCTTGATCCCCTGAGTTGTACCCCCTCTATGGGCCCGCACAATTCAATTCACCTCCTGAATTGTACCCCCTCTATGGGCCCGCACAACTCAGTTCACCTCCTGAATTGTACCCCCTCTATGGGCCCGCACAATTCAGGTCTCATCACATATGCTCAAGGCATCTCTCCTAAGTTGTACCCCCTCTATGGGCCCGCACAACTTAGGTAACATCATCACCAAAGGTGATATACACCATCATCATTATGCATCATCATGCTCATCATTAAACATCATCATCAAAAAGTGATATACACTATCATCATAATATTCACCATCATCATTAATCACATTGCATATTATGCACACCAAAACATCATCAATCACATGGCATATTCACTAATCATTATGCAAACCCAATCATCATCAATCACATTGCATATTCATCGATCATTATGCACACCAAATCATTATCAACATCATTAAACATCAACACCATAATCATAATAAAGCATAATCAAACAACATCAATCATCATCAAGCACTTAGGATCTCAAAATCCACTCTGGTAATCGATTACCAACCTCTAGTAATCGATTACCTGCAAACAAGGTCTCTGGTAATCGATTATAACCACCTTGTAATCGATTACCTGCAACCAAACACTCTGGTAATCGATTACAGCATCCCTATAATCGATTACCTGCAAGCAATCTCTCTGGTAATCGATTACCACAATCCTGTAATCGATTACCAGCGAACAAACAACACTTCTGGGTTACCCAGAACACACTGGTAATCGATTACCCGCGACGCAGATCGCAGATTTCACGATTTCTAACACTTCTACATCACTCTATTCAACCTCTATTCAATCCTTTTTTATCAAACACCATTCATAATCATTACTATTCGTCAAACTCATCCAAATCATCAATCTTTACCAGTTTTACATGGTTTTCCCATCAAAACCCCAAATCATTAAACCCTCATTAACTCCTTTTCACTATTCTCTTTATTCTCATTCAATCCAATCAAGATTCACAAAGATTCACAGAATTAATCATCAATCAACATATTTTCATCATACAATACTCAATATATATATATATATATCAATTTCAAATTTAGAGTCTTAGAGGGTTTTATGGTTGCCCTCACTACCCAAGCACCCCTACATGCATATACAAGCAGCACCCTCTCCCCCCACCGTACCTTAAGCGAAGATCGATTACAACAAGGAAGTCCCTTTCTTGGTTCTTTGATGCTCACTCTGCAGCAATCCTCTCTTGAGACTCGTTTTCTCCCCTCCTTAGCGTTTCGCTCTCTGACAATAATACGAATAAGGATTAGGGTGACTGATAACCCCCCCTTACTAGAATGCCTAATTGGGCTTGGGCCCACTCTCAACCCCCTTCTCCTCTTTTTAAATTTAAGCTAACTCTATGGATAAAACTAATAATAATATTGATCCTATTATTTATTCGTCTATTTAATTAATTATTTCCTCTACTTATTTATTTAATTTAATTAATATTTTACTTAATAAAATTTTAGGATGTTACAGCTGGCCTTTCTCGTGGCTCTAGCTCACGAAGAAAAGGTATGGGAAAGAGGGTCAGAGATGAACCCCATTATGATCCCATGAGATTCAAAAGTGCACAGGCTGCTGCAAAGTATGAAGCTTTCAAACCATATCCACAGAGGGATTTTCCACCTTTTGAAGCATCTGTAACAGACCCATACCCATGCATGCTGCTTGAAGAGTTCCGAATATTCTTGCAGTGGCCTGGGGACAAG